>ML682007.1:9695940-9869459 GCA_007922195.1 Podocnemis expansa
ACTACTTGTTTGTTTTACTGAACTAGACTAACACAGCTGCCCCTTTGGATCATGCCTAATGCTTGTTTTGTACTTGTTGGCGACAGAGGGTAGCGAGTGCATGTCTTCCTATAACAAGTTCAGGTCACTGATTTTTTCCAATGTAGATAGGGTCCCTAGTCTTAGTGACCTGGCTGGTCCTTTTTTGGATATGTGGTAGGATATTTTAGAGTACTTTGTCTCAGAAGCTGCTGATGTTACTCCATATGCATGTCCTCCAGTGACTTTACTCTAATTAGGTAATATGAGCTAACCGCCAGATTTTTGCAGCATGTGTTGATTTAAACATGAATGGGAGGTTTGGTAGGTAGGAATTCACACACGGTTATCACACAATCAAGTTGTTTCAAAAAAATGATGACAATGTACATGGACATAACTCAACTGTGTTTCCAAGAAAGACTTGAAGGAAAACAAAAAAGTTTTACTTTTCACTGACAAACCAGAAACTTCGGAACTTATTTTCCAACTCCTGAGAACAGAAACATTTTTAGTTTGAGGGTTTGATGAAAACACAGAAATTTAGTCAAAACAAACATTTCCAGCAGATCTTTTTATAGTAATGAAAAAAATTGTCTAAAACGTGGTTGGAATGAAATAATTCAACTAACTCTAGTCACAGTTGGTTGTAAAACACACCTGTAATTGCAGTGTTAGTTAGGGCCTCTAAAGGAAGTCTTCCAGGTCAGGAGCTATGTCTATACTTAAGAATACTAGTTCAAACTAAGTTAGTTCAAATTAATTAATTCAAACAAATTATGATTAATTCAAACTACCTTAGTTCGAATTAGCATGTCCACTCTAGAAACCTAAATCAAACTAGCATGTCCATGCACAGAACTTGCTAGTTTGGCTTAGGAGGGAGCCGCCATTGCAAGTGTGGCAACATGGCACCCAAGAAGGGGCATGCCCCCACCCAATCCATAAAAAAGGAAGGCACTCTGGAAGGAAAAAGGTCAAACTGCCTTTAGTTTGAACAAACGGTTAGTTTGAACTAAAGGCAGGTTTTACAAGTTTGAACTAAGGAATTCCTTAGTTCAAACTATAGAAAGCCAGCATGGCCACGGACTAACTTAGTTCAAATTAAGGCTCCTTAATTCAAACTTAATTCCCAGAGTAGACATAGCCAGGTTGCTCTACATTAGTTAAACAGCTGTTAAGCTTCATTACTAAACACTGTTTTAATGTGAAAAGACACGTTACCTGACAGCACTGGACACAGGAAATTGTAAAAGAAGCAAGGAGCCCTGTGGCATGTAAAAATTAACAAAATTTATTTATCGCGTGAGCTTTCGTGGGAGAAAGTCCCACTTCCTCAGATGCTTCTTCATAGCGTCCGACAAAGTGGGATTTCCTCCCATAAAAGCTCATGCGATAAATAAATGTTAGTCTTTAAGAACCATAGGACTCCTTGTTTGTTTTGCTTAAGGAGACTAATACGGCTACCTCTTTGGAACTAGGAAGTTGCAAAAATCTTGATGTTCATTACATATCAATACTCTGTATTCTCTCTTAGATGAACCATAACAATGCTATCTAATGTAGCAAAAAGTTTAAGTTCACCTTGATGTCTTTGTACATTTCAGTGCTTAACAGCATTTTCCCTCCACACATTCCCCTTCTGTGCTTCTTGTGTGCACCCAGTGCCAAATATCGCATAAGCCGCACACCAACAATGGCTTTATCCTCTGACCACCATGCTACAGCTTTTAACAGCTATCTAACTCTATCACACTATTACACATTAAAAACTACATTAAAAGGGCATTATTAAGGTTGCAAAGTCAAGGATGCTGAAGTTAGGAAATGCCAGAGTTAAGGTTGCCTGTGGAACCTTAATGCAGCTCCTTTATGCATGTGCACTTTGATAGGCTCTGACTACATTATCACATATTGCTTTTTCCTGGCAGCAGAGGAATGGTAACACTAGGAAATCTTGGGTTCCATTGCACGCTCTGGCAGAGCTGTGCTCTAATGGGCCCAAGCACTTCTCCCTTTTCCTCCCAGTCTTGGCCCTTGTGTCCCAGTTCCCTCCGACATGTCCCCATTCCAGTGCCATCCTTTTCTTATCTCTGACTTCTCCAAGTCCCACTCTTTTTCCCCATCTAGTCCCAGACTCCCCCTCCAGGCCTGCTGTCTGAGTCCCAACTCCACCATTACTTCCAATTTCTCTCCCTCCCCACATCCATTCCCAGTGTCTTCCCAGCTGATTCCAGTTCTCCCCAGCCAGTTTTCAAAGGCTTATAACTTGAGCAAATTTTCATGGAAACAACCAAAGGAAAATCTGAGACACAAAGCTCCACCCTCAACCCCACCAAATTTCAAGTCCCTGTTCCAGAGATGAGGGCACTACGTCTTTTCAAGGAAAGGCCAATATATATTTCTAACATGGGCAAAAAATATTTTATTCCCTAGCCTCAGTCTTGGATGTGACTGAACCATTTCAGCTGAAATTTTTGAATAAATAAGCAGCCTGAGGAAGCCTCTTGACATGGAGAATTTCAGCCCAAATGATTTAAAGTTTTAAGTTTTATACTTAAAATGTTAAGACTACAGGGTCTTCTAATGGGTCATTATTAATTATAGAGTGAGCTACCGGCCTACGTATAGTACCTAAGCTATGGTAACAAAGCTTTGTATATTAGCATTCTCTTCTACATCATCACCCTCTTCTTCCTTAATGGGACTCTTCATCGTCCTCTTGTTTATTCACACATTTTTCTTTCACTTCTACAGATGTCCCTTTCCTTATCATCTTTTTTCTCCTCATTGTTCTTTTGTCCTTTTGTAATATCAAATTTCTCTTCTGTCATTTTTTAAAATACTCCATGTGCTAATTTTTTGTCATTATCTGTTCTGCATGGTTGACCTACTCTAAGCAATTGTTCTTCCATGAAGTCTGCTCCACTTTCACTCTGGAAGAACATATAAACGTTATTTAGTCATTCCTCATTCCTACCCTTTTGCTTCTTCTTCCTCATACCAAATAAGTGTAAAATAGGCATATAATGCTATAAAATAAAAATTCACTCAGTTACAGAGGTAATAGTATTTTACTTCCACTTTGCACGTATGGGGCTATTGTCATAGCTAGGGATTCCTAGAATGTGTACCTTCCTCCCACCTCCTCATTTCCACATTGCACACCTATACTGCTCTACACCCTGGAAGTTTCTCCTGTGCAGGCAGAATCCTCAATTTACCACTAAGGGCAATTGAAAGACTGGTTTGCACTATTAGAAAAAAGCAGATTTGGACAGGTTGTCCCTATCTCCTGGTGTTTTCTAGTTGCTGGAACAGCCCTCTTGGAATGATTAGCAGCAAGCAAAGTTTATAGTAACATTTAGGCTTTTCTAATTTGAACTGAGGTCTGGCCTAGAAGCTGAGCCAGTCAAAGATTATGTGTGGATTGTGGGGGCACAAACAGCACTTTTGGAAAATATACAGGATTAGAGATGTTCTTGGCTGTAGGAAGGTAGGTAAAAGTTACTGTAACCATTGTAACAGTAGGATAGGATAATGCTGCAGCTATTGATCCCTGTCTCACCTCCCCAAGTTACTGAATATCAACTTTACCTCTTTATTTCTCTCAAAAAAGGAAGTAGGACACTCCTTGCTTACAAACAGTCCCCCACCTTAAGCAATACTCTGCAGCAACTATACACCATGCAACAGAAACACTAAGGCTTCTGCCTTATACATTGACCTAATTGATCTGTCTCAGTGCAAAAGAATAAATAAAATAAAATAAATGGACACAAATCAGACATCAGGAACAGTAACATTCAAAAACCAATAAAGTAGCACTCCAATTTTCCTGGATATTCTGTGAAAGACATGACAGTTACAGTGCTTCAACAAAAAAACTTTAAAACCAGGCTTCAATGTGACATTGCCTAGCTGGAATTCATGTGCAAATTTGACATCATCAGAGTAGGTTTGAATAGGGACCTGGATTGGCTAACTCATTAACAAAGGTAACTCACATTCTCATCTACTGTTCCACACTGTGTGAATCAAAGCAACTTGACTGGTTTGCTGAGAAAATCTGCAGTTTCCATTTCATGCATCTGATGAAGTGGGATTACACCCATGAAAGCTCATACAATAAATAAATGTGTTAGTTTTTAAAAGTGCCACAGGATTCCTTGTTTGTTTTGCTGAAATAGACTAAAATGGCTATGCTTCTGGAACTTTACCTATCGTGCTTTTCCAGAAGATCTGGGAGAAGCATACAGGCCATGCTGCAAAGGCCTTGTATTCCTTTTCCATGTCCCCTAACCAGTTCCACTGGATTCTGTGGACTCTGTGCAACTGGGGCAAGAAAAATTGGCTCGTACATGCTTGCTTTCTTGAAAGCAATTTGACTCGTGTGAAGACTGGGCCTGACCATGGCAGACTTTAACTAAATAATAAAAATCAAAGGACCATCTGCACTTGTCTTTTGCTCGGCAAGTAACAAAGTTTATTTCCAATTGTTCTGCTGTTCTGAAAAATTCCACAAATGCTGCAATCTTCAACTCTTCTGATAGGTTACTTTTTTCCCTGTCACTTTCTTCATCCTTATTAATATGCAGTTGCATCTTAGGGCACTTGCAAGCAAAATCAGTTGGATGGGAAATACTTTTTCTGACACTATGGAACATCTGTATAGCCAGATGACTGATTTATATCCTTCCTGAAGTCAAAGTTAAATAAACATATCTTCTCTCCCACAGGGTGTTCATAAAGTCAGAAGTAGACTGATTATTATCTGTACCTCAAAAAGTCATGATTTCCCTTAATGTTTCACTCTATTGTAATTCCATTGTATTGGGGAGGCAGGGGAAACTCCTGTCACTCCTGGGTTTTTTGTTGACATAATACATGAAAATGAATATTTGATATGAAAGATTAGAAATGAGAAGAAACAACAATTATTGACTCCGTAAACAAACCTAGCATGGCGGTTTTCCTGTGGAACCTGTTTCTGCTGATGTTCCTCCTCTTGCTTTTGACTCTGTCACAGTAAGAGAGCGTTCACTGTAGTAATGCTAGCCATCTGGCATTTACGCTGTGTGATTATACCATTTTTTCTAGACTGTAGTCTCATATGAGACTAACATTATTTTATTTCTCACTACAGTATCAGATTTAAGATACCAGAAATGATAGAAGTACTAAGAATATTTGCGTGCATGTGGGTGGGGGTGTGTGTTCAGTTTTCAATCCAGAGTATATGGCAGAAAAAAAACAATGAACTCTGATTGAAAAGATCAACACAAGGTATTCATCAGCATTTGCTAATTTTAAGGCTGACAGGGCCCACCTGATAAAGGTAAGTGGGGTGCAGACTTTTCAGTCAACAGCATGGGGGCTTTGCTGCTTTGCTGAATATGCCTGTGCTATGTGTGCATGACCCCCTCTTCCAAAAAAGCTAGCCCCTGTACTTAATACCACCTGCTGCTATTGTACAGGATGCCTTAAGCCAGGGGTCTCAAATTCTAATCACTACAAGGGCCACCTGAGGACTAGTATGTTAGCCTGAGGGCTGCACCACTAAAACCTTTTCACACAATGATCTGATGTATAGAATAGAATCGAATCATAGGGTTGGAAGGGACCTCAGGAGGTCATTGAGTCCAAACCCGTGGGAATTGAACCTAGGACCTTGAGCACATTAAGCAGAAGTGCTAGCTACTACACTATTTGCAAGGCTTAGTCAAAGTGAAAAACAAAGAGTGACATACATATGCCAAGAGTACGTCTGAAAGAATTACTTCCATTCAGGATGGAGGTGTCATCAGGAAGACAAAGAGTGAGTAAATAAACACATTTTAAATTTTGCACGATCAATTATTTGAGAAATTCTAAGTCGTTGCAGGCCACAGGAAATACCTTTAAGGGCCGCATGTGCCCCACGGGCCGCCAGTTTGAGACTCCTGCCTTAAGCCCACTCCGGTCAATAACCTACATCTTCACAGCTTTTGCTCCTCCTGATATGTGCTAAGAAGTTGATGGTAGCAGTGCACAAATCCAAGGCATCCCCTATATGATACACAACCAATACTAAGTTGGCTGAAGTCACAACAAAATTTTCTTCCCTCCATTAAACTCCAGCATTGTCACCCAAACAGACAAGGGTTCAGTTACGGCTAGTAAAATGGCATGTGGTCGTCCTTCCCAGTCAGACTTGGAGGGAGGCCACTCTGCCGCACTACATCACACAGTATATAGGTAATGATTAAACTAGGGTCCTGGCCCTCTGGGCACCACCCAGCACCACTCAGCCTATAGCCCAAGTCTTCTGGTGGGGCAGACAGTAAATTACATGGTCAGGGCTCTGACCTTCTGGGTGGGGTACAGCAATATGCAGTCTTTAGCCCAGCCTCCTGACTAGGACAGACAGCAAACACAGTCAGGCAGAGGCTTTCAATCCTAGGACAGGAAAGCTACCATCCTGGGCAGGGGTTGGCAAACCTAGGCCCACCTTACTTCACCAAGTTCCAGCCCAGCTTTGCCGCTAGGTCAGCAGAGCTCCTATAGCAACACTGAAATTTGTATTGTGAGAGCACAACAAGACTAATATCTGGTTTCCCTGCACTATTTCCTACCACAGTCCATCAGCATGGCTCCATTGTCTAAGACCTCAGTCTCCTCTGGTTAAAACAGCAGGTACGGCAGTCCCAGCAACTCCTCTCCATGCTCAGTCTCTTCCAGGGCCAGGGTGTTGCACAGCTCAGTAGTAGGACTGGTGTTCTGCAGTGGACTAGAGGCGTTTGCCTTCACTATTTCCCTGCTTCTTATACTTCCTGTCTTGTCTCGCTGCTTCTTGCAACAGTTTGTGGGCTGGCTTGGCTCTGCTCACCAGCCAGAGTGTAGTAGATCCTCCTTGTCCAGCACAGACGGAGGCCACTCTGTCTCACTAGAGGAAACAAGAATAGAAAACAACCCTGTAGCCTGTATGCTGTGGCTCCCACTTATCAGCACTGGACTCCTGGACATTGCTTTAATTGACTTGCGATGAAGTGATGAGCAAGTCAGGTGATGAGCATGTGAGGCAATACAATTGGCCCCCATTCTTGTGACTGCAAAAGAGACCCTCAAAATATGAAACATCACCTGGGAGGACAGCTGACTGAGTGCAAATGCAGTTCTGATGACTTGCAAAGTACAGCATTCAGCCAAGATGATTTGCACAGATGTGGTGGGAAGTAGTATAAGGACATGAAAAGACAAGATCAAATGTTGTGTGGTGCTTAGAAAAACAGTTTAAGAATAGGCAGGCCTGTGCTTTATTCCTACTTCTCTCTCTAACTAGAGATGTGATCTGGGCCCAGGCTATTTGCTCCAGTTCAATCACCAGTAAAAAGGAGATAATACTTAACTAGTACCTCACAGGGTTCTTATGAGAATTCAGTAATATTTGTAAGGAATTTGGGATCTTTGGATGCAAGGTGCTATACTACTACAAAATATTATATAGGCTTCTTCTCACTTATATAGTTTACTATATAGACTATACTTTGAAAAGAAAATTTAGCACAGAAAAGTTCTTAGTTCTCATGAACCAGAAGGGTCTCAACATGGAAAAAACCCCACATGGGTGCCTGGGGAAAATAAGAATTTCAACCTTTGGAAAGTATTTCATTTCATTCTGTCAGGAGTAAGAGGGGATGAGATGCTCTACACATGGGTGCAGTATGTGTTAAGCGCTACAAATAAAGCCAGTGGAGTTTATGACAATTGTAGAGTGCAGTGTGCTCTGGAGAAATGAATGAAGGGTGTGAATCAGGTCGGCCTGAGTTCCAACCCAAGCTATGCCACTGGATGGATTTGGCCAAGTTACTTTATCTCTTCTCCCTAGTGGCTGATCTCTGTAGTGATGATGCTTACCAATCTCCCTGACTGTGTTGAGAGGATTAGTCAATTAATGTTTATAGTCAGGGGTCTGCAATTTGTGGCTCCAGAGCTGCCTGAAGCTCTTTGGCTGCCCTGTTGCACCTCCAGGCCCACCCCCAGCCACTGGGGGACCCTGCGGGCTGCCTGCTCCCCAACTCCAGGTCTTTTCCTCACCACATCAGGGGGACCCTCTAGGCAGTCTGCTCCTGGCTCCAAGCCCCTGTACTAATGGGGAACCCTGTGGGCAGCCCGCACCAGACTCTTGGCTCCCCCCTGCCACCAGGGGAGACTGTGGGGCACCAGCTCCTGGTTCCAGGCTCCCCCCACCCCAGTAGGGGACCTTGCTGCAGGTGCTCTGGCCCAGCTTCCCCCACCAAGGGGCTACAAAGATTGGGGCCCTCAAAACTCTTGGTTATTGAAGGAGTTTTTAAAAATGGCTCTTCTTACCTTTTGGGTTGCCAACTCCTGTCTATAGTGCGTTAAAAATATGAAAAGCACAATTTAAACTCCAAATAGGACATTTACATAGTGCCATACAGCTGCATGGATCACTTCAAACAGTTTCCCACTGATTCTTTTCTTCCACACACTTCTCCAAAAAGGTTTCAGTAAGTGGTGGATCAAGACATTGTGGAATGCAGTGTCTTGAAGTTATCGTCCATTGGGAGATTCCAAGTTTGAGGGCACAAGGAGTGATTTTTCTGGAGAGCAGTCATCCCATCACACCAACCCAGATTTTTTTAAAACACTGAGCACCAGAGGGAAGCACATAAAAATAGAAATGAAGTGCAATGTTCAGAATTCCCTGTCTCCTGACTTGAGTTGTGGATCTTGTGCCAACTGTACAATACATACACAAATATAAGTAGGTCTTTCCAAACCCTGTGCCGGAGCCTGTCCATGCCTCAGTTTCCCAGCTGGGAGACAGCTGTTTAGGCACAGTTGTAATGTCCACTTCTCTTAAAAGAGTATCCTAACCTGACACCACCGAAAAGAAAAAAGGGACTTCAGTGCATCCACTTTTCATTTGGCTTATCTTAATGAACAAAACATTGTTTAGCATGTTAAACTAGTGCAAAAGGTCTTGCCAATGAATGAACTGCAAGAGTCTCTGGAGTGTCTCAGAAGGAGGTCTCGAGCAGCATACAAACTGACTTGGAACAGAAGCTGTTTTCGCTTAGGTGTGTTACAGAACCATTCCCGCTTTATGTTTGTGTTCCCTGCTTGAGATGAATATGGGGAGGTATTGGAAGGTATTTATGATAACAGAAAATGTAACTGTTACAGTAACAAATGGATCATGGTATGTTCAAGTATTGCTTTCTTTTGGCTGCTTTGCAGTGGTGAGGGCAAATCTGAAAGAAAGAAGTACCCCAGAGAAGGTAGCAGTTTCTCAGATCTTCATAAGAGGGACAGATAGAGAAAACCGTAGCTGTGAAGCAGGAGAATATACTTCTATACATGGAGGCTTAGAGCAGTGGTTCCAAACCTTTTCAGTTACATGGCACACTTCAATGAGACAAACAATTCCACGGCACACCCACTTTTTTCAGCTAAAGCGATTGCTCATCAATATCACACTTACTACCGTTACGGTCTTACTAGACAGGTTTGCAACACAGTGCATACAACAAGCTAAAGCAGGATCAAAAGAATTAATGTTTCAAACCCACTGGGAAAAAAATACACATCATCTCAATTTTGCCCTTTGGCCACCTGTGTTTACAATGTTCATATTTTAGAATCAAAAGCCCGACACCTCTCTTTTAATTTGATGATTAATTTTATCGAGTTTTGCAAGTTGTAATTTTGGTTGACTAGAATATTGTTTAAGATGAAACAATGTTTGCTTTACGTTGATTTTCATTATCATTGTACAAAATTTCACAGCATGCTTGGACAACTCTCACAGCACACTGGTTTGAAAGCACTGGCTTAGAGGAGAGCTAACCTTCTTAACTGTTTTCTCCAGGCCTGCGAAGTATCTCACAGGGCATTAAGATCTTCTGGGAAGAGGAGAAACAAAGGTGACTTGACATCACCTTTGTGCTATGTGGAATATGGGCTGCTGAAGGAGCTGAAACTGCCACAGTATAATTTTTAGTTGGGAGCATCCCTATTGCTATTTATGGAAGCCTGGTAGCACTCCACACAGATGCATCTTTGCCCTTACCCTGGCAAGTGCCTAAGGCTACTTACCTCAGTCCCATACAGTTCTTGTACTGTGGTTCTGAGGTTTTTTTGTGCATGGGGAGGTGGTCCTGGTACCTGTACCCAGAGTGGTGTATATAGGGACCGAAATCCATTCCACAGTATGCAGTTTGAAGCACTGAGAACCTGACAATTGAGTTCATCTCACTCAGCGTGAAGCACTAGTGAGCTGGACTTGAGGGAGGAATACGGTGGAGAATATGTTCAAGCATCTAATAAAGTGGGATTTTCTCTCATGAAAGTGATGTGATAAATGCATTTGTTAGTCTTTAAAAGTGCCACAGGACTCCTTGTTTGTTTTGCTGAATTAAACTGACCCAACTGCCCCTTTGGAATTCACATAATCTAATTAACTGTATACTGTTTAATTAGACCCATTGGCTGTTCAAACTCATGCTAGGAGATGGTTCAGCCTCGGGACTGGAGAAGATAGAAAATACCTTTGCCTGGCCTCTTAGCCCCACCCTAGCTGTACTGAACATTAGCTTGGTTTAGCTGAGGATCATGGCCTGGATCCACAAAATTATTTCAGGTCTTAACTTCTGGTGATTTCAATGGAAATCAGGAACCTAAATCAATCTGTGACTTTGGGCCCAAGCCTTCATATGACCAGATGTCATTCTTTTGTCCAATGAGAAAATAAAAAAGTTGAGTGTAAAATAAGAAGGATGCTAGAAAGTTATGGGTGTTTATGTATTTTATGGTTTTATTGTTTTCAGCAAATTGATACCATTCATATTTTATTTAGACAATAAATACAATAAATAATGTTATTTTCTTCTTTGTCATGTTTACTTTCCATTCTCCTTTTGCACTTTCTGAAAGGCTGTTTTGACTCCTGTTAAAAATTCTTTCACATTCCCTGTGGCAGTTGGGAGACAGGGATCTTCACAGGACTGGAGCTGTGGTAGAAAAATAAAAAAAGTCAGTTAAACAACTAAAATGGAGAGAAAAAAAGTCCCTACTTCATCATCATGGGTTAAGTGAGGAGCCTCTGAATTAAGGCCTTTGTGATCACGTGGGGAGGCTTGACTGTGCTGATTCGTTCTTTCCCTATCTCTCACAGGTCTACACTACAGATCTATAAAGGTATAACTACATCACTCAGGGATCTGAAAAATCTGCACCTCTGAGTAGCATAGTGATGGTGTCATAATCCCCTGCTGATGGACGGTGCCATGTCAAAGAGACAACGTTGACGTAGGTACTGTTTCTTGAGGAAGTGGATTAATTACAGTGTAGTAGCATCTTCTCTAAAGCACTGCAGTGGTGCAATGGCTTTATGTGGCAACAAGCCCTGTTTCTGCTGGCAATTTCAATCATCTGATCACTTCCTTAACTGATACGTTCTATTTCTGTCTTACAAATATCAGTGGAGTTTTAAAAATTATCGTTATGTAGCTATATTTGCTGCTGGCATCAGACCAGCATCTGCTCATGACCGCAAATGAAGCGTAAATCTTTAAATCATTTCTTTCCCTCAGTGAGTATCCTGTGACAACTATTCTTTCTCCTGGACATTCAGGAAAACTATCAGCTGTCTAAGTATCTTTAAGTTAGAACTCTTAGGACTATTAATTTAATCCAACAGAGTTTCCAATATCCTTTTTTAATGGTGCACCTTATTTTTCACTAAACTGACATTTCTGGCACCTGAGAAGCAAGATGGGAGAGGTAATATCTTTTATTGGACCAACTTCTGTTGATGAGAGAGACAACTATGGAGAGCTCTTTTCAGGTCTGGGAAATGTATGCAGAATGTCACAGATGAAGGCAAGGTGGACCCAATTGTTTAGTACACATGTCAAGGGACCATTCCAGGGGAAGTGGTCTGTTAACACCCCTCCAGTCACAAAGAAAGGAGGATGGGAGAAAGGCATCTTAAAATGTTCTTGGTGGGCTACAGATTGTTTCAATAAGCCATAAATCCGGTGTCTCTATTCAGTCCATGGTTTTTAATGTCTAGCAAAGTTATGAATTTAAACAGCCAGGCTCGTCTTTTGAAAGAGTTGTTGCAGGTTTCCTCTGAAGATGAGGACTGCTTGACGGGGAGCTCCATGTAAGTTCGTCTCTCTCACCAACAGAAGTTGTTCCAATGAAAGATACTCCCTCACCTACCTTGTCTCTTTAATGTCCTGGGACCAACAAGGCTTCAACATTGCATGCTTTTTCCACCGTGTCAAAAATATTAGAGAACCCATTAGACCAGAGGCCCTTCCAGCCAGCAGTTGGTTCATGAATCCTAAGTCCTCAGAAAAGGATAATTGAGGTTAACCCTTATTCTCCCTTTGTATGCCCTTCATCTAGTATTAAAAGTGCACAGACCTCACTGGGTGCACCTACACAGTGAGTGGCAGCATGTGTCATTGAGTTTCAGAGCCCAAACACAGACACAGGCCCATGCTATGGTGCTAAAAATATCAGAGTAGACATTTGCTCTCAAGCAAAGCTTGGCACTGAAGCCTGGCCAGGAAAGCTGAAGTCTTTTCAGATCTCTAATAGTGCTGCTGATTGCCAAATCCACTTGGAAATGTATGCCCAAAATTTGGGCAGGCAGCAGCTCATGGGTATCTCCAGAACCACAAAGATTTATTCTTTTAAGAGCCTGAAAAAAAATCTATCTAAGTATTCAGGCATAGAGGTCATTGGTGAGTCAGGAGAGATGTGCTCTGATACGTGGATCATCTCTCAATGTGGGTGTCACTGTAAAGCTGTCGAGGAAGGATTACATAAAAAGCCTCTCTGTGGTTCTAGCAGCAGCCAGAATAGGGGCTGCTAATATTCACACCTCTTTCCCTTAATTGGTCTTTAAGATGAGCAGCCATGGATGTCAAACATGCAGCCCATGGGCCGCATCACTTCCATCCAGCCTGTGACTGGGTGCCACAGGACAACATTCTCTCCCTACTAGAGAGTGCCCTAGTATTTCTACTTATGCTATATACAGCCCCATTGAAGTATGTTTAAGTCAAATGTAGCATAGCAGAGCAAATGAGTTTGACATGCCTGTAAAGGGGTTTTCTACTGTTTGGCACAAAGAATTCAGTCAGACACTTAACAATACAATATTTAGGTTCAAAAACGCTTATGGAAAAGAGACAAAATAATAAAAGAATTTTTACGTTTGCACATTGTATCGCTCGCAGTACTCGAAGTGATCGCTGAATCCTCTCTATCGTTTCGGTGTTAACATTACATGTTTCTTTAATTCTTTGAAATCCATCCACAAAGCATGACAATTCACAACCGTTCTGGTAAATGAAAAATATATCATAGAAAACCCAATACTGTGTAAATTACATTTAATTTAAAATATGCTGTTTGCCAGGAGAAGTGCTAATTCATAAAGATAGCAGAATATCACAACTGAAGTAATTGAAGATGCATTATATTGCACTCTGATTAGAGAACTTTCACTAGTTTTTAAAACAAAAGCATCCTATTTTTAATAAAGAGTTCCATATTTCACATAAGACTCAAATACTTGCTAATTTAAGATATAGAGACACAAAACACAATCCAGGATAAAATTAATTTTCAGCATATCTGTGAATGTTTAAAAAACAGAGTTGCAGTTTAACCCTCAAACCATGGGTATGTCTACACTGGAAGCTCAGTTAAGCTGACTTAGCATCTTAGAGCATCCACACTCCTGTCAAGTCGACTTACAGAGTCCAAACTGCCCACATCCACACTGGTACACACTAGCTTAAGTTGACCTAATAAAGACAGCTTAAGCTCCACACTGGCTTAAGTCAACTTAATAAAGTTAACCTTAACAGGTGGTGGTATTAAGTCAACTTAATAAATTCCAAATGTAGCCAGAGTGTTCCCTAGGTCGATTTAAAGGAAGGTTAAATCGACCTAAGGCTCCAGTGTAGACCTATCCCATGAGTGTTGAGCTCTAATCACTTGGACTCTCTGGCCAAACTTACAAAGGTATGGAGGCATCCAAACCACTGGGCACTTGGTAGGAGTTTCAAAAGCATCTAAGCAGAGTAAGCACTTAATTCCCATTGAAACTGAAGATAGTGCCTGTCTGCATCTGGATCCTATTCCACTCACATTAAAAATGTTTTGGGGTTTTTTTGCCACTTATTTCAGTAGAGGCAAGATCAAGCCTTATATGTTTCATTGCTACTCATATATTAAGAACCTTCTTCACAAACTTTTAAAAACTGAAAGAAAAGGATTTAAAATGTGCAAAGTGCATAGTTTATGCGGCTGCAGTATTTAAAGAGAAATCTGCAATATTTACTTACCCATTTTGTGGGAAGACGTAAACATGACTGAAAATGAAAAGAGTAATCATTAAAATTCAGTGTCATCAGCATAGTAAATATTTTCCATATAAATTGTAATTTAATTTTGGAATAGATGTCTGAGTGGGAGTTGAGCCACTTACATTAATCTGACTACAGTTGCAATTTTCAAAATCTTCTTCCTAAAATGATAATGAGCAAAAGATCCATAATTATTATGATTTTAAAATTTGCAAACAACCAATTTTACACAAAATAGTAAATAATCATATCACTTACAAGTAGCTTTTCTGTCCCCCTGATAATCTCTTTGACTCCGCAGTTCTTTTGTGCTTGCACATAGAGCAGACCAAAACACAAGACTATGTATGACAGCATCATGGTGTTGAAGTGCAATGCAGTGGTTGACAGAAGAGCAGACAGATGCTCTTTAAATTGAATCTTGCACAAAATTCCCTTTCTATTGGGGAAAAACCCTGCTACAAAACTGATACCAATTGCCCACTATTTTTCCTTCCAAGTTTGGACTGCATTTTGGAAGAATCAAAGAGGTAACTGAGTCACCTAATGAAGTGGCTTTTCCTTCATGCTGGGGAAATTCGTGAATGCTCCTCTGAAGAGATTAATTTTTATCATTGTTGTGTCAGACCACAGCAGGAAACAGAGGTCGAAAAAAATCTTCCACAAAAGCATTTTTTACTTCAGATGTGGATTTGCCTTTCATGAGAGTTCACATCATGCACCATGAAAGCAAATATACAATGCCATTCCTCATTGCAAAGTGGCTGAGAAGACAGTCTTGAGAGGCACAACAGACTATGTGGCTTTTCCCCTTTCTGTAAGAGGCATAAAGGCTACAGGATTTTATTAAGAGCGAAGTGCAGTAAAAATGCCTAAGTCCTTACAAAAGGCTCCACAGGTAGCGCTGCATCCAAGGTGAACTACAGCTGCGGAGCCTGTGAGTGCCTCCTTCGAGCACTAGGGTCTGACTTCAGCTGAATGGGTGCGCAGAATTTTGACATGATGGTCACGTTTCCACTGGTCAGCTGAGCAAGTAGGAAAAGTTGGATACAAAAAATAAAGTGACCAAACAGATATTAGTCAGCAAATCCAGAACAGCAGCAAAAGTTGAGAATCAGGCTGAATGTAACAGAATGAAGGCTCCTGTGGCATAAAGGCCCTTCTTTCTTCAAACTTATTGTTACTGCATGAGTTAGCCCCCATCCCTTTTCCTTCATGGGTTATAAACTTCTAAGTTTTCTCCTTCTATTATGCAACAGGACCTTGAATCGTCCACTGGTCAGTCTGTGTGTACTCTGTGTGGAAACTTTCTGAAGATTGTCTTGAGAAGAAATCGTCGGCTTCCCACTTCACAGCTATACTTCTTGATTACAATGGAAATTGCCTCTTGAGGAAACTGCTTTTAGGTTAGGAAAAGCAGTGGGTGTGCCTCTCTAGGACAGTACTTCCCGTAGGCAAAATTATTGTTGGCCTGAAGTATAATCTCTTAATATTGGCAGCGTGCAACATTGGCAGACAACTCCATTTTCTTAGGCACAATGATCAGGTTTTTCACAGGTTTTCGGGCAATAAACTTGTCTGGTAGCTTTAGTTCGGGTAAGATTCACAGAGAAATTGCTATAGTGACAAATGCTGGCATAAGCCTTTAATAACAACTGCTTTTCTGTGTTCGGGGAAGGTATGGCCATTAAAATTTGGATTTTGCTTGCTGGCTATCAGATGTGGCCTTTTCCCTGGGAATACCCTGGGTAGCAGGTTCTCATTTTTTTCTGATGGAAAATTTAGCAGAGCTTGTCAGTAGGTCTTTTTCTGTTAGGGATTGCTATATGAATGCAATCTTCTATAGATGAGTATTTAAGTGAACACGATAGATTGCAATGTCATCAAGGTACACAGTATATTTTTGTTATGAGGCTGAGGGACTCAATTCATTAGGAGGGGAAAGTTGAGTGTTCTTTGTAAGCCAAACAGCACCATGTAGAGAAGAAAAACTACTCAGGGTGGAGAAAGTCTTTCCAGGGCAATGGGAGTCTGTCTATACCCTTCAGTGAGATCTAGCACAGTGATATAATGAATTTTGCTCCAGCTACCTAAAAATTCATCTTCGTAGAACAAAGCATATATATTGAGTGTGTACCCAGGACACACAAAACAGGATCTTTCTGTGCATGGAATGTGATTACATCTGTGCCCAGATGGCACAAATTCAGGAAAGAAAATACCTGTTAAAAGCACAATATTTACTCTAGGGCAATGGACAGTAAATGGGTTTTACCACTAGTCCTGGCTGATAAACCTTCCTTCTGATTAAACACCATGGACATGATGCATCTTACTGGACTCGACTAACACGGCTATCCCTTTTGAAATGATGATGTCTTGCCTTAGGCACCAGATGTGGTACAGCACATGAGCAGAGAGACAGCGCTTCATTCCTCCTTCACCTTGGCTCAGCCTGTTACACTGCTTTTCTTTGAGCTATTTAGATGCTGACCTAATTAACTCATTACTACATCAGACTCTGTACAGGTGCAAATAAGCCCCAGTACTCTTCCAAACCCAATCAGACTGCTTGACTCTCTCCAACTCTAACTACCCATTGACCTGTTCTACGTGCCCTGGGCTGGCTTCCACAAGGGCTCTATTTATTGTTGCAAACATCACCTGCTTGAAGATCTCTCCCCTTCCTGATCTTTCTCTAGCTTAAACAGGCCCACCCCCTTTACACTCTGCCCATGCCCTTGCCTGCCATATGGAGATAGGAAGCCCTCACTACCTTAGTATGTCTTTTTGAGGATCATCTCTGAGGGACTCCCATTCTCACTCCACAGGATAAACACTCTTTAGGCTAGGGTCTGCCCTACAAATCTCTTTGGCTACATCTACACTTAGTCTGAATTAACTTAGTTTGAATTCAAACTAATAATGGTTCATTTGAGCTAAGTTAATTCAAACTAGCATGTCCCCATTAGAAACCCAGATCGAACTAGCATGTCCATGGACAGGACTTGCTAGTTTGATTTAGGAAGGGGGCACTATGGGAAGTGTGGCAACATGGCCCCCAAGAATGGCCATGCCCCCACCCAATACACAGAAAGAGGAAGGCACCCTGGGATGAAGAAGGTCAAAACGCATTAATTCAAGCTAACAGTTAATTTGAATTAACGCAACTCCATTGGGTCAATTCAAACGAATACGTTTGAAGTAACCGTTACTTTGAAGTTAAGTGAGGTCTTATCACTTCGAAGTAAGCGTTTGTTACTTTGAACTAAGGAATTCCTTACTTCAAAGTGGAAAGCCAGTGTAGCCATGCATTAATTTAGTTCAAATCAATCCTCATGAATTTGAACTAAATTGTAAGTGTAGACATATCCACCATGACACCAGTTGTCACACAGTGGACATCCTGCAGTTTTTTGTCCTTGATCAATTCTATTCTTCTCAAAGCTCATGGGGCCTTCTTCCCCAGCCAGCAACTTACAATCGGATGGTCTTTGTTCTCACTTAGGTATTGAGCCCTCGAGTAGCTCTCCCTCCTCTGGGCCCGTAAGTGGGTCGCCTTCCACTCTCTCTCTAGGTTGTTTTTGTACAAGGTAAACCTTATTCCTTCACTTTCTTCTCCATAGTCTCTTCCTCCTGGACTCTACTCTCTCATCCTGTTAGTGTCTGTCTGAAGTTTACTCTCTTCAGATTTCCTCTGCTCTGGCATTTCCTATCTAGGCCCCACTTTCTTGGCCTGCTATTATCTGTTAGCTGTTTACTTGTACCTTAACTTGTGGGGTCTTGATCCATTTGGCCATAGCCCATTTTTTTCCTGCTTTCCATTTGGGTTCCTTTCACACATCTTCCGTTCACCTAATTAAATGGACTGGGTTCCAACCATACCCTAAAACCATGGGATAATGCAAAATTTCCACAACTCCAACACTTCTTCACCTGAACCTCCCATGTACATCTAATGAAGCTAAGATATTTTTTTCTTCCCATGTAGGCACTCGATGCCAAGCATTTCTCCTCCCCATAAACACTGCTGTTTAACCAACCTGCTTAGTGAGAGCAACAAGGCAGATTCTGAATCAATATCTTCCTTCTCTGAACTTCAGTGCACCCCAACAGGAATTTATTTTATTTTCTTTGAGAATCCTTTCACTCAGTCCAGCTGTAATATTCCCTCGTCCACATTCTACCTATGGATAGTCCTACTTAATATAGCCTCCCTGCCCCCCCCTTTAGTGGTAGCAAGTTGTATCCTAGCTGATTGAAATGGCGCTTTTTTTTAAAAAAAAATTGTGTGTTGCTCTTGTGGGCCTTACTGCATGTAGGACTTGGCTTCCCCTCACCTCCTTTACCTGATTGGGTTGGACGAGCCCCTTTCTTTGCAAAATCAGTCTCTACACAATCCTTGACCAATTTTATCACTCTCTCTAGCATCTAGTTGATGTCTTCTCACCTAGACCTTAGTGGTACCTGGGGGGCTCCACATAAATATTCTAAGATCATGGCCTCCACAACTGCTTCCATCTCCTTCTTCCTTAACCACAAGGACCAGGACTGAATCCGTAGTTGGTGCTGGTTGCATTAGCCAAACTTTAGTCCCAGAATATTTGGTAAATCCTAATGAAAGGGCATATATTGCACTTCTCTTGTGAAGTCCACTGAAAAACCAGATTCAAAAATGAGAATGACGGGAAATGACCATCAGCCCTCTCCTTCAGAGATACCCCAGCCGAAAAGCATTCTAAAATGTTTTGCACAATAAGGGTCCAATCCTGCTCACTGTGAGGACAATGGGTGGCAATGGCTGCACAGCCCATGTGAAACCAATCATCTTTTGTGCTTTGTAAAAAGCTGTGGGGTAGGGAAAATCAGCATTTTACCCAGTGCTTTTTTGAGAATTCCTCCATTCATTTGCATGAGTGACTACATACTTATCAATTCTGAAAGTGCATCTGAATGGAGGAATGCATAGAGGATAAAAGATACTTTCTCTTTTCATTTTTTGTGATCTCAAGAGAAACTTTATCTACATGCTCTGTAGCATTTAGTCACTATGATAGCTGGAGGTGGGAGGTTTAATCAGGAGGAAAGCCTTAGGAATATACTGTGTGCTGGGAAAGATCACTTAAAAAATGTTCATCAAGTAATTACTTCAGTTAGACTTTATCTGTAGCGTCCAACCCTCTCGGCTCAAAAGGAGACTACAGTTGAGTAAAAATAGGAAGATGAGAGCAGATTTTGGAAGGTCTGTCTCCAAAGAGGTCTTCAGACAATAGGTCTGGTTTGTATTTTCTCTGGCCTCTTATGAGAATGGGAGAGGAGCAAGAGGAATGAGCACTCGGGACAAGAGAGAAAAAATACACTTCACCTGCCGATTGAGGCACACAACTCCTCCCTTGAAACTGCACTTGGCAGTGCCAGCCAGGACTATTGCTTCATCTTTTGGCTCTTTCCTCCCTTCAGCTACTCCATGAGATCCCTCCCATGTCTGATTCTCACATAAATCTGGAGCAGCTACTGTTAATGTACAGATGACTCAGGTTTCTTATATCCCCCTACCAGCCAAGGTGGCACAGAGGAGACATTCTGTTTGTTGGCAAAATAACCAAACAGTAATGCATAGAACATTTAAAGCACAGGCACAAGTTACAACTCATCTCTTGAGCTCGGGATCTGAACTTTAGTTGAACCAACAGTCTGAAAGCATTGGAAGTCTTCCCATAGACTTCAATCAGTTTTTGGGTTAGGCCCTAATTTATTAGGGCTTGTTTACACTGCTCCTTAATCTCTATCAAAAGAAGTGTTAATTCTAATGGTCCATGGGGAATCTGCTGATATGCACTGAAAGTTCCCCCCATCTGCAATCCATTTCAAACAGTACTGTGTTAATATGTATTAGGGAACTCATGCCAGCAGGATCCACATTGGCTACTTAGTGCATGACATGGTGGTGTATTTTGGAATTTATACCCCTTTGGAGCAGATGAAAGCACTATTTAGATCAGTGGTTCTCAACCGTTTGCAGGCTGCAACTCACTTGGTGGTGTGCAGGGGTTAAAGTAAGCTGGAACGCCCATAAATCTGATGGGGCCCAGTTTCCAGAATCTAGAAAAATCAGGCCCACATGTGCATGAAGGGGGCCTGGACAATACAGAAAGGGGGCACAGAGATTAGGAAGGTTCTGGGACCTCTCAAATTATACTTTAACCACTGGTTGTGTCATGACCCTATGGGACATACCATTCACCCCCCCCAGACCACATCCAGCCATCTTCCCACCTTTCCACGACACACTTACCACTGTGTGGCGACACGCTAATGCGCCCTGACTCAGTGGTTGAGAATCACTGATTTAAACCAGTGATTTTCAAACCACGGGTCAGGATCCAGTACTGGGCCGTAGAACCCCCTGCCGCTGCTGTTGAAAGACTGGAATGCATTGCTGAAAGATATAATTATTGGGTCGTGAGCATATATGATTTTTTTCAACTGGGCCCTGAGAAATAAAGTTTAAAAACCATGGATTTAGACAATCACTTTGTCTTTATTATTACTAGTAGTATCATAGTGCAGTGGTTCTCAACCACTGTGTCGGGACACATTACTGTGTCACCATGCAGTGGTGTATCACAGAGAGCCAGGGAAATGGCTGGATTTGGCCTGGAAAAGGTTGGCTGATGTGTCCTGTAGGGTTGTGATATGCCACCAAATATGTTGTGACCTGCAAAAGCTTGAGAACCACTATCATAATGCATAGGAGCCCTAGTCATGAACCAGGACTGTACTGTGCTAGGTGCTGTACAAACTTAGAACAAAAGGACAATCTCTGCTCCAAAGAACTTACAATCTGTTATTAAATATTCATCTCCATTTTATTAGAAAAAGCCTTAAGCATCTCTTATTAGAATAATTTTTGTGAAAATCACACCAGGGTAAATGATTCACAGAATGTATTCTTTTCAATGAACTCCTTGACCTTGGACTGATTCTGACAATGCTCATGTGTAATGGTAGCGTCACTATATGAGAACTGAACTGAGCTGTTACTGTACATACACTGGGTTTGATTCTTATCCTTTTAAAATCAGTTATTCTGATCTTTCTTTCAGCCATTTTAAATGAATGGTGTTACCCTGCATTTGTATTGGTGAAGATAAATAGCATAATCAGATCTAACATTTTTAGACAAAAAGTCCCATTTAAGTCTTTCCTCCATTTCTCCACGTTCTTTTTTTCTCACATCATAAGGCTAAAATCTTTAAAGTCATGCTTGGAATATCTTCCTGTGATGCTTGGAAATCCATAGTTTTCATATCCATATAAAAAAGGTAGAGAGATGAATGAATTAAAATCAGTTAGAAGTATTGTAGTATTAGCCCTTTGTTTTGGATACCATGTCTGTGTCTATTTCTTTCCCTTGACCTTTCTTTAAATAAAACATGCCAAAATATATTGGGGTATTGCAAAATTTTGGACTTCAACACAAAAAAGGGAAATGAATTCAAAGTAAAGTCAGCATCAAAGTTTCTGTGTTTATTCTGCTATCTCCCTCTCATATTGGAACATTGTTCCCAGCAGGGGCATAGCCATGGGTGGGCCTGGATGGGCACATGCCCAACTGGCTGTCCAGGAGGTACATCCACTCACTGGAGCGCCTAGCAGTGGTGCTAGCTTGCTGCTGTGAATAGCAGCACTGCGGACGGAGGAGCAGCCACAGGCAGCCAGGCAGTGGTGGCGCTCCTATACTCGCACTTCTGGTCCCATGGCAGGGGCTGGGTTGCCTCTTTTCCTCCTCCCGAAGCTCCAGTTGCATGAGACTGGAAGCAGTAGTGGCCAGGCCCACCCTAATTATGAATATGCACAATAATATATGAAAGTGCACCACGATTAATATTAATGAGAACTGCATGCCTCAAATACCATCGGAAATGACAAGTTCCGGAGGAATAGCCACGTAAGTCTGTGTCCAGCTAAAACAACAAGAGTCCTGTGGCACCTTAAGGACTAACAGATTTCTTCAGGCATAAGCTTTCATGGATTGCAAACCACTTCATCAGACCCTTTTTGTTTTCTCAGAGAAAGTTAGCTTCCCAAATCAGTCTTTTCGGTTTTGGATTATGGATAATCACAGTAAACCTTTGGATTTTTGAGAGCTTATTATTGGAGTTCACCCATTACCAGGCTTCTACGAATATTCTTATAATTCTTTCCCTAGACAATAGAAATATTCCCTACAGGTGGAAACACCAAAATGACATACTGTCTTGTTTTAAGTATCAAAAAAGTTTACGGTATACACTTATCAAGATGTTGCAGAGAGCATGCACTTGCCTAACCACAAATAGGACGCGATAGTGTTGAATACTTTACTTTTTCCGCAGATAAAAGCAGCTTTGAATTTTTTCATTATGTGACGCCAACTCATGTGCCACAACATTGCTGCTGCTGTAGGAATAAAGGCAAAGAGCTACACAATGATTTCTTGGTCAAAATGTGACTCATACAGCAGGGGCGTTGCTCCTCTGAAAAAAGGGTTGGCCTCTCTCCCCGCCTCCGAGGCCTGAAACAGCATGGGGGCCCAATCTGGCTCCTGCTGCTGCTAGCCAGCCCAGGCAGGCTCGATGCACCCCAGTCATTGCCAGCCGGCCAGCAGCAAACCGTGCAAGTTTGGATCCAGCTCCAGCTGTTTGCCACTTGCCAGCAGGCAGCAGCTGGAGCCAGATCAGACCTGCCGGAGTCGCCAACCACAGGCCAATGCCAGCAGGAGCTGGATCCAAGCCAGCCAGGCTGGCGGTCTGGGCTTGGATCCAGTTCCTACCACCGCTGGCCAGCAGCTGGCAGCCCAGGCTCAGATCCAGCTCCTGCGGCTGCCGGCCAGCAGCAGGGGGTCACAGCGGGCCTGATCCGGCCCCAGCTGCTTCTGGGGTTGGGCCATAGATATGGGGGGGCTGCAGCCCCTGGGGCCCTATGGCAGTGAGGCCCCTGCCATACAGAACTAATGCTGAGATTGGCTGTGACACAAAAGCAAGATGAGTCCATATACAATTTCCACTCTGCCTTTATTTCTAGAAAATGAAGTGCTAGTTTACTACAAAGAGCATCTTCCAGCTCTCCATTTCCACTCAGTCATGTCATGGTCACTAGAAAATCCCTTAGTATTGCAATAATCTCTGTGGGTTTGAAGCCCCAGGAGTCAATTATTATTGGATTGAGCTTCAAATCTTTATATATTGTGACTAAATAAATAACCGTAGTACCCAAACTGATCAGAAAAAGGAATGTGGTTTTCTTCTGAAGAAAATTTTGGCAGAAATTTTTAAAAAAATTGTTTTCATAGAAGTTTTCCGCAGAAATTTTGCCTTTTCATTGAAAAACTGACTCTCCCCAAACGTCTGGGTTCTGACAAAATGCAAATATTTTCCAGGAAAGCAGATAGTTTCTCTGAAAAATTTCACTTAGTTAAAACCCCAATTTTGCATTCAAAAAGGTTTCTTTCTTTTTTTTTTTTTCAAAACAGTCCTACACAGAATTACTCCTATTTTGTCTCTCCCTGGACACAAAGGTCAAAAACACCATGGATGCTTTGCTGTGATGCACAGAAAAGAGCAATGCCCTCTCTACAGCATCATGCCCCCTTCTTCTGCAGCAGCCTCTTTGCTGGGTCTAGGACCCACGCATGGTGAAGACATGGACTATGGATGAGTGTGCATCATTTTCCACCAACTGCACAGAGAATTTTCATACTCAATTCAATACTCAGTATTGATGTTTGGGCAGAACTTCTGTCTCCAGTAGGGAGACCGAATAGCAAATGTGAAAGGTCAGGAGACAGGGTGGGACGTAATAGGGGCCTATATAAGAAAAAGCTCCAAATATCTGGACTGTCTCTATAAAATCAGGACATCTAGTCATCGTATTCTACAGTCAAGAAATCATTGTGGGAACAACAGCAGGGATGAGTCCTTTAGGGAATCTTTACATTTTAAGGGATGGTGAAGTCTGTTCTTTGCTTAGCGAGACGAAAGAGGAAGTGGAGCAAATTTTATTTTCTTCAGGAACAAGATGACAAAAAGGCATTTCTAGGACCCTCTGCAGGTAATTCCAAAAATACATTTAGATCTATGTTATCCAAGTCTCAGTTAACAGCAGCATGGAGGCCAGTGCAATGACAAAGACTTTGAGGTCTAGCAAGACTGCAGGCACTCCATTCTGCCCGCGCCGCAATCACAGGTCTGGAAACACTCACGGCTTTGTGAAATATGAAGCAGTTAACCATCTAAGCTCAGTGTTTTGTTGTAAGGGCATCTCACTCCCAATAGCCTCTAGAAGCAGAGAAAAGCAGGGGTCACCAAACCTCACATTTTTCTTATCTTTTAAGGCTTTCCTCGTAACACTTCATTTTGCCAGCATCTTCTGTCCCAGGAACGAGTCCTATGGTGGAACCTGCTGTTCTCATGTCTGAACCTCGAGTCCAGATCACACTAGTGATTAAATAGGAGAAAACAGCTTTCACTTAGGAAGTCACATTCATCTGCCCTAACTCTTACCCTAAATTGGCCCTTGTCATTGGAAATCTCCAGAACCAGTAAGTTATGGTCGTTCTAGATGTCTCTGGATGGCCTTTTTCCCTATAACTCCAGAGCCTATCTATATTATCTCCAGGAATCTGACAATCTACACCAGACCCTTAATATCCCACCTGTGCTGCAGCATTTTATTTTGTTTTGTTTGAGTAAATTACATCTAAAAACACTGAGTTTCTTTTAACAAAGACATTCTCATGCTGCAAGACATGTGGCTCTCAGTTGGTTTTATGCTCCTCTAAGTTTTGATTCCAGAGCTTTGTTTATGAAGACTTATTTTGAAATTGCAATAACTGTTAAAATTTTCTCTAAGGCAGTTTGGAACCAGCATCCAAAGGCAAAACTCCCATTGATCCAAAGTGTACATATGAGGCATTTGTTTAGTTTGTATTTGGTGCCCCTGGGTGAAACAGGGAAGGAGAGGAGGGCGGGTTGTTAAATTATACAGAATGAGCACAGACCACCATGCAATTACATTTTCTTCCCACTTCTTACTTCTTTCTGCAATACGCTTTTATTTTTCCACTTTTGTTTACAGAAGGTAATGTCACATTCTTAGCTCAGATCAGTAATATCTTAGAGATGACAAATCTCAAGCAAAACAGCATGCTGTATACTATGAAAAAAACATGCCTGGATATTCAAAGAAATTGAGGAGATAACATTACACTGAGTTGTAGGGGGGAAAATATCATAGCTTCATTTCCGATAGATTGCTTTTAAACCACAGATTATAATCTAAGCACAACGATGCAGTGGGGAAAAAGACAAAATATGATACACATGGTAAATTATTTTCATCACTGGGAATTCTGTGATGCTTTGTTGAATAATACTGGTTTACATGGTGGCCATGATGATCCTAGAAATAAGAACGTAAAGAGGCCCATATTATAGTGTTTATTTTTGACGATGCATTTCACCTTTTTATTTATTTGAAGACAGAAGACCAGATTTTGGTCTATACTGTTGAGTTTTTATAGTTATCAGGTCTACAGGAAGCTGGGGATTCTTCATAAATGAAAGAATCTTTGGCTGGTGCAGAGCCATCAGAGCTTTGATTTTAACAGGATCTGTAAAAACCACTGGGCTAAATTCAAAAGTGATGTGTAAGAAGGAAATAAATTATGCATTGGTAAGTCGGTAGGAGTCAAAGTGAGTTTCAGTAAGAGAATCTCCAAGAGTCTAAGCTGACATATACAGTACAGCTTTAAGAAACACAAGTTGCACTACATTAGCCTGTGTCTAAACTTCCCTTGGATCGGCCCAGTGTTTGGGCTTCCTCTACTGGACCTGCAGCAGCAATTATCCCAAATCACTATCCTCAGTCCATTCTGGAGTACTGCCTTGCTGGTCATGTGATACACTTGGTAACAGAAAGAGATGTTTAATTCTGAGTTCTGAGCGATAACTAGAATTTTAAATTTTGTGGCCTAGTTTCTACGGGAGTCAATGGGATTAGGATCAATAACTTCACTGGAATCATGTCCATAGGTCCTGAATGTAACCAGTTAACTCATGGGACTGCAAGAAGGGGTTGTGAATTCATGAACCTTCTCATGTGGTAGCATCCCTGCATAATTAGTCCCAGTCTCCTCTAAGATTTAAAAAGACTTGAGTCTAAATTGAATTTCTAGGTCTTCAGAGAGCAATTTTGACCTTACTACTAGTATCTGTGGGAGATCAGGTCCTCAGTTCAAAACACACTAACTCAAAGGACTGTTTTCACATTTTAAACATGGCAGGGAATGCAGCCTCTGAAATGTGCTCTGCAAAACAAGGTTTCCAAAAAGATCTTAGTGTGAATGCTTATCTGCAAACACAGTGTTGTAAGAACCCAGTGCTAAGCCCACAGCATACCTTGTAGTCAGAAAAGCCTAACATGCTCAGAAGATGGAAAAACAAGTACCTAGGAGATGTTATCGTCCTGTTAAATTACCAGTCCTATCGTCAGATGTTGTAGTTGGACCCAATTAAAATGTGAAAAAATTTCCGTCATACTTCCCCCCCTTAACATGAAACATCTACAACAGCAATAATATCTTAACCATTTAAAAAATCAACTTATGACATGTTTTAAGCCTTTCATTCTTTATTAGTTTGAAGGAAGGTTTCAGATGTTTTTAGTCAGTCTCTGGAGACCTGACGGTCGGAAGGTACCATAATGATTATTTAGTCTGAGCTCCATAACCAGGTCATAGAACTTCACTGCCTCATTTCTGTATCAAGCCCATCACTGAACCGACGCACTGGCTGAGAAGAAGCAAGACCTGGCCTCCTTCGTAACAGGCAAGAATTATGTCACTAAACCGCCAATGCTGCAAAAAGCCTGAGCAGCAAATCTGTGGGCTGGAATCACAAACCAACCCTGCAGTGTTCTGCCTCATTTGTTGTTTTGTTACAAGGCTTAAATTCAGGCTAAACTCATCAAAAGATTTGTCCAGTGCTTGCAAACTGCTCTGCCAAACTGGGCCATGTTTTGATCAGACTTATTTCCTGCAATCTTGGTTAGCATTTTGAATGAAAAAAAAACTAGGAGCTGTGTGGCACTTAAAGACTATCTGTTAGTCTTTAACTGCCACACGACTCCTTGGGGTTGGTTGGTTTGTTTGTTTTGGTTTTTTTGGTGTGTGTTTGTGTTTTGTTTTGTTTTGTTTTGTTTTTTGGGGGGTTTTTTGTTTTGTTTTGCTGGACTAGACTAACACAGCTACCCCTTTGGGAATTTTGAATGAAGCCAGGCGGGATTCTGAGTGGAAAAATCTGGAACAGGTGCTCTCAACATCATGTTCTGTAATTGGCTTACACAGGTTATGGTGCCATCATGTGGTCAATGCTTTCACCAGTTTCATATTTTACTCCCTATCTCCCCATCTCTTCTCTTTTCTGGGTTTTTTTTTTTTTTTACTTAAACTTCCTCTTCTCCTCCTTCTTTGACATTAAGATACCGTTCTACTCTATTTGATGATCTATTGATGCAAACATTTATTTAATTTGAGTTTTTCCGAGTAAGCACTGCAAAATCTCTCCAGACTGGCGGTATTGCTCCAAACAGAAAAACACCAATAAAAATAACTGAGAAACCCATTCTCACATTACAACAGGTGATTTGACATCATCTTCCTCTATATGCTGTTCCCCAGTGTCTGAATCTTTACAGCTGCTTGATTTGCTGTTACAGTATGACCCGATTCCATGACTTACACTTCTCTGCATTTATTTCCTCCCATTCTGTAAGTTCCCCCCATCTTCAAAGCTTCTGACAAAGTGGAATTCTCTTCCACAAAAGCTCATGCAATAAATAAATCTGTTAGTTTTTAAGTGCCACAGGACTCCTTGTTTGTTTTACTGAACTAGACTAACACTCAGGCTGGTTTTCGGCAGCAGTTGACTGGCATTTCTGCGAGGCACGTAAAATGCCTTGTGTCAATGCCAGCAACTTTCTTAGCCACTGGGACACTATTGGGAAAGCTGACCGCACGCCTCCTGGCCCCCAGGACTTACGGAGCTGACTTCCGGGAGTGCAGCAGCAAGTTCAGACTAGCTGCTAAGTGCTCCCAGAACGCTGGGCTGACAGCAGTGGTTTTACCACAGTCAGTATAGACATACCCTGAGAAACCCATGTTGCTTCCAGTGTTGTAAATGCAAAGAGCTCTGGAAAGACTAAAGCATAGGAACATAGGATTTCTAATACACACTGATCAGCCCTTTTAAAAATGTTATAATACGAGGAAATTCTGTACTGAATTTCTTTTTCCCAAGTCTCTCAAGCTCTCCTTCCGTAGGGTCCAATCCAGCAAAGCACAGAAACATTTCCTTAAATTTTGTTTTCAGTGTTTTGGATCCTTCCCCTACAATATTCCCAACACTAAAAATGCTAAGCAATTTCAATGGACCTGTGTCTGAGCCTAAAGTACCTGTCTTGTAGAGGAGATTTCCCATCATGCATTAAAAGGTCCATCTCATGCACTGTTTTCCATGAGCACAATGGGCTGCTGTTCTTGTTTTTTATCAGTTGTCCCCCAGAACTGGTTGGTGCCAGGCTCAGTCACCCTTCCCTGTAAACTGGGGGAGGAGCTTTTAGCTTGAAGCCATGGGTGGGCACACACCCCCTGGATCACTATATCTTTTAGACACATGTATGACCTATTTCTGCCGTCTTCCTCATGGACTTACTCAGATAATATCATCCCACTAACTCCAAAGGGATTACTCACCTCACCATGAAGAAGAGTGGTAGAATCAGGTCCTTCACTGATACTATGCATGAAAAGAAAGTCCAGGGCAGTCAATAGCTATAGAAACCTTATAACTGTCATGCAGTCTTGCTCTCCTTGTATCTCTTATCCCAGGAAATTGTGTTTGATACTGCACTTGTCCTGAGGCATGTTTATATATATTTGCAACAATGCCCCTTTCATTTCTGGCACAGCTGTTCACATTTTTACACAAAAAATTATCAGTGGATGCTCTACAGGATGAAATGAAATATCTAGGCGTGTTTGGAGGATTTTACAAATCGTTTCACATGATGTAAATTCTGGCTATAACTGGGGAATAGATGTTTATTTGTGTTCTGGTTGTTTTGATCTATATTTTCATTTTCCATAGCAAATACATCCCTAGAAATAAAGAGTTAAAGGTCCCCTTCATACTTTGCTTTCTGCAGTACTATGTGTATTAACAGCGTCAGAGCTAATCATATGTTAATGTGTAAACTGCTGGAAAGGACAATCTTTGTTGCCCAACTGCAACTTTCAGCTTTGGGTTAATATTTAGGCCAGTGTTTCTCCAACAGGCTGGTCTTCTATGTCCAAACCTGTTGTGGCATTGAAAGAATTTGGGGATATGAACAAACCTATCCACATCTCCTTTGCTGAAGGATGGCCAGTTACTCCACCTTGGAGGGTAAAGTGAAGGAAGACAATAGAATAATCTTGCATGGCAAACAAATATGAAGGTTTTATTGGGATTTGTGAGTAAGAATGGTCCCTGGCCACAGGCATCTTTGAGTAGACTTATGGAGACCTTCTTCTGGTAGAGATGGGCAGACATGCTCAGACACAGAGACAACAGGCAGTATGTTCTGCTGGCTTATCCCCTTTCCTCTGCTGGGGTTTGACCCAATGCTCATTGAAGCCAATAGTAAAGCTCCTACTAACTTAATGGCATGGGATCATGCGTCTAATTTCTGTCTTCTCCTCTCCTTTGCTCTGTGCTGGGAGGGGAAAGGGGGTGCTTTGGCCTATTCTTTTTCCAAAATTTTCACACGTAAAACCTGATTGTTTAAGGCAGAGAGAGCACAAAGCACAGAATGATTTGGATAAAGAGTTCATAGCAAATCTTCCCAAGACTTGCCATTTTAATTCATTCACATTCTGTTTTACATACAGTTGACAAATAAATGACATATAATTTAGTTTGCATTGAAAGGGAAAAAATACGCCCAACAATCATCCCAATTGGATCATGCAATATTACATAGTTAGATGAGAAAGATGTGCTTAAAAATAGATGCTATGGGGAGAATGACTCTTTGATGTAATCCATGATGTAAGGATTTTTGCTCAGAGTGTGCATGCATTGGATATATTTTGCTTTACTTTTTCTGGAAAAGTGACCATTTTTGTTAGTCACAGCAATAGCAAATGCTAGACTCAAGAGACAGCAGTACATGAATGCCCCCGTCTAGTTAGCCATCTCCCAGTCTGGTTGGTCCTTAAGTGGGGTTAGATTTTGGCCTAGCTTTGTCTGCTCCTTAGGCCTTGTGGTAAAGGGACCCTGTTGGCCCCACTTCTTTTTTTTCTGGGGTCCAATGGGAAGGATTGAATCCAGTGACAGGGGAGAGGGAAGGTCTCCTAGGGTACATCTACACTGGAGCCTTACGTCAACTTATGGAAGCTTAAGTTGGCCTACAGATTCCTGAGGCCACACTGGGCTTTTATTAAGTTGACTTAAGCACTTCCTTAAGTCGATTTAATAGCACCACTTCTTAAGGTCGACTTGATGATTAAGCCAATGCAGCTGGGGAATAGCCCTTAAGTCAACTTAATTTGCCTCCAAGCCCTCTTCCAGAGTTCCTGGCCACCAGGAAGGGTTGATCTAGCACCTGGCAGTGTGGATGCAGGCAGTCGAAAGGAGTTTTCAGTGTGGATGCTCTAAGTCATTTTAACAAGGTTGACTTTAAGTCAACTTAACAAGATCAACTTTAAGTCAACTTAACAGAGCCTCTAGTATAGACACACTACTAGAGCCAATATGGTTAGCAGCTCCTTTCTGGGTGTAAGGAGAGGGACATTTTGGCCTACACCTACTCACTGTACTTCTGATATTAGACAAAGGTAGGCCTGTGACTCAGAGAAACCCTCTAGACACAATTGGTCGAGTTGGTTTTTTTCCCCCCAAACTGATGAAGCAAGTTGGGAGAGGACTCCATGCATCTGAGTGCCCCACCACTGCTCATGTAATGCATGATCCTTCTGCCCCATGCTTCCGGTGCCAGAGCCCTCCCTCCTTCCCCCTGTGGGTACAGGTCCACAGAGTCTCCTGTTTACTCCCACCTGTCACTAGAAACCTTGCATATGCCTCCACTTGTTACGCTTCAGTAGCATGCACCAGGCACCGGCCCCTTAGAAAAGACGGCATGAAAATTTTTAAAACATAAGCCATGGCAGTTAGGATGTCATAAGATCTTGAGGAGGGTCAAGGATCAAGGGATCCAGTAGATCCAACTAAGATCTAATATAAGCAGGTTCTGCTCCACTGATTTAAACAGGATTCCAGCTACTCATACTGTTTGAAGTCAGGAGTAGACATTATGTGTCTACTGGGAGCTTTGTCATCTAGAAGAAGACACTTAGACCAAGGCTTTTCATGGTGAGTAGCTAAAGTTAGACACCTAAATCCACGCTTAAGTGTTTTAGGGTAAATCTGTACCACAGTTGGGAAAGTCCTTCCTGGGAGGGATAGACAGATACTTGTTCCAGCTAAATATATCAGTGTAGCCCGGGTTAGCATGGACAGAGGCTCTGGATTACCAGGCAGGTTTGTATTCAGGGTAACCCAAACTGCTGCTCTGTGACCTTGGGCATATCACTTAGCCTCTCTGCACATCAACTCCCCCTCTGTAAAATGGGGGAAATAGTCTTTCCCTACCTCACAGGGGTGCTTTGAAGATATGCACATACATCTTTGTGAGGTACTTAGCTACTTCCAGGATGGGGCCACATCAGTACCTAGGTATATCGTTTTCAGCAGTTCTGTGCAACCACAACTTCCGCTGATTTCAGTGACGAAGTCTCTATTTTTAATAGTGTTGGTAGATATCGAATCCATCAAGATCTTTGTGAATTTGACCTGGATGTCAAGAGTTGGTCTCAGCTTGATCTCCCCTTAGTGCTTTGCGTGAAAGTTCATATGCAAGAAACATGGCTGCACTCATCGGGAATCCTCGCATGGCATTGACTGTGATGCCCCTAACAAAGACCTGGACAGGAGGGAAAAAGTTACAGCAAAGGAATAAATTAGATATTTTGTGAAGAAGAAATCAGTGAGCCCAATCATAGTGTAAAAGGGAATAACAAAACGTTTCCCATTGTCATCTGCTCATAGATATTCTGTGAGCTGGATGATGGTAGATTTTTTCACTGCAGGCTATTGCTTTAGCTTCCGTGCTCATGCAGCTGAGCATTTTTTATCTGAGCACAGAGTCAACATACAAAAGTGAGTTGCTCATTTGATGGGGCTGCAGATGCACTCTTCTGGTTTTTGTAGAATGCTCTCCAAGCAGATATAGCAGCAGCAGTGAGACACAGGAGGTTCCTCCCACAAGTTTCTTTTCTTGCAGTGCATAAAAAGTGGGCTAAATAATACGTGCTTACATCTTTGTGACCAGAAAACAGGAAATCTAAATCTTCTTCTTAATCTCCCTTCTGTTATCTGTCTCTCCCTTCCTTTCACACACGTGTATTGAAAATGATATTGTACAACTGAGAAATGAAAGTCAGGATTAAAATGTAAGCACATGACTAGGCCTATTGACTTCTGTGGGGTCACGCAAGGCTAAAGGTAAGGACATGTGTAGGTGCTTTGCTGTATCAGGACCTATATCTCCTTTTCTTTTGTTAAGTGCTCCATCTCAATGCAAGCAGAACATTTTGCAGTTCTCTTGTGTGCTCACAAAAAGCCATTCCCAGTCTAAGAAAAAATGTATGACTATTGGGTGCCTAATTGAGAGTTAGTTCATGTGATTCTAAAACAAACTCAACAGTAATATTTGAGATAGGCCAATACTTCCAAATATAATTTCCTAAAGTCAAGCGCTTACGTCCATATTTAAGAATCTTTTTTATTTAGATGATCAGGTTCGATAATTTTGGTCATACTATTTTGAACTGATAATGTGTTTTGGAGAATGCAAGATGCTTCACTTTTTTGACTGCTTGAACGGAAGTGTTTTATGGAAAGTGGAAAAGGTGATATTATATTAGGAACACACTTCATTTTTAGTGCTAACCTATATCTATTTTAAAATTTTGCTACTGCACATAAGACAATTGTGTAATACTCACTGTACAAGTGAGCAATACTAACCTGATTCAAGGAACACCCCATTTAACCACTTCTGGAACGTTTAGCAGAGAGTTTCAGTTAGTCAGCTACTAACAGAATCAGATTATGCACTGATAAAATTATCATTGATAACTAAACTGAGATCACTGAATTTCCAAATAGAACTGGAGATCAAAATAAATCTCTTAAAAACACCTCAGTCCTTACAAAGTTAAAGCTTACAAAAGAAAAAAGGAATTTTGCCCGATTGAACTAGGAAGTTTATCATTTTAAATAATTAAACAACATTTTCTTTGAAATTCAGAACTTGGGTATGCACATAATTAAGCATAATTCAATGCTTGTAAGGATCCCACTTATTAGAACCCAGGTTTTCAGAGCCTGGAATAAGTACTATTCTAACAGTGTCACCAGGGTGATATGCAAAGGTACAGCCAGGGAGTAGTGTGGAGAGAGAAAGCACTACAAGATGTACTGTCCAACAGGCAAAGACCCCTGTTTAAGTTTAGGGATTGCCCGAGGAAATTTCCTGGGCAACCACAGAGACTTTGGCGTGCCACCATGCTAGACTTTGTTTGATTTCCTGATTTCTGGTCTTCAATTCCAGCCTGATTCCTAACTCTTCATTCTAGCCTGGCCCTTCTTCTCATCTCTGTTCTCCACCTCTGGCCTGTTTCTTATTTACAGAACCTGGCTATTGCAATTCCTTCAGTTCTTGCCCAGCCACGAAGCCTGCTTCTTGGCAGGGGGTTATACTAGCTCATCTTTGTGGTCTCTCTTAACCCTATGATTCTACAACTACAGTTCCTAGTGTTCAGATTTCAATTCAGCTGTGACTATTAGGTCAGACTGCCTACACCCAGTCCCTTACGAGGCTGTTGAAATGTACAATAGAGCATCTAAACATGTTGGCATTTGTATTGGGAAGTGGAGATACAATTAATTGCATGTTTTGTTTTTTAGAGAGGATGGAATTTTTATGACAAAGCTACAACTCTTGTTAACATTTTTAAATTCACACATTCAAAGACAAAGATAAAAATCAACTGAGCATTACCGGAAAAAAAGCCTTAGGATCTTCTTGTATTCAGAATGAAGACACAAAAAAGTGAATGGCTTAAATGGCCACACTTCTTTTTTGTATACTCATGTTACTTAGGGAATTGACAGCCCTGGATATCCCCTAAGATAAACATCCAAATAAGAGTTCAACATCTCTCAGCAATGCACCATTACTTTGTTTTCTCCCAGTGGGACACTGGCAAAAATAGATTTTCTTTATGAAACTGTCTTTGTATTCTGCTCTGTGCAGAAGCTCTTTAAGCTATCTGGGGCCCTAGGCAAGGGCCCATTGAGGGACCCCCTACAGGATCCCCACCAGCCTCAGCCCTCCTCATGGCCCCAGCTACGCTTGGCCATGCCTACCACCCCCGCAACCGCTACCTGTGGCCCCCTGAGGTCCTGGCACCTTGCCAGGGGCCCCAATACTGCCACCCCACCAGTCTTAGCCCCAGGTGCCTACCACATATCCTGCAAAATGAGAGGCGGACACGGCTTCTAGAGTAGGTGAAGGGGCCCCTTACTGCTTTGGGCCCCAGATGGGCTCCTGCTTTGCCTACCCCAAAAGCCACCTCTGGCTCTGCAGCAGACCTGCATATTCCCTTTTTCAGCAACAGCAGCATAATTATGGCTGGCTACAGATGCTTTGGTCATTGGGTGTAGTCGGGGTAAGACTATAGGGACAAAATGCTGGCCTCCAGCACAGCTTATTCCTATGAATATCCAAAGGTTGCTTTATGTGGTTATCTGTGGTATCTTTCTCCGTGCTCCATACTCCCTTGTCTCATAGGTGTGTGACTAAAAGTGTGGCAACAACCCTCATGCGAGAAAAAGATCAGACTATGGGCTCCTGTGGCTGTTGCTCTGGCTGACAGGCATGTTGAAAAAAGATGACAAATATTTAACAGGGGACTCTTGCAAATTTTCCAGTTAATCTTCTTTTTATAGTTACTTGTCTCTCAGAACTTGGAATTTAGCACCCTATAGTTAAGAGCCATATAATGTTTTAGTGAAGGCCTAAGATGTACACTGCATTCAACCGTCAAAGACAATGACATGATGTTTGGTCATCATCAGTTTATAGTACAAGAAACCAATTAGGCTTGAGCTCTGCCATTCTGATTTAACAGCATTTTATACCTACCTTGCCTGTGTGTGAAATGACCATAGGTGCTAAAAGGCACCAGAGAAACAGACCCACCAAACTCTACCCAACAATAACTAAATACATGACAACACTGGATGAAATACTGCTGTTAGTGAAGTTAACGGTAACACTCCTGTTTTTTTTAACCGCCTATATTTTATAAAAAACAGTCCCTAAGGGCCAGATTTCACAATTCATGATGAATAGCACCTTAATCTCAATTAAACCCATTTATATCAATGGCTCTTCCGATAGAGTGAAGTAGTTCTCAGAATGGTAGCAGAAGCTGTCACCATTATTAGGACTTACAGTTAATTGTATAGGATTTAATTTTCTATTGTTCACATGTTGTTTGGATAATAACAGCCATTCTCTTTTTCACTAAAGATTAATGTCTCGTAACCATTTGTAAGAACAATGAGAATTCTGTGGCAAGTTGAAGACTAACAAATTTCTTAGAGCATAAGCTTTTGTGGGCATCTGAAGAAGTAGGTTGGGGTTCACAAGAGCTTATGCCCAAAGAAATTTGTTAGTCTTTAAGGTGCCCCAGGACTCTCGCTGTTTTTGCTATACGCAGACTAACATGGCTACCCCTTTGGAAATTGTAACCATTTGTCTTGCAATACCACTCACTTTTAAGCCCTCACTGTGGTAGCTCTGAGAGATACAATCCATGACTCCTTTGTATTTGTTTAAATAAACCCCATCAGCTTGAAGTCGACTTTTCACAACATCCATTGGAGTAGCAGTCCCCCAGGAAATTACTCCTAAAAATAAGGAAAAGAGAATTCCTTCTTTATACTGGCATGGCACTGATCATGACTGTAGATATATGGGTAATAATAAACTCTCTGCTGGTGCATACCTAGTCAGAACCTTTCTTAACCCCAGCCTGCTATGCCCATTAATTCACCACTCACCTATCACATTCAGTTGGTGGGACTTCCAGAAAGGATGAATAGACAGGATTGATAGTGTAAACTGGCATTTCTGGATCAGCATGGCCTTTCTGGGATAATGTCTGATGTTTTTGGACAAATTATTTGTGGAACTGGTTGTCAGTGTTACACAAGAAAGGTGCAAGACAGGTAATCAAGCACAGGTAGATCAAATGTGGCCTCTGTGTGTGGTGATACTGCTCTAGTGCCCACGACTTACACTTGAGAAAGTATCACAAACTTCTCAGACTCCACAGTCTACAAAAATATACCTAATTTCCGGTATGTTGCCAATAGGAGCAATTTTAAAATAACTGGAATCCTGAAGGTATATTGAGAAAGGGTATTGAGCTAAGAAAATACAGGGATGAGTTACTGCTTTAATCACAATGGGGTTGGGCTGACTCTAAACTTGACTGAGTGCTCCATAATTGGATGGGATGTTTTTCCTAGATACAACAGTCAGTGGGACATACTTTGCTTAGGACCAAAGTCTTCCAGTTAATAATCTGGATGTTGTTCACATATGGAAATCCTAGTCCTATATTTGCTCCATTTTGCCTTTAGAATGGTGAGTTTCCATGCTGAGAAATTTAATGGCTTAAGAACATTTCATGCACATTGAGTCTGATTATTAATTATAATTAAACCTGTGGTCTTTCATGCCAGTGACTGTGTGGGGATTGGATTATAGGCTGGAGATGGCCTGAAGGAAGAGGTCTATGTGGCTGTGTCACAGTTCCGACATACTAGGGAACCTGTTTGAAATCAACCAGTGCTCTGTTTGTTTGCAAGTGACACTGAGTCTGTGTGTTGTAATCATTACCCAGGCTAATAAGTAACTGTCTTCATCCAGGATCCAGACATTTAGGAATTGTAAATAAACCATTAGCTAGTTTTAGGGGAAGTTTGTATATCTAAATGTATATATAAAAGTCTTACTGCCAATAAGTTACTGGCCAGTGTAAACAGAGAAAGTAGGCTTCAAGGTCCAGCCTGAGACAAGATTAATGATGACTCTTGGTTTTGTGGCTTCTCTTGCTGAGGATACGTGTTTATCCCTATGAGGTGCGTATAGGGTAATGTGCTGGCTTAGGAGTTTATGGGTCATTCAAAGGGCCAAGATGCAAGAACAAATTGCAGTCTATTGACGCTGATGCTAATTACACAAGTTTAGGGCCTGATGGAAAGCCAACAGGAGTCCTTTCAATTAGTTCAATGGACCCCTTTTGAGGAAAAAACTAAAAATCCAAAGACCCCAGTCTGGAAAGTATCCTACATGTGCTTAACTTTCATTAGCAGTCCCACTGTACACGTGAAATCCTGACTCCATTAAAATCAATGGCAGAATTCCAATTGATTAAAAAGGATTTCATCCTTAGTTCATAAGTCACTGCATCAAAAGTAAAATATTTAAAGCCTGAATCTCTGGGGTAATTCCACCGACTCCAACAACAATAGCCCTTATTTATATCAGTGTAAGTGAAAGGAAAATAAAACACCTAAAACGCAAGCATTTTATGATTCAGATTGATTTTTGCAGAACTGTGTCCATTATACACACACACATATAGGGTATGTCTACACTAGAAGCTCAGTTAAATCAACCTAACACGGTCAACTTTAAGTCAACTTAAAGTCAACCTTGTTAAGTTGACTCAGAGATCCCACATTGAAAACTCCTGTCTACTGCCTGCGTCCACACTGGCAGATGCTAGGTTGACAAAGGAGTGGTGCAATGTGAGTAGCTGTCCCTCTTTGCACTGAAATGCCCTCCCACCCAGCCACTCCTTTAAAACAGGAATTGAGCACAGCACCCTTCCTGGTTGCCAGGAATTCTGGGAGGGGGTCTGGAGGCCAATTAAGTCGATTTAAGGGCTTTCCACCTCTACATTGGCTTAAGTTGACTTAATAAGGTCAACTTAAGCATTAAGTCAATCTGAAGAGGTGGTGTTATTAAGTTGACTTAAAGAAGCACTTAAGTCAGCTTAATAAAAGCCCAGTGTGGCCACAGGAGTCTGTAGGTCGACTTAACCTTCCATAAGTTGACCAAAGGCTCCAGTGTAGATGTACCCATAGCATAATACAAAGACCAAACACCATGAAGGACTCCCATCTCATTAAAATTAGTGCTTTGGATTTGCTTTTCATTGGCTTGGGGTACAGCTAGGATCTGATTTATACTTACAAATTTAACTTTAATATTTTCTGAACTGTAGACTAAGTTTTAGGTTTTTTTGTTTCCCAGCTTGGTGAAACAGAAATGCTCATACCTGCTATCCCTCCTGCCAACCACACAGAAGAGGGACTAGGAGATATGCCTCCATCCGGGGTAATCCATCCACAGAGAAAGGTATATGGGATGAAGTATAGGCAATACCCAGGAACATCCCTCAGAAGCATTGCTCCAGCACCTCGGTATATTCCTGCTAAGCCCTCTTGCCGTAGGATTGAACTACCACAGTGAATTGGGCCCCTATATGCAGGAAACCCAGTTGCCCTGTGTTTCAAGTTTATATTTGCTGCAAAAACAGATATAAATGATTTTAACAACTATACATACTTCAGACATTCTCACATTTTAATTTGTTTTACTTCTCTTGTATAGTTGCTCCTTTTTCAATTGAATCCTTGAAGATTTTTCCTCTTTATATAATTTAGGTGAAGTGTGAAGATGGTGGGTAAAATTTTAAGTGCCAAAGTAACTGAGGAACCTAACACTTGTATTAAAAAAGACTCAGTGTCTTATTTCAAATTTATTTAGACACCTAAGGATGATACAGGCATCTAGTGAGATTTTCAAAAAACAACTAAGGAGGTTAGGGACCTACATACCATTAACTTCAGCTGCCACTTGGCACCTACTGAAATCTTTAGGTACCAAAATCTGGCTGGGAGACTTAAGCAATTTTGAATTTTTTTCCTCATTATTTTTTAGTAAAGCAAATATGAAAACTTCTTGAATTCCATGTAGTGTTGTTAATTAAATACCAAAAGACCTGTTAATATCTTCATAATAGGACAGTTATTAAAGAAGCTGATAAAAGTCAGGAAGTCCTAAAATGTAGAGTGTTTTGTCCTCATTCTTTTGAATGTTATTCACAAAGTACTCCCTCCTTTCCCATCAGAAATCTGTTCTGCATTGGAGATCAGCAAATATAAATCTCACTGGGTACATTTACATAGGAGCCTTAGGTCCACTTAAGGAAGGTTAAGTCGATCTACAGACCCCCACAGCCAGACTGGGCTCTTAATACATCACCTTAAGTGTTTCCTTAAGTTGACTTAATAACACCACCTCTGACGGTCGACTTAACGCTTAAGTTGACCTTATTAAGTTGACTTAAGCCAATGTAGACAGTGAATAGCCCATAAGACAATTTAATTGGCCTCCAGGCCCCCTCCCAGAGTCCCTGGCCACTAGGAAGTGTCAGCCCTAGCACCTGCCAGTGTGGACACAAGCATTTGACAGGAGTTTTCAATGTGGATGCTCTAAACTCAACTTAACAAGGTCAACTTTAAGTCGACTTAACAGAGCCTCCGGTCTGGGCATACCCACTGAGTCTCTGCCTAAAAAAATGAGCTGGCCTTGGCTAACTTGTGCCTGAATTTGGGTGCTTTTCCTTGGGTGTCATTTCCACCAAGTAGAAAACTACAGTATATTCAGTTTGAAGTTTATTGCTACAGCGACATAGGCAACTCTTTTTCAAATATATATTTTAAAGTCACCATTTATTCCATTCTTATGTAATGAATAGAGCTCATTACACAGATCTCTTTTATGTGTCAGCCTTTTGTGGATAAAAACTAGAAATAAATTTTAGAGACAATGGTATAAAGTTATATGCACATCTATCTATCACAAAGATGTTAATAACTGGTATGGTATTAGAGTGTTTATCATTCCCCCAAGCTTTTCACAATCTTTCTCAAGGATGCATGTATATTTCGTAGATAGGTAGATAGATCCAAGTGAAATATATATGCATATAAAAAAGACAGACTGTGAAGTTTTTATTAAAGGACAACTAAGACCTAATCTTAAGAATTTTAGTAGGACACTAATATTTGGCCTTTGGGTTCAGAACTCAATGTTTATTATAATCAAAATCATCATCAGACTCTACAAATTTTCAGGGGCTCCAGCTACATTTTTATTTTTGGTCTCAGTTGGCATTAATGATAAAAAGTCTGATTCCAAATATCTCTTCATTACAATAAATATATTAGGCCAAATTTTGATCTCTGATACACTGGTACAGTTGAGCAAGAGAGTAACTGAGGTAATGATGTCATTGTATTTAGTCTGGATATACACGAGCATCAGCAAGATCAGATTCTGGCCTATTAAATATGAGTGATTAGCACCATGTCTTCTTGTATATCTGAACGTGAATGTTTTCAAAGAAAAGTTGTGTCCAGTTAATTAGTCAGGAGGCATTGCTGGTTGTGGGCCTTTTTCAAGTATTTCAAAAGACTCAGCAAAGTGCAAAACTATTGCCTGTTCTTCATGCCTCTTTGGGAGCTTTTGTTTTTGTTTTTTGTTTTGCATTTTATGCTGTATACCAGTCATAGTTTCTCTCTCAGCCCATTGCCAGTGGCCTCTGGTCTGGAGCAAAATTCAAGTGAGAATTCAACCCACTGAAGAAAGAAAGATCACAATAAAGTGAATGAAAAGCCAGAATTTTCGGTGCTGCTCTGATAAGCTCTGCAGGTTCTAGAAAATCAGTTAAAGATTTTGGCATGTTATGTTGCTGCCAATTAATCCAGCCACACTGTGAAACTACACAGAAGAAGCCCCCCTTCTGAAGAACATAATATTGGTGCTGAATGAGTCAGGGAGCTGACCGAGATGACACAACTGATCATCTGCACAAAGGTGAAAACAGACAGTCCCAGGAATGCAAGACAGAAAAGACCTGCTGGCTCGCTCAGTGCACCTCCTACTAGTCAGCAGGATGCCATAAAGCACGTTTTATATTAATATTTTGCCCAGGATAGTATTATATGTCCCACATGAATGGTCTTTAACCATCTCCTATTGAAACTAGGGCAGCACTTGTTTCAGAAAAAGGAATTCAGTTCTCCTCTCTCCCCTTATTTCAGATGGGAGACAGTTCCACCACTTTGTGCATTTTGCTGTCAGGATGCTTCGCTCAATAACAGTTCAACCTCTCCCCTCCTTAACTTCATTTTTTTAAGACTACTAATGATCTCAGGTGCTATCCTAAACACCGCCTGCTGTTATACCCTTAAGCCTAGCCTCAGCAGGTTGTGGAATCTCCTACATGGGAGGTTTTTAAAAGCAGGTTAGACAAGCATCTGTCAGGGATGGTTTAATGGAGGTTCTTGGTCCTGCCATGAGTGCAGGGAACAGGACTTGATGATCCATCATGGTGCCTTCCAGTTTCTATGATTTGCAGGTGTATCAGATCCCTCCTTATTTAAGCAGATCTCTGAGCTGCTTCTCGCTGTGATGCCCAGAACATAATGCAATGGAGCTACACCGATTTACACCAGCAGGGCTCTGCACAAGCACCGTGTGCCATTGCTCCAGATCCAGAGGGAGTCCCCCTTTTGACTGGCACTTTGACTTCCAGAGACTGAATTTCGCTTTACGCAAATTTAACTTCAGGAGTTCTGGTCTGAGAATTAAAACTATGTCTCAGTGTTTTCATATCTCTAATGACACAAAGCCAACAGTTTACAGTATAAAATGCAACAAAGACAACAGTTTCAGCTTCATATGTGAATCTGAAGCTTGAAATCAGATTCCTTATGTAAATTCGAACTTGCCCTTTAGAATATGTAGTTCACTAAGATAGTCCATTGGTCAGACACTTGCCTGAGCAAACATATTCTGGTACTGTACTGTTCCACCTTCTTTCTGAAAGATGACAAACTTAATCTGAAAAAACAAATGTGGGCCTGAAACCCAAAATTTCCACATTGTTGACTTTGCAAGGAAAAAACCATCAAGCTAGTTTTCTCATGCATTTCTGTGCATCAGCATAAATAATCTCGCCTATATTATCCATGGGACTTTACCATTATACTGTCTTTATAGCAAAACTTAATATAATCAACATAAAGACAAGACTGTGGTCTTGATGTTAATTTTTAGTTATTCTGAAAGTATTTTAAGTGCCACAGATAGAGTCATTGATGGACTCCTGAAAGCCCTCAAAAAATACAGCATTTTCAACAGCACTTTTCTCTTTTCTCCTTTCCATGTTTAATGCTGTTATCATCATTTACATTGTGATAGTGTTGAGGAGTCCCAAACACACACTAGGGCTCCATTTTACCATGTGTTGTACAAATATAGAACAACATGACAGTCTCTGTCCTGTAAAGCTATTTTTGATGCTCAGAAAGATGCAGAACTTACTGAGCCTGATAACTTTGCAGGTTTGCCCATATTGCTGACAAAACACCACATCCCTAACGTTCCAACCTCCTGGATGCAATAACAGGTTTCCTTTTATATTACACTTGTGTCAGATGCAAAGTGCCTCATGATATTCTGCCCTAATTAGTCTCAGGTTAAAGGTATTTTCTTTACTCTTCAGTCACAGCCTCCTCTCCGCCCATTCCTCTGAGATTTGATAGCGTGGGCGTGCTTAACAGTAATAAACCACAGCATTTTATTTTTTTACAAGGCTTCAAAACCTTTATTTGGTTGATAAAACAAGAAAAAATATATTAAAATGTGCGCATATATATATTTCTCCTTTCCCCCACCACCACTTACACAACTTGGGGTCAAGGTGCAGGCCTGTCTTTTCAGGTATTTACACCATATTCCAAGTGACTTCCATTTTTATGAGAAACAGTTTGAGCACCTTTTAGACCTCATTAACCCCAGTTAAACAGGTATCCTGTTAGGAAACACTTAGCTCCTCTATCTGAGGACACGAAGCACAGCAAATGTTTTGCTCTTGGTTACCTGCTTTATACACGGCTAGAACAAACTCAAAACCATGATCCTAAAAACCCAGTTTTGGCTCCCCTTCCAACACCTCTCAATAGAGAATTAAGTCTTCAAAGAGAGCCAGTCACTGCTTTTCTCTGTGGACGTTCTATGTAACTAAGCTCCCCAAGTTTCTATCACAATTTTGCCTGCTCTCCCCTGCATATATAGAAACGATTTCAGAAAATAACCCTAGAAAATACCCTCAGATGTCCCAATGTCCATTGTATGTACCTTCCCAATTCTCAGCAATTCTGTATTTGTAATGGCTCATATGCCAACTGGAACTGTCCTGGAAAAAGATAGAATCTGATCCAAGATTTTTAGAAATGAGCCAAATTCTCATTGCTTTCATACCCAGAAATCTGTTTAATCATTTGCTGATATCTTGGTAATGCTGATCTCAGAATTAGACCTATAGCTTCATCATTTATAAGGGTGACCAGATAGCTAGCATGAAAAATCAGGACAAGAGGTAGGGGGTAATAGGCACCTATATAAGACAAAGCCCTACAAAATCTGGACATCTTGTCACCCTAAATAGTTTTGCCACTCTGTGATGCATAAGGATTTGGAAGAGAGCTTGTCTGAAGTGATAGCTTTATATCAAATGTGCTCAACACCAGAACTTTGTGAAGAGACAACATGAACTGCAAATGTGCTCAAATCATTCTTGGTTCCGGAGTTGAAACTCAGGCGTGCACAGCTTGTCTTGTTTCATTGTATGAGCAACAAAGAATACTGATGAAAAAGTTGTTTTTCAGGGTTTCTATTGCAACATGTACTGTTTTTCTTTCTGTGTACCACAAATCATGGCTACTTGGTGATGGAACAAAGTGACATGGGTTATCAGGTCCTGAAATTGTCCAGGTAAAACAGGAAATGGAACAATTGGCTGATCTGATGACTTAAAAGAAACTGACTTGAAACCAGCTGACTCTGTGCACAAATACTGTCTGTAACTACGTATCTCACCATCACCACTACCCAATTCCCCCTTCTGATTCCTCCCCTTGTTTGCTATCTGAGGCTATGTCTACAGTATGGCCCAAAGCAACAGATAATGTCACCCTTCCTATCTTAAATACCTGAGTATGGGGATGATGTATGAACACTTTAATGCTATATTTTCTTACTTTGTAGTGCCAAAGAGCATGATTCTCATAGTCTAGATTTGGGCAAAAAGTTTAATATGAAACAATTTTTTTAACAAAGAAAAATGTAGATTCAAGTCAACTGAAACAATTCTCACATTTGGGTCAATTTTAGTGAATTGTCTTGGTTTAAAAAATATCAGCACTGTCAAAACCTTTCAACCTTTCCTTTCAGAAAGAACTTTCACTTTGGAATTTCCCTCAATCTTACTTTAAAAAAAAAGTTAATCAAAATAAAACCTCTCAACATATTGGTTTGATGAAATTTTGAAACTTTCTCCAATCAACTCAAATTGAATTTTTGGGGGCAGGTTTGGACATCCCGCTGAAATATTGATAATTTGCTCTGCTTTGTTATTTACAATAAATCCCTTCAATCATTCAGGAAGTGTGAAGAAGGAATCTATGTGAGAACCTGTGATATTACAGCAGAGATTTTTTCCATTATGTTTCCTTTGCTTTTTCAGAACCTTAATGTGAAAATAATACAGTTAAAGAAGCAAGCAATACCCATCCAATGGGACTTGCATAGTCATTGACACAATGATAGCTAAGGACCCAAGGCAGCCCTAACAAAGTAAATAGAGCAAGGCAGAATTAATAGAGCAATTCCTACAGTGCAAATGAAACAGTAGCAGTTGTATTCTCTTGTTATAGAGCAATGCATTATGCAAAGTTGATAGCTGCTTTTCAAAATTACATAATTCAGAAATCCTGGCAATACAATCAGAAGGGCCTGATCCAATGCCTGCTAAAGTCAATGGAGAGCTTCCAATGGATTTCAAGTAAGACCCTTAAGCTGTGTATTTCTATAGCCATTTTATTTCTCACAAAAACATCATCAGGACAGTCCCCTTTAACCTAAAAGTCTTCATTCAGTTTTATCTGCAACTGCCTGGGTTGATGGAAAACTTTTGACTATTGAAGAAATGAAAAGAGATCTGCCCCTAAAATGACTATAGACATCAGAGGCAGTTTGTGCCTATGGATCAAAGGAAGAAAATGCCCCTAAATTAGACTCCACCTTGCAGCCTCAGTTGCATTATACAATACATTCTTATGTAGCAAATTTAAAGGAAAAAATATAATCATTAACAATGTGGATCTTAATGATAAATGATGGCTGGCTACTACTGTGAGCAAAAAACTGCAATTGAAATATAAATGAAGACTGCAGGATTGGCTCACATTGTGGAGCAAGCGACCAAAGTGGAGGATGACAAACAAAAACATCAGACTATTATTGAAAACAAAGGTTTCCCTATATGTTAGGTGACTGCATCTCTAATGCACCATCTCCTGGTTGATCATCTCTCATTCAAGCCCCAGGATGGTGCTACTGCTGCAAATGAAAAACTTTCTGGATTCATGAGAATCATTTCTTGTTAACTTTAGTTTAGTTACCATGGACCTGATTCTCTATTGCCTTACACCTCGCATAGTCACTTATACTGGTGCAAAGTGGGTGTAGAAGTGTCTGTCAGAGACAGGCTTGATCCAAAGGCCATTGAACTCTTTGGGAGTCCTTTTGATTAACTTCAATGGCCTTTCGATTGGACTGAGGGGTTTGCAGAATCCTAACTGCTTGTGTTTTTGCATGTGTGTCAATAATGAGAACAGAAACACGATGTCGAAGAATCCAGCCCTGAATCAGATTCAATTAATCTGAATAGGCAGAAAAGACTGAAAAAATAAAAAACCCTTGCCTTTTTACCTTCAATAAATGGCTGTGTCTGCATCTGTAGTCTTATCTTTATCAGGTCCACAGGACCACCAATTCCTACTGAGATAAAGCCTGCTACCATGCTTGCAACAGTCAAGTCCGAGAGCGCTGGGGCATGGTTTGAATCTCCATAGCGATTCTGGCAAATTAACCTTTGAGTATTGCTGAAGACGCCAAACGTCACTGAGCTGTAGATAGCAATGCTGGCCAATGGGAAAGACATTCCTTTAAAGAATCCAGCCACCTAACAATGAAATAAAGCAAGAGTCAAAGGAGATGTATCAATATGATTATTTTTCTTAGTTGGTTACGCTTTGTACTAAACCTTGGCATTCCACTGTCCCTCCTAAGCATTTGAATTCAATTCCCTTGGAATTACAAATCTGTTTTTGTATAGTGTGGGAAGTTGATCACTGAATACTTTTCTTGTCACTGTATAACTTGTGTTTTCTTTGATCCTTTCATAGAACTAACTGGATGCGGAATACAATGCCCCAATTAAGCTCTTCAACAATTCATTAACTAATATCATGTCAGGCTAGCTACATAAATAAATAAACAAAGAGCAGTGATAGTTTCATAAAACCCAAGATGGATGTCTGGCCAAAACTGGAATAAAACTGAACAACAGATGTTTCTTGGAGCTGAGCAGCTACGCACTGTAGCTGCAGCGTTATACTTAGAAAATGGAAGGAAATTCAGGACACAGAGAAATTACTTTCAGGGCTTTTCACAGATTATGCTGGATAAGGGAATATTTTTAAAACAGCAAAACTGGAGGCAAAGGAAAGCACTATCAATATTTAGGCCCAAATTCTCCCCTGGCATCAGTCCACTGGATTAACTGTACTGACACAAGCAGAAATATGGGCCTGAAAAATTCCAGTGGAGATGTACTGCAGATTGGGGAAGCAAAATCATGCACATGAGGAAGGAGACAGTATAAAAAATGATGTGTTAACTATGCTGTACATAGAAAGCATTGTTAACCTTTCAGTTCATTTGGTGGGGCCCATACATTTAATGTAAAAAATCATACAGGTGTAAAGCTTGTCCTTTTACATAGGCCATCTCCTACCACACCATCCAGGCTCACTAAGGCAAAAACTGCCAGTGAAGTGTATTAGCCAGCAGGCTGAAGGTATAGCAGTGTAACACACAAGGTAACTGTCTTTTTTATTGTTATCTGGCTTTCTGTTTTGTCTAAGGAATGCAGGATCTGAACATTAGAGTCCTAAGATCTACAGTACATCTGTGTCATGCTTACGAACCGGTTTTCTTACACCCATGCCATTTCATTCAATTCCATGTTGTGGCAACACAGACCTTGCCCCAAAGTTACTTTTGACAGGCCTGACTGGCTGTTCTAAAAATGCAGAATCTGAACCAGAGGGCGCCACACTTCAGTGCTTGTCTACCAGGTGCAGTAATGCATGCCCATGTGATGAGAATTTTAATGCACATCAGTTATTGCACTGGTCTACATAGACCCCTCTGACATGCACTAAAAGTTCCCTACTGTGCATTGAATGGATTACTGTTTAAAATGTGCACAAGGGAACTTTTAGTGCATGACCGATAGGTCTTCATGGGCCAGTGAGTGTGCAACATGCTCAGCTACCTTAGAATTTATGCACACACCAGCCTGCATTACCTCCTTAAGCACTTCCTTGAGATGAATCTTGCCATAGATCAGGGTTAGCTGGGGCAGCTGAGAAGCACAGATGATTGTAGTTCCTCACATAAGAGCTTTGGACACTACTGCACTTAAAGCATGCTGGTTTGCAGTCACTTTGAATATCTTTGAATTTATTTTTCTCTTCTAGCAAGATACAGAGCAGTGTTTCTCAACCAGTGCTCTGTGGCACACCGGTGCGCCATGGACATAGTGAAGGCGTACTGCGACCACTCCCAGTTGGTGGGGGCACTGAGTGGGGAGGAGGAAAGGAGCAACAATGGGAGTTGATGTGCGCCTGGGAGATTTAAAATCCCTAGCCGCAGCAAAGCTTGCACCCCTCAATCCCGTAAGCCATTGCTTTAACTTCCCAGTTATTTTCAGTTTTAAATTGTGGGCATTATCATTATGTATGTATTTATTTTTTAGAAATAAATGTGTGTTATATTCATAAAAACTGTGTTTGGTTCAGTTTCCTGAATAATTTTTGCAGGAATGAGTAATATGTGGATATTACAATCATTACAGCCTGCATATACCTGCTTTTTCAAGAACGTTTTCATCAGATGCTTCGTGTAAAGTAATTAATACTGTTAGTTAGTTAGTATCTTCAAAGCATCTGACAAAGTGGGATTCTCGCCCATGAAAGCTCATGTAATAAATAAATTGGTTAGTCTTTAAAAGTGCCACAAGACTCCTTGTTTGCTTTGCTGAACTAGACTAACATGGCCACCCCTTTGGAACTTAATACTGTTAGATGTTCCTCCATCTCCTAAAGGCTAGAAACACTGATATAGACAAAGCAAGGTACTTACACTTTCATTTCTGTACACAGTAAGGATACAATTAAGTGTATTTCCATATCCTTGTCCGGCTTGTAAACGAGTCTGCAAAATGCATTTATGAAATCTTATTAAAACAATGTGTTTTCAACTCAGTGGATGCCCATGCCACACAAACAATGCACATTTTGATTTGATGGTAAATTATGATTTTGCCCCTAGGCAAACAGGACAACAAAGTAAAATAAACATGCAGCAGCTCAGTTTGCACTGGGCCAGCGTCAGATCCAAAGAGAGTCTCAGAAGTCAGGGCCCTTTGCGTCATCTGGTATCCATGACTGCTAAGCTGGTTTGAAACATGGAAGGCCAGGCCTTCCAGCCCTACACAGAATCATTAACATGTGTTATGCAGAATAATATCATTTGCAAATGAGACTATTTGCTACTTAGGAATGCAGTGGATTGGCCCTTACTTGAAGTCTTTAAAGCAACATTGGACATCTTGTTACACTCTATATCAGCTAGAAGTTACAGGTTTTACGCAGGAAACATTGGCTAAAATTCTGTGGCCTGTTACGCAGAAGGACAGATGACCTTAATGGTCCCTTCTGGCCTTAAATTCTATGCATCTATTGTAAATAGAAGCTTGACTGTGATTTAAAACCCTTTGTTATCAGGCATTGGAGAGTGTAGCAGGTAGTTCATTTACCTTCTGTTTTAAGAAAGAAGATATGCCTGCAAGACACCTTTAGAAGTGGGAAAATTCACCTGCTTCTGCCATTTACTTGGGTTTTGGGAGAAAAGAAAATGAGCGCTAGACTTCTGGAATTCAGGTTTTCCATGTGTCTTATGTCTTGGCACTCCATGGCTTCTGCATCAGCATATTGACTTGAACAGATACTGCAGTTCTGCAGGGGGGATTGTGGCTACTAGATCCCAGATCCGCTGGCCATGCCTCATCTGCAACGTACTCTCGTTGTTGGTAACCTGATGCAGCATGCCCCACCTGCCCATACCATAGCTGCCCATCCCTGCCAATCAGACCTGCAGGAGTTTGGCTTTATCTGGTGCTTTCTGCAGCCCTCATAGTGCTCTGTGAATTTTATATTAGATGTCTAAACATTAAATGGAGCCAAGGCAATCATTCCAACCTCCCAGAAATATTTCCTTTCTAATGCAAAAATGATGGTTTGCATGTTCTCCAAACCAACAGGATTTGTTTCTGGAAAAAAAATATTTATACGCTGTTCTAAAAAGACCTACAGGTGGCATAAACTACAGCACGATAGCCATATCAAATCTTGTATCAGATATTTCACCTCTCACATGTATAACTTATTTGTCAAACTTCATGTTTTTAACAAAAAAAAATCATTGAGACAAACTGATAAATTTTCTTAGCTTGCAGGTTAATTTCAGCAGAAATTCAGTCCCCGTTTTGGAGGAACAAGGGATAATCTACCGCCAGCCACGCCACTTCTCATTGCAGAGAGTATTTTTTAATTAAACTATCCTCTGTTCTCTAACAGTAAGGACTGAATTCTCTGCTTATGTAATTCTATTGAAGTCAATGGATTTACATTGGTAGAGGGTTTGGTCCTGAATTTATTACACTATTTTCCTTTGGCATGCATTCCTCCATTTTACATTTTAATGGATGGCATGACATCTTGGGCTAGAGTGGCTTTGCTCTCCTAACTATTAACTATCTCTTGGGTTTCTTTATTCCAGGTTTACAATGCAGTATCTTCTATTCTGATGCCTTTAAATTCCACCCTGTTGTTCCTTATAGGAACTCAGTGTTACTCAATAGCAATCACTCTGCAATGTAGGAAATCTGCAGAAGTAGCACTTAAAACTTTCAGCAGCGTAATGAGATTTGCTTCTAGAAATAAAGAGGGATAAAAGTATTCAGCAGAGCATCTTGTTACACTGAGGTTGATCTGATTGATTCCAAGATCTGGGAGCACAAATTTAGTGTAAAGGTCCCATTGCCTCATGGCCACATAGGACCTGCACTTGAGGGCAGATCAGTCAGAGTTCAGAATCAGGGTATTTTTATATGTGCTAACACTTTGTTCTGGCGCATGAATGCAAAGAATCATTTTCATATGGAGTCTTACCTGCATGGCCACGGTATGGAACCGGGACATGGAATATAAGCAAGTGCAAACTGTTGTCTATGAATAAACAAACTTGTTAATTAAAACATCCCTCAAAAGCTGGCAGTTAGTCTGAATTGGATAAGCACAATGGCATGTGAATACAACTTTCAGTATGCTTCCCTCCACGGGGGGAACCATGAACAATTTAACTTTATTCTGAGCTGAAATTGACTGCATTCAAAAGGACACTGATATCATGCCCTTTAAGAAGCTAGAAAAGTGTGTTCTACTGCTATGATACATATAGAAATTTATTAGACATGAAAGCCATCAAAAAATGGCAAAAGCTGTGGTCACTGAAAATAAGCAGAGGCAAGGAGAAATAGCTAGTGGCCCAACATACATAACACAAATGAGAGGGAATGTCCCAGCAAATTACTAAAGAAAGTTTTCTCTTTCATAGGGTCTTAGAACTGTCCTTTCTTTGGGTTGTGCTGTGGCAACTGCAACACTCTGGCTATGTCCACACGTAGACGCTATTTTGAAATAAGTTAATTTGAAATAAAATCATTAATTTGAATTAACTTAAATCGAAATAAGCAAAAACCTCAAATTGAAATAGCAAGTCCGGACACAGGACTTGCTATTTTTAATCAGGAGAGGGGCACCATGGGAGGTGTGGCAACATGGTCCCCTCCCTGGACCATGCCGCCACCCAATATATAGAAAAAGGAAGACACCCTGGGAAGGAGAAGGGCAAAAGTGTTAATTCGAAATAATGGTTATTTCGAAATAACACGTCCAAACGGTGTTATTTCCAAACAACCGTTTCAAAATAACAGCTATTTCTATTTCAGCCTAGGTTTTACTATTTCAAAATAAGGTTTGTTATTTCAAAATGACGGGGCTTGTCATTTTGAAATAATGAAACCTCGTTCGGACATGACAACTTTTAAATTGAAACAACAACCGTTGTTTCGATTTAAAAGCTATGTGTGGACATAGCCTATGACTTAGGACAACCATAAGGACATAGCTATGGCAAGCTAGTCCTATCAGTATGGAGAACGATGTGAAACCCTTGTTTAGAATAAACCAAGCGAACAGCTCAGAAGGGATAATTGCTGATTTGAAGATGCCCGTGCAGTCCTTTCCTTGATGTGAGCATAGAAGCTGCTTTTTAGTTTATTATCTGAGGCTTGTTTTATTGGTGGAACTGGCTTTTGTCTTGGAGAAGACCCAGAATCTGAATTCATGTGCAAATGCTGAGAATGGCAACAAGGCCTGAACATTACACCAGGAAGGCTCTGGCTTATAAAGAGTAAAATGAAAGATCTAGAATGAAAGGTGAAAGAAGCTAAGGTCACTTATAGATGTGACGTTGTAAGGCAAGAGAAAAACCTTGCCTAGAATTTAGGGGATGGGGAAGGGAAGGGGACTGCTGAAGCAAGTGGTTGAGAATTATGATGCTGGTAACTTAATATACATGAAGTAACTGAAGTACTTCTCAGCTCCCATAAAGAAGAAGCTTTTGATTGTTATTCCACTGGATATTTTGTTCATTGGTAAGCACTGGTCAGCTGCTTACTTTTTAGCTCAATATTGGTTAGATTCTTTCCCCCTCCAATTTGGAAAAGTAACAAAGCTCCCTACTTGGTATTCCCAAACAAAACCCAGAACCAAATGTAACAGAGGTGTCAGCTTGACGGTTGTCTTTATGAGGACTGAAAGATGCACTGTTTGTTACTTGGCAGTTCCTCGGCAAACATAACTCACATGGCTCCCAACAGCGTCCATTGTCAATTTCTATCACCCACGCACAATGATTGCATCACTGCCATCTATTGCTAAAGGCAGGCAACCCTCTGGGATGTGAGTGAACAGTATGTCCAGAAGGATTCATAGACAATAGAGTCAATACGCAAATCCTGCTCTAAATATGAAGAGCTGAACACTGACTTCCCGGTGTCATTTGTTACGACGCTGGCACTGTTTCTGCAGTCAGGGACACAGTTGGCATCATGCTTTGCTGCTGCCTACTATAAAAAACCGAAGTACCTCAAGCAATACCTGTTTCTGATGATATCTAAATAAACACAAGGTCAGCTAGCTGGGAGCCAGGGCTCAGGGACGATAAATTGAGATTTTCCAAAACCCTACTCTCATTCATTTTCATTGCAAATTTGGCAACCAAATCTCTTAGCTGGCTTAAAAAATAGCAGGTAAGTATAACAAAATCTGCCATCATGTAGCCACATGTTGTTCGGGTCCCTGAACAGGTTTGCAAGGGTCTGAGGAGATGGTGCAAGTAGCCTTCCTCTCCCAACCCTCTTGTGTCCATGCATGGGGGCTATTGTTATGATAGTAATTGTACAATTGTAATTGTGCTATTGTAAAAGTGATGTCAGCATTGTCTTCCCTGGAGGTTCAACCCTGCCCACACCCCTTCCCATAGCAGCCAGCAGGGCTTACCCTGTGTGAGAGGGAGAATGGGTTCCAGCCCGTAGAAAGGGTGTAACACGGGCCACTCTGGTTTACACTTTCCTCAGATCTCCAAGGGCCACTGTTCCTGTTCCCACAAGAGCTGTAATCCTCTCTCAATCAATGGTGCACCTTAGTGCTTACTCTGAGGCTCCTTGGGCTATAGCAAAGATTATGGCTCTCCATGGTCCCCAGATCCATCCAGTTCATTTTTGGATATACTTGACACAAACTTGCTCTGTCCTCCACAACTCCCCCATGCTGTTGTGAAGAAAACCACCATGGGACATTTGATGAAAGTGGTTTAAAATCTTTGTGGTCTGACCTTCCCCACTGCAGAGCCACGGTGTTTCTACTGAGCACTGGGCCTCGCACTCATACACAAGTATAACCACCTTTACTAGAGGCCATCAGAAAGGTTGAAATCCTGGCCTAAAGCACAGACCTTCCACACTTGAGTTGAAGAAGTAAATCCATTAGCTAGCAGTAGTAACAGAGGGCCAGCCCCACAGGGAGATGTATAACACACCATACAAGAAGAGCACCAGAAGGATTCATAGATTCATACGGTATGTCTACACTGAAATGCTTTCAAAATATTTATTTTGAAAAAAAGCCTTTTCGAGCCACGGAATTGGCTTTTTTTTAAAAAAAATGGCCCTATATTTTTCCCTGCCTTTCCCTTTTTTGAAATAGAGAGTCTAGTGAAGACTTTCTATTTTGAAATAATAATTCCTCCCTTATTTCTAAATAGAGAATCTTCACTAGACTCCTATTTCAAAACAATAAATTTGAATAGTTATTTTGAAATAACTAGTTCAAAATATTTTTGGCAGTATAGACATAGCCATAGAAACTGGAAGAAACCAGGAGAGGCCATCAAGTTCAGCCCCCTACACTCATTGGAGGATCAAGTACCAACTTAAACCACTCCAGACAGGTGTTTGTCTAACCTGCTCTTAAACACTTCCAGCGATGGAGACTCCACAACCTGCCTAGGCAACTTATTCCAGTGGTTAATCACCCTCACAGCTGGCAATTTTTGGCTTGTTCCTCTAAAGCTAGAGTAGAGTAAAATACTAATTTTAAAAGGGATAGCCATGTTAGTCTAGTCCAGTGAAAAAACAACAAGGAGTTGTGTGGCACTTTAAGACTAACAGATTTATTTTTTGCATGAGCTTTCGTGGGAGAAGATCCCACTTCCTAAAATACTAATGTCTTCCAAAAGTAATGAGTTCAACTCCACCAGCTTTGTATATGTTAAAGGCTATGCTGCCCTAGCTACACTACAGTTTTAGAACCTCTTAACAAACATCTTCTAACACCCTGGCCTGTAAATCCTAATCTAGAAAAAAACACTATTTCCCTTAGAAGAAAATTATTTTCTGTATAGGATGATGGGAATGACTACTGAATAACAGCTGCTCCTAGCATGTAGATAGCTGTATTTCCTTACAGTATTGCCATCTTTAGGAAAAACCTTTAAAAAAAGACCAATGCAGCTTTTCTTTTGCCCCTTGTAAACTTGACCATTGCACAGATCAATAAGTACATGCTGACCTTTTTGTTATGCTGAACATTATCTAATGGGAAGTTTTCACATTTTCAGTTTTGGCCCCTTCCAGAGAATTCGTCTGACAATCATATTTTCATACCTTCATTCATAAAGGTCTTTCAATATTTTTTCCGAGTTAAAATCAGAGTTGTGACAAAGAAATAAAAATACAAAGAGAAATATCACTAAATGTGGATGTATTTTCCTTCTGGGGTTAAATTGCTCCCTAGGAAGCTTTGTTTGCTGGCCCTCTACATACTGATGAATTTTACTCTGTGTGTAAGGAGAAGTGTGGCTTAAAATATGTTACCTTAACTGTGTCCAGAGGATGGCCCACAATTACACTTGCTGCTCCTGGGGATTGAAATAAGGTAATTAGACAAAAACATGTGGGTGAGTCAACTAAAAGGAAAGAATTTTGTAACATTTACCTAATGCGACTCAAATCCATGCCCTATTGCATGTGTACTCCCTCAGTCACTGAGAGAATTCACTATCATTCTGATCATGACCTAGCTGATGAAAATTCACTCATCGGTAGAACCATACAAACTGAGGATCTTCATGAGTCAGAGATTTCAGTTACACAGCAGACGCACAGGGAGAATCTGCATTTCCTTTGTAACCTGCACCAGAAAGGCAGGTGACCACTTGACACGAAGGGCAGTTGGCATGACTGATGGGTGATGTTGCAGACCAGGGGCTGGAAGAGCATGTGTGGAGAGCCTGTGTGGCTGTTATACTGCTTGAAACTTACAGCATGGATTTTGTATCCTCAACCAGCATTGTTCACTCATGCAAAACCTATTTTCTCTTAGCCTGACTTTGCGCATGTGGTTTGAGGCTACCTGTGAATTTCTCTTTTGTTCTATGGTGTCGGCTGACTGAGACTAGAGCTGTCTAGCCTCGTGGGCAGAGCAGGCATCGGGCCTTGTGGTTGGAGCAGACATCAGGAATCAATGACTCGGGTCAAAGCCAAGGGTCAAACTGAAGGTCAGGCACAAGATGCTGGAGTTGAGGGTCAAGCTAGCCAAAAACCAGAGCCATGGGTCAAACAAGGGGGCAGGTACTGGAAAGCAGAGCTGAGCATCAAGTCATAGTCAAAAATCAGCAGTGAGGGTCAAACCAGACACGAGGAGCTAGATACCAGAACTGAGGGTCAAGCCGGAGTCGATAGTCAGCCAAAGCCACAAGTCAAGCTGGAAATGGACCAAGCCGGGTATCACGCAAGGAGGAGTCCAAAGCAGGGGCAGGACACAGGGCTGGGTGGAGGCGAAACAAGAATAAGAGGAACAAGATGAACAGGAGCGGGCATAGGGAACTGAGCAGGTCTTGGGAACAGCAGCTAGCAAAAGTGGGCTTAGGAGTGGACTTGCTGGCTCAAACAGCCAATCAGGTAGCTATATTGTACTAAGTCGACAGTAAGTATCTCACCTCTTTCTTGTCCACCTCACCTACAGTCCTGCATTGCCCAGGAGAAACCACTTCCATTATTGGCCATCCAAGGGCCAGAAACAAGTAGTGGAAGGAGAGAAGCAAAGCATGGGTAGAGAAGGAAAATCTTTCTGAACTGCTCCAGAACCTTAGTTCAGGATGACATGTGTCTATGTCCTGGATTTATGTGAGCACTTAGAAAAATTGCACTTGAAAACTGCACACGCAACTGGGAAATTTTATCCCTAAAGGGCTATTTGCTCAGCCAGTTATCTTGCCCTATATATGTGTGCATTTGCAATAATAGACATGGGCCAATTGGAGAAAATACATCACAACACACAGTCCTGCTCAGCCGTCTCTGGTTTTAAAAATCAAGGCTCGCCCTCCCTCATGACCAATGGGTGACAATTCCAATTTCTCTTGAATAAATTAGGACATTGAGCTGTCTTGGAAACATGGCTCAGATCTATTTAGTGATCTCACACACTTCTGTGGTGCCAGTACAAAAGCCTCATGAGTCTTGTGTGGACATGAGAAATCTGATATATCAACACTTCTTGCTAACAGCCTGACTTTACCCAAAATTTCCTTCTTTACCCTGTTGTTTTGTCTACCTGCCAGCTGCTTTCCAATCCAAAGGTCATGGCATTTTAGAGGTGCACTTTGGGATCTTTCTAGATAAAAGGAGCTCTCTATAAATAGCTCTTTGGATCTGGTTCCATACTTTCTAATGGAGATAGCAACTATTTTAAAGGAGGCCAGAATAAATGCTTTCAGAAACTGTCTGATGAATAATTCGAGTCTGATAGTGACAGTTGTCCTGATAATACCCTTATATTCTTGTCAAGACCATCCACTGAGAAACAGATTTTTGCCTTTCATAAAAGGGTGTGGATTAATGGAGCCATCTGATTGGTTCATGATAATTCCCAGCTGTTTAAATATTAGGCTGTATGCACATGGATCTGAACTCAATAGGCAAACAGTAGAACGCCTTTATAAAATCATAATCTTATGTGTAGGGTTACAAATATCATTTTACACATTTCTCAGCTAGAGACATTCTGCCTTGTAGGTCATGCATTCACTCACTTCAAGAATGTGAAATGTATAGATGTCACCGTAATGTCATAATATCACTTTCCACATCTCATCGCATATTGGTTATCTTGGAACAAACAGATGAAATTACGTGATGCTTTTTGAGTGCCTAATTGAAACGATCCTCTCTGTACAAACGTGAACCATACAAACATGAATAAAGGCATACAGCTTGACATGTGCACCTGTCAATATCATACTTAATTTCTAAAACATGGCCATACATTTAGGTATTTTAATATCATCCCATTGTTGCTGTCCCAAAACAGCCACCAGAATAACCTACCTCCTATCCAGCCAGCTACAAAATCTTCTAATTGAAGACTGCCCATGTTGTAAAACTGCTGGACAATTCCTATTGAAAGCTTTTCTTGCAAGTTTGCAATTCACATACAATTTCTTCTGCATGTGCTGTTCAGCACTGCTTGGTTGCGTCTCTTTAACTCTGCTGTGTAGAAAAGTGAATCCAACACCACTGGGTGCTCCAAAGTGATTGTAGTAAGCGTGTGTTTCTTTCACATGTTTCACTACTCTTAAAACTGCAACAACTCTGACTCTAGTTTCTCACAGAGCCTGTCTCAAAGCGCCTCCAATGCTCACTGTGACATCATTCCCCCAGAGCTTAAAGGCACAGTACAATGACAGTATAGGAATTTCCCTATTATTAGTATTTTTTAGGGACAAATGTGGAAAGTAACAACTAAGTGCAAATCAGGCATTTATCCCAGGTCAAACTACATTGTGTTCTAATCTTTCTTTTAGAAAGAGGCACCAATAAAAGGGATTTTTATGTTAATCACAGTAATGATGGCTGATGATAATTGCATTTGGAAAGGTGTTTTTTCTGTGGTTTTTTTAAAAAATGAACTAATATGAAATTTTGGCTGTAGCATGCATGGATTTAGGACCGCAGTATGAACTTGTTAAGTTGGTTGGCAGATATTCACTCAAGTTAAAATATAATAAAAACAACAATATCTAGTGCTTATATAATATTTTCATCAGTAGCTCCCAAAGGAAAAGCAGTACCATCATTCCCATTTTATAGACGTGAAAACTGAGGCACAGAGCCTTGCCCAGGTCACTCAGCAAACTAACAGCAGAGTTGGGAAATGATCTCAAGTCTCCACAGTGTCACGTCCACCCACTAGACCACACTGCCTCCCATTTCATACGTAACAATATATACTATCACAGGATGAGAAAAGGGTTCATAACGTGGGCTTTGAATGCTAGGGAAATTGACTTTGGTCCAATTTATCAGCTGATGTAAATAGGAGTAGCTCTATTGAGTTTAATGCATTGATATTGATATATAGCAGTCGAGTATCTGGCCCTTTGAGTTTGGAATAAGCCACATCACGCATCTATCCTGTGGGAAGTTGTATATCTGGGGTGTAACCCTGTCAACTTTTACTCATATGAGTAGACCTGACCTACATGAGTTGCCCCATTAACTTCAATATGCCATATATGAAACCAGTGGAAGTATTCACAGTTGAGGATTTGTTTACACAGGGGCATCCAGGAAAATTAAATTGAAATAATTGAAGATGAGAACATGAAGGAGATTAATTCAGCTTTTTCAGATCCCTAACTGGACATCATTAATCAGAATTAAAGTAGCCTTAAATCTTACATATTGGCTTAGTACAGTTTAACTAATCCACTTCAAATTTCCATTTTTAGTTAATTTGGATTAATTTTCCTGGATGTCCCTATACAGATCAGTTTTCAGAGTCCTTGCATAAGGAATTCCTATGAGTAAGGGTTTGTTGGACAGGTCCTACCTAAACCTAAAGTTGGTGTTAAGGAACAGAAAAAAATGGAACTTACTCCTCTTCAGCCAATAAATAGCTGGAAAACTTTACTGTAGTAAATTAAAGGCCAGGAACTATGGAATTTAGGTACATAGGTCTGAATTAAAGCAGCTGGATTTGTAAATTGTAAAGTTTAACTCAGGACACTCAGTTTTGGAAGTGTTTTTCTCATAGTTCTGCTTGACTCTGGACCAGTAAGACCTAATTGATGATGAGAACAAAGTGGCCATTCCTGTACTGATATTAAAGCTCTTGATGCTGTCTCAGAAAAGCACACCGCGAGCCAGCCAACTGGTCCAAAGGGGCTACACCACCCTTAGTGCAGAGGGGGAAGAAAGTGAGAAACAAGTGCGTTTCCCAAAGGATTCTGTCTTCTCCGCCATCAAATATATCTTAAACACTCAGGTACTTTAAACTATGACGGGTGAAATTTCCATTGGGACAAGGCCTGGAAATTTTCCATCCAAACTGCTTTGACAGAAAACTGGGGTTTTGACTAAATTCATTAAAACAACACCTGAAAAATCAAAATATTTTGGCTTTCAGCCAACATTTTTTCAGTATTTTCATTTTCGCCTCTGTTTTTCAACCAGCTCTAGCAGTAATGGTATACAAATGGAAGCACATGGGTGCATTGTGTGCATTATTTTCATGAAGGCCATTGAAAACTCTGGCCAAATAGATCGCTATTCAGAAAGCTGCATAATGAATTAACCACGTCTTCCATTTAACATAGTAGAGTCACACTGTTAAATTTCCCTACCAAATTTTGAATATTATCCCATTAAATGTGAAATATTTTTTAAAAAATTTCTTGTTACTGTAAAACAGAATTGCAACCAGCTGTTACTCAGGTTGTACTGTACATAACTTGTATGTAATTCAGAAGGAGCTGGGAAGCTACCGCTGAAATTAAAGATGAGCTGAGTGTCTGGAAATGTATCTCTGAACACAGTGAGTGCCAGTCTATTTACAGGAAGAGCGGGCAGTTTTTTACAGCCCTTGGAATAACCAGCTCCCAGCAATGAATCGGATACTTCAGATTACTATTTCAAACCAACCCTGGAGAAAGGCTGAGGTACCTGACAAGGAACTAATTGTAAAGACTTATTGCCCTACTGTGTTTGTCAGAATTTTTTTTTTTTCACTTTGCATTCTGTGAGAGCAGCAACAGCTTGGAGAGGCAGCAACTGGTGCTGTTTAGATTCATTGACAGGGAAATGATCTCTAGAAAGAATACCAATGTGCCCACTGGTTGCTACCATTCGACATCACCAAAGATGCACTGTATCCGCATGTTCTTCTCCATATGATGAACTATTAAAAAACTTGAGAGCTGGCAAGAATTTTAAAAAACGGCAACACATGGTGACTAAGACATGGAGATTCTCTTTCAAGCAAGGAGATTGTTGTGTCATATGATCAACACCAGCGGACATTTTTGTTCTCTCACACGTATATACCCACCTTCAGATGTTGCCACTAGAATGCTAACTACTACTATATAGGAAGCAACATCTATGAGAAAGCTACGCACTTTGCTTTGTTGATCCATCCACAACACATTTAGCTGCGTGTTCGTTCCATTACAGTGGATTGGGATTGGGATCCATTAAAAGAAATCTAATATATGACTAGGAAACTGTTTCATCAGACAGTTGTGCTTTTCTTGGCATTCTGCTTAAACTTCCTTGGGAATGATTTCCTGCATGCTCAGAAAATATTATAATGAATTGAATAACATGTACCTATGCCTCTGACCTCTCCCAGATGGAATCAGATTGGCTTGATCATGTGTCATAAACAGCAGCTAAAAGAGAAAGAGAGGGAGTCCTGTGGGAAGTTGAACACAATACATTAATTAGACTTACTTGGGGAAAAAACCCTTTTCTTCCTACATGGAGAAGTAACTGGTAGGATGTCATAAGTGAACTGGTGCTAGTCATGGCATCTATCACCTCCATTTTTTTTCTTGATAGTTGTCTTTTCTTCTCGTGCTTCCTGTTTTCTTATCATCAACCCTTTCATGGCGCGGCAATAGTGAAGAACACTACGGAGATAGAACTTCCCTAGGCGTGTCTTTTTAAAGGTAATTTATTGAGCTAACAGTCACAATATCAACTCTTTGCTTTCAGTAGAGTTAACTCGGGTTATTCAATTATCTTTGCCTATTCTGCTGGTAGCTATCTATCTCCAAAAAGTTAGGAGGGGATTCTCTGGAAGAGTCATGAGAATTTGGAGGAGCTCTCATTTATAGGACTAGATTTGTGGGATATTATGGGAGCTGAAGAAATCACCTTCCAGAGCTGCCAGGATCCATATATTTTCTGTGGAGGTCAGCTCTGTACAGACTTCTTTCCTGGCCCACACTTTCATCATGATGGTGGCACATCAGCCAGTGCAGCATGGTTAGCCAGGCTGACAAGTGTTTAAACATTGACTGCACAAGTACAAAAATATTTATCACAATACATTTTCAGACATGTTGGTTCAGGATTAACTCCTTTTTGTACATTAACCGTGTCAGGACTAACTCCTCTTTGTATACTAACCTCTTTTAGCTTAACTGCAGACCCAATACTGCAAATAGATGCGCTGGTGGAAAGCCTTTAGTCTTCCCAGTATCTACAGAATTTCATCTCTTTGCATGACTTGGACCTAAAATATTAACCAAGACCAAAACATCTGAAGAAATGCTTTAAGCCTCCAAATGACTAAAAATTAATTTTAACAATGTGTAAGTGAAGGAAACAAGACAACATCATATGCAAAGACCATCAGAGGAGTCCAGGTTGTATAAAGAGTCTATTCCCTTTACCAGAAATGTTCTCTTGATCCCCAAGGCTATGTCTACACTTACAAAATTAATTCAAAGTAGTTAATTCAAAATAACTACTTCAATTTAAATTGAAGTTATTATTTTGAATTATCACTACTTCAAAGTTATTGTTTTGAATTAGGAGTCAAGTGAAGACTCTCTAATTTGAAATAAGGTGGGCTTTATTAATTCAAACTAGAGAGTCTTCACTAGATTCTCTAATTTGAAATAATGGAAGGCAGGGAAAAGAACAGGCAAGTTCGTTCAAATTAAACCTATTCCATGTCTTGGAATGGCTTGTTTTGAACTAGTAACTTTGAAGTAAGAGATACTTCAAAATAAAAGGAGATTTTATTATTTCACATTAGCAGCTCCTTATTTTGAATTAAGGAACTGCTTAATTCAATATAATAAAATGCATCCTTGGCCAGGGAATAAGTTATTTCAAATTAAGGTTCCTTAATTTGAAATAACTTGTAAGTGTAGACATAGCCCAAAGGATCAGCCACATTACTAGACCAATATAAGTTTCACCCCCAATACCATGCTGCCAGCCAATACCTAAATGATAGGATCATTATAAAGGAAAGAAACATACAAGAAGAGAGATGTTAAATGCTTAAAGCTATCAGAGACATACAAATGACTTCAAAGTCCATATATATGAGATACTCAGCAGAATTGTGGAGTTTGGAGGCTTCGACAGCCCCCGTGGTGAACATCCACTATCTGGCTGGTTCTCAGTTCTTAGTTTCACAGCTTCGCTTGTAGATGAGTTGATCCAGAAGTAAGAAGCAGGAATGAAGACAAGATGGAGATGCACAGTTGCATTTTATAGTCTGTGGCCAGGCATGTGACTTGTTTCAAACACAAACTCTTAGCACATGGGAAGGGAAAGGCACTTTCAGTTCCTACATGTCCTGATGACACTCATGTGTCATGCTGGGTTTTCTCCCTGTTTTGCTGTACAAGTGGCAGCCTTCCTTGAGTCATCCACACTCATGCTAATCTGCTTGCAGGGTGTACCCAGCAGCAGCACAAGTGTTCGGATACAGACGTGTATCACATATATCAAAAACTTACAGAACAGAGACAACACATACACATGAAAAATAGTATAATGTTTAGCAAATTCAACCCTTTCCAGTGGTACCTGATGTGGCATATCTCGCAAGAATCATTACAATACTATCATATTGGTATTAAATAATATTATAAAAGGTCACAGCTAATCCAGACAGCATCACAATTTGTAAAGCTGTTTTCTGCCTCCTGCTCTCCTCACCTCTTACAAGTCTCCTTTGAAAGTCATGGCACTGTCACTTTCTACTAGGAGACCATCCAACACACCTGCTCATGAATTTTAGGTTGAGGCCCATTTTGCACTGAGATCCCTCCACAGGGAATGCCTATGTCTTTTTGCAGATGGGTGCAGGTAATTTAGAACTCAGAAATGTGTTTGAGCAGGAGCAGACCTAGAGCTGCTGTCCTTTGTACAGCTTGTTTACACACGCTAGGGCTAACAACATCACCCTGGATTGCACATCCCTTCTGGCAATGTTCCTGCCAACAGAATGGCAAGAGAGCCTTTGAATCAGGGCCAAAAAAGCTAGGTCACAGTGTGGCACAGGAGAAAGCCACTTGCCTTCCCAACTGATTGCCAGCTCAAGATTTTTCATTATTATCTGTGCTACATGCCTGCAATTGCTTTATTATTAGATGATTTCTCTGCAGGCCAAGGCACATCTAACAGCTTCATAATTATCCTGGCAGGATTCATTCCTTCTGCAGTAAACTCCTACATCAGGGGGACTTGGCTTCCTGCAAATATAGCCTGCAAGCTCATCTGGTTTGAATGTCTGGTGCAGGGGGAAAAGCTTCTGTCCTGGTTGTTAAGCAGCACAAAGGATTAACAAATGAAAAGAATCAGCATAAATCACGAGTTCTGAGACGTCAAATGAAAGCGAAAAGTTCTGATCCAAGGTCATCAGAGAACAGCAAGCTTCCCACACGTTTGTCACTCTCCCCTTCCAAACAAACAAAGGAACTTGTGCAATTCTCAAATAAAACTACTGAGTCAGCCACATTCTGCCATCAGTTGTCACAATGTCATTCTGACTATGAAGGGTGTACACAAATGCAGAATTAGGTCCTCTGTACCCCACACGTTCAATGTGGAACCGACCAATGAGCCGGTTGTGAGCATGAATATCTCACAAGGAATTTGCAGGTAACTGACAGTCCAGATTCAGTGATATGAGCTGCTCTGAAGAGTGCCAGGTAGGAAATGTCTTGAGACACAGTAAAACTCCTGGACGTGATCTTTTTCCGTAGCCAAAAGCTTTCCCAGTGCTAAAATTCTCATCAGAGAACGAGAAAAGTGATTCCATCTCAAACCCAGCAAGTTAAAATTATGCCCTTGCAAATTCCAAACAAACTAAAGTTGATGCCTTCCAGTGCCCTGTAAAGAACAGTTCACCTTGAAGAAATCGTCCAGTGGAAGTGTGCCTGAGCCAAGGTGCAAAACAGTGCTTTTGCAAGCAGAAGAATCAAAAGACACTTCTTTCCAAAACATTGCAATATAAAGGCAAGACCACCACCAATGAGTGATGTCTGCCTCCTCTCCCACAACCGCTCCCCCCAGCATTTGAGACATAACAGCTATTTATAAGATCCTGAATGAGCAGGAAGTTTCTTTGGCAGAGAAGACCAGGAGGACACGGAGTGAATTATGTGGCTATACTACTAATGAATGTAAATGGAGCAGTTTGTTCAAAGGTATTAACTAGGCTCCAAGTTGTGACTGCAATCCCAGTGAAACGTTTCGACAGCAAGCAATTCAGAGTGCATGCCTCTGCATACCCTGTGTCATTTTCATATTCAAAAGTAAATTTCAGTCCAAATGTTACCACTATGTTGCAAAGGTGTTAGGGAAGACTGGGAGTTTCTTCAAAGAAGCACTCACAAACCTGGCCACAGAAATTTAACAGGTCAGGTACAGCCTAATGCCTTGGCAAAGCTGGATGTGGAGGGAATGTTATTTTCCCAGATCAGAATGAGAGATCTTGACTCCTCTGATATTCCCTCCAGAAGTCCTATTGATGCCAACAGGAGTCGCAGCACATCGCAAGAGAACTGAGGCCCGTCTGATATTTACTTTATGGATCAGGGAGCAGAATTTCACAATATGACTGCGGCTGTTCAGATAGTCAGAGCGTGTAAACTCCAAAAACCCTCATCCAGACCCCTCATACACCTAGTACTATCCTTCCAATCCTTAACACTTGGACAGTGAGCTCTGCTTCAAAGTCTGCATGGTCACCAACACTATGCAGTGAGGATTATGTTTTCAAGACCATATTTCCCTCCCTGAATAAGGGCTCATGATTAAGTGGATGGACCAGCAGACTGTCTAGTTTGTACCACAAAATCGGGGGGATAAGCCTCTGTTTCTAAATACCCCAAGCCATAGCAGGGAGGCCATGACAGTGCAGATCTCCAGAACATAAGCTAGCACAGGGAAGAAAGACCAGCCAACAATCTCTAGAATGCATTAGTGACTTCCAGGTAAAAGGAAAAAACCAATACTCTTTATAAAACATCCCTTGAAGTCAAAGCACCTAGAGCTGTTTAAGAGACGGAAGAGATGAACCATGAGGGTAGTGAGTTCAACACCCCATGATCCACCTTGGGTTGGTCATAGGCATGTCTGAGTTCTGCAGGAGATTGTGTGATGCTGTAAGGGTGCATTTACACTATGGGTTAAAGCCCATGGCTTTGAGTTTCGATGCCTGGGTTTACAGACTCAGTTTCAGGAAACTCAGAGTGTAGCTACAGATGGGCCCAGGTGGGCATGTGCCCACCCGACTGGCCAGCAGGCCTGCCCACCCTAGCCCATCACAGTGCCCAGTAGCGGCACAAGCTTTGCCTCCCCAACGCCACTGCGGACTGGTCAGCAGTGGGTAACCAGTCCCAAGAACAGCGGTGCTGGGGGCAGACAGGCCATTGGAGCCACTGGTTCTGAGACTTGTTGATATGGGTTTTCTAGCCCAGTGCAAGTCCTGGAAACGGACAAGCAGTTGGGTAACACCAGCCTCGGAGACCTTTCAAAGGGGAGAGAATGGAGATCTGAACAATTCTAGAACTACACAGGGAACTGCAAGTGTTTGAACCCTTATATATGAAGAGAGCTGGTTGGGAATTTTTCCACTGTTTTTTTCTTGCCAAACAAAAAAACTACAGTTTCTGTAAAACTAAAATTTTCTGCATGAAAAGGTCAATTTTGCCCATTTTTTTAAAATTTTCCAGCAGGAAAATCAACCCAAAATGTTTTGTTTTAGGTCAGGTTGTCCCAAACTAAAACAATTCAGTCCATCAGACCAAACCAAAATGTTAGTTTTGGATCAGTTGGATATTAACGTATGGTCCTGAGCTTCCACAGTGCCTTGTGGGAATTGTAGTTTGGGTGTTTCGGCTCTCTATTCTCGGCTGTGAACCAGGCTCTTTGGCTGGACTGCATCTCCCAAGATGTGTCACAGTTGCCCTGCTGATTGAACCACCAGAGTGCATTATGGGATGGCCATGACTTTAATGCATAGTAAGAGGCCTGGTTTGTCCAGGGAGCCTGGCTTATAAAGAAGAATGGGGCCATGAGACACCCAAACTCAAACTCCTTGAGTCACTGAATGTCTCACCATTTCCAAATCAATTTTTTTCTGAACTTCCTGTTCTGCAGAACATTTTTTTTCAACTTTTTATCCTGATTTTGGACAAAATCACATGTTGACAGGATGGAAATTCTGATTTTCCAATAGCTCTAAATATGATATGTTAACTGAGAAATATCTCCCAAATTCTTTCTTTGGACAGAAGACAATCATGCTCTAGAAAATGGCCTGGCACTTTTTCTCCGCAGAGGGAGCCAGCCTTGGCTTTCCAAAGGTTTGTGAGCCCTCACATATACTTAGCTTGCACTGTGGGCATGCTCTTTTAAACATTCATGTGGCTGGAATGCTCAGAAATGCCATATCCTAAGGGTTAAATATTAGTTTAAACCTATTTTCATACCTCAAATTAAATCTGAGGGATTCAGTGTAACTGGAGCTTCAAGATGAGTCATGGAATGAAGATGCTGATAAGGGGTATGCTCCAAAGCCCACTGATGGAAATGCAAAACCTCACTTGCTTCCCTGGGCTCTGAGTTACTTTATGAAACTACATGTGTGAGTAAGGTGATTGCTCATATTGCATTTTACGCTGTGCTGACTATTTTAATTTCATAAGGCTATGGATTATGAGGGTCTCATTTATAAATATCAACAGTCCTGAGTAGTATTAGAGACAGTTCTCTCTTCCAGATAAAATAGGGCTCCTGATCCAAATCCATGGGAGTAATTTCACTTTCTTAAATGGAAGCTGAATCAAGCCTGTAACGATTCATATGAAGAAATGGCAAAATGATATTATCCGTTGATGCATCTTAATTAATTTCATAGCAACAAAATTTTTAAACATTATGTTTTCAGTTGATTCTTATCAAAATGCCTCTCCCACCACTAAGGGCTCCACCCAATAAGATACTAAGCCTTTGGGCCTGGATCCTGCATATGACTTAAAGCATCTGCGTAATTTTAAGCACATAAGTAGCCTCAATGATTTCAGTGTATTCTCAGACTTAGAATTAAGCATGTAATTAAAGGTTTTGCAGGACTGGGGACAAAATGCTCAGCATCTGACAAAGTGGGATTTTCTCCCATGCAAGGTCATGTGATAAATAAATTTGTTAGTCTTTGAAAGTGCCACTAGACTTGTTTGTTTTGCAGAACTAGACTAACACCGCCGCCCCTTTTGGAACTTGTCCTCATGAAGACAGCGCTATTGCTGATCTCTGCAAACACAATTGCAAAGTTGATTGTTAAGATGGCAGAAAGTTTATTCTCTGTAAGCAGATATTTATTGTACAGAGGCAACATAATATGAAGTGTATCCATATTTGCTGGGCTTTTAATTTTTTTTGTTTAACTGTAGAGTCCATAAGCCCCATTTTGTGCAGACAGGAGACATGGTTGGGTCAGATTTACATAGAGCAAGTCCTATGGAACTTAGATTAAGTTAACCAAATTACACCAATGTGAAGAGGGGAAAGAATGAGGCCCATAGGTAGGATTCAATAGGGAAATGAAAAGGAATGATCATTTTATAATTTGACCAGCCACAAAGAATAGACAATGAAGTCCATGAAGAGCATTCTGCGTGTTCTGTACACCTCTAGGTCCACTTGAGTCTTATGTTAAAGAACTAAGAACAAAAGCTTGTGCATCAGATTAATTATTGATTTTTGTGACTTTGTGCTGTCTATCTCCAGGACCAAGGAAAGTGCCTGCAACCCTGTGACAGTCTGATGCATCATGTGTTCTAAAGGATAAAATGCAAAGAGCAGGGTCTCTTTAATGCTTTTAATGTTAAAAGTTTAAAATTCTTTCTATTCCCTAAGTTAGCAAACAAGAACACAAGATAACAGCAAACAGGAAGAAATCATTTACAAATTGCTCCAGTGTGAGATCTTTATATCCGATGTCTAAAAGTCACCATCTTGGCCTTCACTAGGATTACAGTAACCAGATATTGCCATTTCATAGGGACAGGACCAATATTTCATGCTTTGTCACATAGGTACCTATTACACTCAATTCCGTGTCCTTACATTCCACACTTGCTATCTGGTCACCTGGATTGAAGCAGAGCCTTCCTGAGCCAAAAGTATAAATTTTCTACAACTTCAACTAAAAGCACAGGCATTGTATCTTACCACTGTAATGGAGTCACATCTTTTGCAGATATGGTTCAGAGGGGAATACAATATTTGCTGATTAGGGAGTTACACACAGTTGAAGATTTTGGTTGGGAACAAAGCCATTCTGTCTACTTATAAGACCATAGATACTGTTCGAGTAAACTAATACCCTCAAACTTTTACTCTGACGATAGGCATTGTATAGAGAAGTTTGTTGTGGGGAAGCTTTCTAATCTTTAGATGTAAAAATCATCTTTGTGGAAAGGGCCAATGTAAAACCTATTCATTGCTTAAGTCCCACTTACACTCTTAAGTGGCTTTAATGGGCACACACGTCATTTGCTGAAGAAAATCTGAAGCTAAGACTTAACAGGTATATAACGGCACTGGAGGTGCCAATACATTCTGTGTATATTTTGTGACTTCTCATAACTTGGCTGTTTTCTTCTTCTTGCTCCCATAACCTTCTTAATCAGGCATCTTTTCCACTAAGCAGTTTATTTACAGTACAGGTTGACAGGAGTTAATCAGTAGAAGAATCAGCATTTGAAATGGGATCTAAAATAATTTCATAAAGTTTGGACAGATGTTGCCACCTAGTGGAAATGTGATAAAGGCTTAAAAGCATTCTCAAAAAAATCCACTATGGTTACTTAAAGTGCAATCTGCAAAGGGTTTAGTGTATTCTCACATTACTTATGAAACAATGCAGATCTCAGATATGAAGCTAAATATGCAAAATAACCAAATATGCACAAACATAAGGAAAAATGCATCTATGGAGTGAAAATTAGTCATTTTGATCCTTCAACCAAAGGAAGCTAGTCATTTATCCTTTCACTTTAGCATACAGTGATGTATCGAGATCTATGCATGGCAGTGTTTTTAATCGTTTTAATGATAATTAACAACATATTGAAAATTCCCATTTCTTTTACTATTTTTAGTGAACATTTTCCCTGATATCTAGGAATATAAATGATCAGTTTATTCCTTTGGCATTTGATTAGCTAGAATTTTCCCCTCGTTTTTCTTCTATACAATTAGATGAGTTGGGGAAGGGGGTAGCGGGGTCTTCTCTGGTCAATAAAATTATCGTCATGGTTTCCAACTTTTTCCCTGGATCCATTTAACATATTGAGCCCAATTCTGGTCTCACTTATGGGGGTATAGCTCAATAGTAACCCTACTGAGATAACCAGAATCGCAGCAGTGAACATGAAAATAGATTCAGTCCTACTGGCATAGATTTATGGTTTCATGTGTGGTGCTTTAAATCAAGCTGACATCAAAACTCCAAGTTACCTTAAATAATATTCAGGCAGTAAAAAAAAAAATTATAGTAATTTATACAAAGAATAGGGCATAGAATGATTTACAGACACTAGCATTTCACTAGTTTTTTCTGCTGCTTTCTGATGCAGATTCTCTATCTAACAGTATACACAAAGAAAAAGAAATTCACCAAGTCTAGACATCGAAAGATTTGTTTTTACAGCTGGTATGTAAATTCCAACAGGAAATATGAAAGGATGTCATTGTTAGGAAACTAATACAGAATCCATTGGCATTAGACCCTTCTTGTACATTGAACAATTGCATCTCTTTAAAATCCAGTCAGAATACTTTAATAGAGTATAAATAATAAAGGCCAAATTCCATCATGACAGCCTATTCATCCCCGTTAGGTTGGCACAGTGTGTGTGACAGCAGTTATTTCTTAGCATTTAGGCCAAATACAATAGGACCTGGGGTGGATTTTTCATGATTTTTTTTCCTATTTGGGTGTCCAGAAAAGTGAGTATTGCCGTGGATGTGTTGGCAAACAGACTACCCATCATCGATGCTGGTGCTTGGGGTGTCCCCCGCCCTCTGGCTTGAAGTGGTTTCCTTTATGCAGAGCGTTTATAGTTTTGTTTGAAGGCTTTCAGTACTCAACAGTAAAAATTGTCCCAGCACCACTGCTACCTATTATGTGCTTAACTACAATTTGAATATAGCTTTGAATATTCAAATCTGTTTACTGAAAGAGCAGTTGTCTGCCAGGCCACCAGGTTATCCACTGCTTTTACCATCCAGTAACCCCAAGGAAATCCTACCAGGACAGCCTCAGAATATGGGCAGAAAGGATATACTTTAATATCCCATCAAAGGAAGAGACACAAGAGGAAACAGATCTATTTTCAAACTGTGCTTTGTTTGACGTGTGCAAAATAGTTTTACAAGGGCTTGCAACTAATCTCGCTGAAGCTGAAAGGAAAGTTCTCATTGTCAGTCCTCCAGTGCACAGTTCACAAGTTTCACTCTCTGTGGGTTGTTGCTTCTGATTTACTTAATGCAGAATCTGGTTATGGCTGACCGACATGATTCATTCATCATCCAATAATTCTCCATTTGCAATTCAGCTATAACAGGGGTTAGACAGCATGTAGCTCTGCAACGTCTCTTCTCTCACGGTGGGAGTCATGTCCATAGAACTGAGGTGTTTCGTCACTGATGGACACCTGAAAATCCCAATTTACACCAAGAATCCCATGGAGCAGCCGTTTAACAGAATTAATAGCCAATGCTATGCTAACGATGCACACATGACTGACTGATGCATACATAATACTCTATTCTCCCACCACAGCTCAGGGAGTTTAGCATTTCCAGGAATCAGCTGCACAGCACAGCCAGTGCAATTGTCAGAATGGACTTTGTTGCTCTCCATGCCAAGGGGTGAAGACAAGACTGGTGGACGAAGAACAGATTTCTTTCTTTTGAAATAGGTGACGAAGTGGGATAGTGTCCCATGAAAGCTCATGAGAGAAATAAATTTGTTAGTCTTTAAAAGTGTCACAGGACTTGTTTGTTTTGCTGAGCTAGACTAGCACAGCTGCCCCGTTGGAACTAGTTGGCATGTAGTTTAATAAAATGTATGGAAGTAAAGGAGTGATCAAAGAAACTAGATCTGCTGAAAGAATTCAAGAGACATAACCCAGCCTCTTACCCTTAGGAGCACTAATCTGGCAGCAAAATGCCATGATATTAGGCATTTCTGGTTCTTCAGGTTCCTTCATTTCAAGCCCCTAGGTGCTGCCAGGCTTTAATCTGTTAGTCTTAAAGTGCCACACGACTCCTTGGTTTTTTTTTTTCAGTAAAGAACCTGAATGTCCAAGGAGCAGCAGCTAAGCAGCTGGCAAATCCTGATTGCTTGAAGCTTTCATCATATAGCGGCAGGTATTGTGATGTATGTGACTTAATAGTCATGCCCTAGTGGAAGCCATTCTGTTATAGCAATGGACCCGAACTCACCCCTCCTCTCCTTAAAGACATTTATTTTCCTCCCTTTCTGTAAGTTCCCCCATTTTCGAATCATCTGATAAAGGCAGTTTTCTCTCATGAAAGCTCATGTGATAAATAAATTTGTTAGTCTTTAATAACCACAGGACTCCTTGCTTGTTTTACTGCATAAGATAATTCTGTTACAAAATGAAGAGAGACGCTTCAGCTGAAGGAATTATTAAACAGAAAGGACAGCACAGGACCAGGCTTTGGACAGTCTGAAGCAAAAAGTGGCTTGAGACACTGATAGAAGAACTAAACAAGAGCAAATATTCCTTGAGCTTCTGTCATTCATTTCTGCCCCTTTAAATGTAAAAGGGTTGCTGTTCATTGGAACCACCTAAAGCAGGGATCTCAAACTCAAATCACCACAAAGGCTGCATGAGGACTAGTACGTTAGCCCGAGGGCCACACCACTAAAACCTTTACATACACCAATATTTCAAATATCAGTAAAAATAGTGTCAGTACGGGCTGCAGGAAATAGCTTTAGGGGCCACATGTGGCCCACAGGCTGTGTGTTTGAGACCCCTGATCTAAAGCTTGATCTCATACGGCACAGAGCATCACATCCTCAGCACCTCAAGGAATCAGGGTCTGGATGAATGCTGGGTGTTTGTATCACTTAGCTAGGGATTTGAACCCACAGCATGGGGGGTTCGGTGGGAATTACTGAATGGTAGACTCAGCATTGACTCCAGCAGGCCTGGGCCCTGAGAGATAATGTGCTTTGTCTGGCAATGCCATTTGTGTCTCCAGAGAATAATTTATTTGAAGCACAGCTGTGCAACTTTTATTTGGTTTAAAATACCACATTCAAATGTCTCTCCGCCGAGATCCTGCAGAGGGCACTGCAGTTTAATTTTATTGGCAGGTGTAGTTTGAATGTGAGAATGTGCACCAAGGCTCTAGGGCTGGAGGAGATGAGGACTTCTTCTGACTAGGAAGCATCTGGGGGGATATGGCTGAAAAGGTCTGCACTGAAATATGCAGAAGCAAAGGGAGAAAAACATGGGAAGAGAGGATGAAACACTTGTTCTTTTGAGCCAGTAAAATCAATAAAAGCAAAAAGGAGATGGGTTACTGCCCTCAAAAGTTTATTCCCAAAGAAATTTGTTAAGTCTTTAAGGTGCCACAGGATTTTCGTTAAAACAAACAAGGAGTCCTGTGGCACTTAAAGACTAACAAATGTATTTATTGCATGAGCTTTCGTGGGAGAAAATCCCACTTTGTCAGACACTTTGAAAATCTCCATCGGTCCCGTCACCCACCTCAGAGAGCCTCAATCGTGTTGCACGTTGGTGTCCTTGAGCCAAGGCTCCCAACTGCTCTGGTGTCCGGCTGCGGGGGGCTGGACTGTGCGAGGGAGAGAGCAGGTACCTCTGGGGTGCCTGGATCACTGGCTGAGCCGGGGCTGGTGTGAGCCCCACCTTGAGGGCACAGTGCTCTAAGTGGGGCTCCCCTGGGCGTGGGGGCGCAATTCTGGCTCTGTGGTTGGACCCCTTTGTCCCAGCTAGGCCCGTCTGCCCAGCCGGGGGGCTCCCTGTCTAAGCATTTGCTTGTTCAGTGCTAGCTCCAGCCCTGGGTTTGGGATCTTCACCCTTTTCCTCTTTTTTGTTGTTTTTGCTATACACAGAGTAGCATGGCTACTGCTCTGGACCATCTCATTAAGAGTGGGACACAGCAATGATGTGTGAACTACTCTTCTCCAGGAAGGAAAGCAGTCATGTAAAACCTTACTATCTATCTCACCTTGATAAAAGCAACTTATGGTTGGTTGGCACTCACTATCGGATAAAATTAAGGCTTTGGCCTATGGCTATTGCAGTGTATCCTCTCAGTCAGATTCCAAGTAGACCTTCATGTTTTATAAGCTGTTAAAAGACCTTTTCCTCCTTTAATACAATTCTGGCTTTTCTTATTCATCTGTTCTCCACTGTCAAATGCATTTTCTTCCTCTAATGAAAAACAAAACCAAGTTTTCTTTCCTTCCATGGGATACTTTGTTACCTCTTCTTTCTATGCTATTCCCCCTCATTCAGAGCAGATAATATTGACTGACTGAGAACAAGGGATATTTTTGCCTGTTGCTTTAAGTTATTTTTAATCTGGTACTCACAACTAAGTTCATTGGACATCACTAGTAGATAGACCTATCCCACCCATTGCTAAGGCAAGTAATTTATTCCCAAATGTCACATTCCTGACAACTCCATTCTCTGCCATGTACAGAAACAGGTGGCTGAGAGTATGGCCCTATGTAAGCACAGCTGAGTACAATAAATGGAGGTAAATGTTCTCCTCGCTCTGATCTCCCATACCGCTGATAGATTTTCTAAAACTCAGCTGCTATGATCACTTCTGCAGTAGCTTTTACATCCATTTCATTTCAGTATTAAACATTCCTCCCTGTCTCTTCATAACTCTTCAGTGATTTTTAAAATATGTTTTGCTTCTTTATATATCCATGATTTTGCTCCTGGTTACTGTTGGAGGGCTATAATCCTGCATATGTATTGAAGAGAGTCTGTGTCTCTGCTGCGGGCTACTTCTAGACCTAACAGGGAGGTCCATGTTTGTTATGTCTTGATATGTGTGCAATTATCGAAAGCCCAGATTTATGTGTATGCAGGTGACAGCTATCAGACACAACTGGTGGACTTGTTTTAAATGACCACAAGGGACTGTAAACCCTTGCTATTTTTGAGAGAGAAAATATAGGAGAAAAATCTTTTAAGGACAAAAAATCCCAATGTCATATTTCAATCATCACCTTCTCCAGATTTCTGCTTATGCCTGTCAGGAAGAATAATGTCTGGTGAGTAAATCCAAAACCGAATGAATTTCAATATATTGCTGCTGTATGAGGAGTTGGACTGAAGTAGAGACTTTACAATAAGATGCCTCCCACGAGTAGGATTGGGGCTGTATGTGGAGACAGAAGAGAAGGGGAGATAGATTTCCTACCTATATTGTGTTGCACAAATAGCACATTCATACAAGATATGGAGGATCCACTCAGCAAAATTACACTCACGGTTCTTGTTTCCACAGTGATGAAATTTCAGTTGGAAAGAGCCAAAGAAGAGTCAGGGGAAGGACAGTGTCCCTTTTCAAGGACTTTGCTAGAGAAAACAACCTGGGGGACCTTGTTTTGGTTTTGCAGATCCTTTTCAGGTTTTGGATTTTGGAGACCCAAAGACGAGGAACTTGGATCTGTATTCCAGTTTCAGATTCAAAGGTCTGAACACATGAGACAAAAATATGCAGTTTTTTTTTTTCCATCTCTTCTCTTCAGTGGTGCCACATTTTGCTAGTTTGGATCCTCAGGTATGGGAATATCCTTTTGTGACCCTAAGAGCACACCCAGAGCTTGCTGCTATGTAGTACTGAGTCTCAGCGGCCTGACTAGCCCAAGGGCACCCAACACACTATTGTCAAAAAGAAGTCTTGTAACATCTCATTGGAAAACTAGTAACTCACTGAGTATAAGTCTGGTGCGATATACGTACAACTGATGCTCAATGAGCTATACAGATGTGCTGGAAATATGTAACTAATGTGTTTTAAATTGGGCAAGTCAGGTAAAGTTGATAAGAGGATTTTTCTTAGAAATGGCATTGTGAATTTCCTGCCTCTCATGCAAGCCCTGGACAATAGGAATACACCAGCAGTAAACAAAACAATCAGCTGGCAGGCAGAGGTGAAAAGTGAATTTGCACCATAAATTCACAGTGTGAAACATCACAGAAGAACTCACCAGAAGAGCAAGCAAGGAGTCCTGTGGCACTTACCAGCTAACAAATCATTAAATGCTTTGAAGCTTTCTTCAAAGCATCTGATGAACCGGGATTTTCTCCCATGAAAGCTCATGCCATAAATAAATTTGTTAGTCTTTAAGTGCCACAGGACTCCTCTTTTGTTTTACTGAACTAGACTAACACGGCCACCCGTTTGGAACTAGACTAACAAATGTATTTATCGCATTTGCTGGTTTTTAAGTGTCACAGGACTCCTTGTTTGTTTTGCTGAACTAGACTCACTAGGAGAGGAAACCTTGATCAAGATGGTGTGACCCCCTCCCAACCCCAGAAAAGACAGGAGTCAGTCTCCCAGGACAACTTCCTCACTCTTGATTCCAGGGCAATGAGCTTTGGGGCAATGCATGAAACAGAAGAAAAGACTTCGCATTATCCTTCGCCAGAGCAGCAAAAGAAGCAGAGTGCTCTGGGCTGAAGGCTGGCCAGCTATCCTGGAAGAATGACTGGTGAGAACACTACTTTGAACAAAAGAGAGAACTGCAGTTTGTTAAGTTGGATTTTAGATGTAGAAGCATATTTGTACTTTTAGCTGTTAGTAGCCATTTCTATCCGTAGTTGTTCTCCTTGATATCACATAGTTCTAGGTCCTACTGTTAATAAACTTGTTATACTTCTAGAAAACCATCTCAGTGCTGTCTCCTAAACAAAAGGAAAAAACGCCTCTGCTAATCTAGTAGGCAAGGCTGCATTCTGTCTCTTTGGGGCAGCAAACAGCAAACTTGAGAACTTCTCTGGAGAAGTGAGAGAAAGGGGAGATCATTTTGGGGAGATGCAGGGCTGGAGGGATTGTTGGCATCACCCTGTGAGAAGTAGCCAGGCGGGGGGTGGCCGGGGTGAGGCCACAGTCCTGTGAACGTGCTGCTGGCCCAGGGCTCTGAGCCAAAGCCGCCCAGCACAGAGTAGGCAAGGTAATAGGGCAGGCGATGATAGCCCTGGGTGAACTACCATGAATGACCATGCTCTGGGCTGCTGGTGCTCCTAAGGGATGAATGCTTTACATCAGCTCTGAGCTGCAGCGGGGTGAGAGAACATTGTGATGGCCAGTTTCTCCGTAAGAGCTATCTGAGTGGTGATTTGTGAGATCTACACTGGCGGTGGTCTCAGAAAAGACAAGAAATACATTGCAATAATTGTCACCTAACAGAAGGAATCAGATCATGAAACATCCTAGACTACAGTGATTGGGGAAAAGTCCAGAGCTTCCCTATTTCTAGCCCCTCATGACAGTTCTTGCCAAAGTCCTCTCTAGGTTCAGTTCTATGCACCCCATCCATTGCAGGTTACTGCTTCTTGGTCAGTGAAACTGTTGGCAACAGCTTAAAAAATTCACATCCAGGAATGAAATGATACTGGTCTGTTAATAGAAATGTTAGCTTCTTGTTTATTAGGGGGACACACAAACTGTTTGCTAGTGTGCTGTCTGTTCAAGCAAACAATATTTTTTTCAACCTCAGGCAGATACTGGGCACCACATTTAAAATTGTTTCCCGGCAGACTGGATGAGTGACAACTACAAGTGACTTTTCCAGCCACTAAAGATTATATATTTTGATCTCGCCCTTTTGCACCATTTTAGCGGCACAAATGGCCAGAAAAAACACAACCTCTGCAGCTTCTGCATAGGAACCTCAAGCATCTGATGACATGGGATTTTCTCCCGTGAAAGCTCATGCAATAAATATATTTGTTAGTCTTTAAGTGCCACAGGACTCCTTGTTTGGTTCATTGGGCAAGGAATCAAGAGAAGAAATGGCTACAGTGCTTCCATTCAATGACTAAAAAATTGCTCAAGGACATAGCCAGGTAGGCTGCTCTAATCCACACCAGGTCCAGAGATGACATATTCCCAACCCCAGAATCAAGAAACTGCAAGTAGGATTTTTTAGGCCACCCCAGGGCTGCACTCAGCTTATAAGACACACAGCCAGATGCTAAACTTTGCATTTTATTTATTTTTTGGCATCCCTAAATAATGTTTTCCACACCTTTACAGTCTCTTGACTCTCCATTAAGAGTATGATCCTCTTCTTATCCCACCCCATTACAACTGTGATTGTTCAAGAACTGGTCAGATTTTCTGTTTCATTATTTTCTTCCAAACTCATTTTCTTTGGACTCAAGTCATTGTTGTTGTTGGGTTCTTGTTTTAAACTCTTTTGGACTCACCAGCATTTTTCTTTCCTGTCTATTCTCTATGATAACAGAATTCAAACAACATCTGCACCCCATCAGGAATATCACTGTGCCCATAAAATTGAATACAAAGATTACAAAAATTCTTGATGGCACAGCTTCACTCTCCTTCAGGAAGTGACCTGGCAACCAACACAGACTCTCTGGAGTTTCAGAGTTTAAAAACACGTTTGTGTCCTCATTTCTAATGCATCAGTGATCTTTCTTTTTCTCTTCAGAAAAACTAAAGCTGTTTTGAATCATCATTGTAGTATGAAGGAAGCCAGAGTGTTGATATCACCTAATCTGGCAGTCTCTTTTGTTCCATCAGATGCTGTTATATCAATTTTTACCACCCTGACAGAGGGTTTTCATAGTTGTAGCTCAGAGATGGTTGTAGCAGCATGAGACTCACTGCTCCTGTCTTTCTGCACAAACACCTGTTGTTTACTTGTATTATATCGGTTGCCGCAGCCTTTATGCTCTTATGTAGCAACTGCATTCACAGAGATATCAGATTTCCTAAACCTTTATCATTTTTTGTTGCTCTCTTCTGAAATCTTTCCAATCTGTCCACCTCTTTCTTCACGTACCATACTCCAGACCTGCACCAGGACTCCAGCTGAGGCCTCGCCGCTGCTCAGGAGAGTGGCACAATTACCTTGTGGGTCTTACATGCGACAGTCCTTTGAATACACATTGGACTGATACCAGCCAGTTTCGAAACTGCATCATGTGGTCGCGGGACCCAGCTCCCAGCTTCTCCTTAGACGTTAGGACCCGGTTCAGCCCCCATCCGGATCGGCCCCTGGAGCCCATCGGGCTCAGGGTACCCAATCCGGATTAGGGGGTGGGATGGGGGGGAGGCACGCTGGGTATGTCTGGTACCTGTCTATACAGACGTACCCTGAGGTCGATTTGACAAGGTCGACTTAAAGTCAACCTTGTTAAGTTGACTTCCGGGGGCCCCTGCATTGTAGACATAGCCTTTTAGACTAACAGATTTCTTTGGGCATAAGCTTTTGTGAGCTCCAACCCACGTGCATCTGATGAAGTGGGTTGAAGCCCATGAAAGCTTATGCCCAAAGAAATCTGTGAGTCTACAAGGTGCCACAGGGGTCTCATTGTTTTTGCATGACATTTTAATTCATCCAAGTGACTTTGAGAGCAATTTTAAATGGCAGCATAGCCAAAGGAACAAAATATAGCTGAGCTTCCTGGGTGTTTTTTTAAATTTTTTTTTTTGTCAGAGATGGAGGATATATTTTTCCGTTCTCCTGTTGCAGAAGCTTATAAAGATTTACCCTGTGATAGGAGGTGATCTCCCCAACTTAGATAAATGGGATACAGAGTCTTAAGTGGAAATAAATTAAGAAAATCAGAGACCAAAGCCAACTGGATTGCTACACTGTAGACAGAGGATCATGGCTTTCAAGGCACCATGATTAATTTGTTTTCTTAGAGTAATTACCAACTAATCATTTGTCTAAAGATGCACTATTATGAATTAGTCACAGACTTCAATCTAGTTATAAGGACTCAATTAAATCATTTAAATGAATGTTTCATCTCTGAACAGCTCAGTGGAAGATTTTTTTGATCGGATGAAAAGTATACCTCTAACTGGAAAATGACATGCACATAAAATCCATAGCCTCAAGGCATCTCTTAAATTATATCCTGTTGTAATTAGTAGAATCAATGATGTACCCATGACTGACCTTCACCGCTCATAGTTGCTTTTTGTTTAAGCATTTAAATCTTTCATCTCCATCAGAGTCTTTATTTCTAAAAATATATTTTGTTCAGGGTTTCTACCCTGCCAGATGATCATGTGTGAAATAGATATTCTTCTGACAGAGCACATGGCAACATTAATTTCACTTGAAAATGCAATGGCACATAATTTGCAGACTGGTTAGCAGAGGGTCCTGAAAGACACTGAATACAATATCAGCTGTACACAGCATACTAATACTTCGCAATCAAAAAAGTCCCATGGGGGTACATCTGCCAGATATAAATATTAATGAAAGGGACTGTGAAAGAAAAGATTAAGACTCATTAGTCATTATTATTATACAACATCAGGTGCTAGTTGCACAGCTGTTTGAAATGAGACATTGTCATCTTGACCCACAATTAATGAGGCTGTTGTAAGACAATGAGGCCTTCAAAGCGAGGACTAAGTACATTCATGCAAAATGAGGTTTACTTGGGGACTGACTCAAAGTCCTTGATATTAGTGGGTTGGGTCCAGAGCTGCTGTTAGCATTTTCCAGGTGCCTTTGCTAGGAAGATATGACTATTTGGTAGGAACTTTCTCCTGCACAACAGAGCTTCCTTTTCCTTCTGCTGGATCCTGCAGTCAAGTCACAATCCTATATTTACGGCACATGCCTGTCACCATCAAGAGCTCTCTGTGATAACATGTCCCACTCTCAGAATCTTTGCACCCAAGCCACTGGATGCAAAACAGGAATTAAAGATTATTTCATGTGATAAAACCTCCAAGAAAATGCTCAATCAAAACTGGCCACCCAAAGATTCCTGTAAAAATGAAACATCTTACTTACGGAGATGTTCTGTGGGAATCATGCCTCTGTTAAAATATATCAATAGTAGAAGCTAACCTAAGGATAGCAACAGTGCTAAAACATGGCTAAGGGCTCGTTCTTTCTTCCCTTGGGGAGCTTTTAAAGAACAGTTCATAGGGTTGCTGTAGAAGCCAAGGCAAGAGCTTAAAAACTTGTATCAGATGCTACAATTTATGCTTTCTCCAGGACTGCAAAGCTCATCGCTTTGTGTTTGTGGAGAATGATAATGAATCCAACAGTGACATAGGAAGTGGAAGGCGGCAGGAAAGTTAAAGTGAAGTATTAGCACAGTCTTAGTAATCATTATATTTATGGAGGATTAATTCAACCACTGAGCTATTTTTTTTTCTTTTTTTATCCATTGCCACGCTCATCATTAACCAAGGCAAAATTAGAGACAGGCCTGACCTGGAATCCTCAATCTCACAGCCTCCCATACTTACTTTGGAGAAGCGTAATACCAGATAGACATGTCTTTTGCTCTGGATTATTTCTTGGGAAAAAATCTGTTAACTGTACACCAGCTATGGATTAATCAAATGTATACATGGATGGCCAGATTCTGAACTTGCACTACTATAACTAAAAATGAATCTACCCCAAGTTTCCCACCACTTTATTTAACATGCTTTGGAATAGGCTTCCATTCAGATTGTCATAGCTTGGATGTCCTGTTTCCTTATTTTTCATGTTCGTCCTTTCCCTCTGATTCTCATCAAAACCTCAAATTCTGCACAATACTCAAGCACATCCTCAAATTCATCTCTATTCAGCAAAACACTGAAGCATGGGCTGAATCTGGGCCTAAACTGACAAGCCTAGGGAAACTGAAGAACAAAAAATATTAAATGAGAATATCTTGCTCTGCAGGATGGTTATTTTTTAAATCCTTACATCAGTAGGTTTACATAGACCAGGTGTACATTCTGATATACATAAATACGAACGGAGTATTCAAATTTCATAATCCACTTAAAAACTAACAAACTGCCGAAATGGACTGGATGCAGCTACTTCAGTCTGAACCTTTTCTGTACCCCTTCAAGACTTTTTTATTTATCGTTCACTATAAGTAAAATTCTGAATGAAAGCCAAGTCATTTCATATTAATGAATCATTTCCATTCCCCCTTATATTACGGAGTAGAAAAAGAAACCTGTTTAAGCCTCTTTATTTAATGCTGAGTTCTGTTCCTCTGTGATAAGTACTACTTGCCAAAAGCTTAGTTTCTAACAGAGTTCAAAGTAAAGTTATTAAGTCATAGATATGAATATAATCAGGATTTCAGGGAGGGGAGAAAGCTTTACTAATCATGGTCCCCGATGATGCGCATCACAACCGCCAATTAAATAGACCTATTTAGTTGCCTAAACTATTGGCTTAAACAGATGGAGTTTGGAGTTCAGTTTTGTATAAAATGTACATTTCAACGCTCTCATCTTTATCTGACATAGAAATATAAGGCTGAGTTAAAGTCCATTGAAGTCAGCAGGAATCTTTCTACAGACTTCAGTATACTTCAGATCAGCCCTGAATGCCTGAAATGCTGTTTTAGAGACAAGCTTTCCAAATCTCATTCTTTTTTAAGTTAATGGGAGCCTTTCCGTTGACTTTAATGTGCATTGGATCAGGGCCGACGCTTCCTCTGAGACATATGTAGATTGGCAAAAATTGTGACAGTGGCCTTTCTTCCCTACTAAATGAAGCCAAACACAAGCTATTGAGAGTAGCAGCACAACAATAAATCCCTGAAGACACAGTAATGTTCATCACCAGTTTTGTTATTAAAGGGTGCATTTTGTTTAGGCTTGTTTTAAGAATTAACTTTGTGGATTCCTGAGATTAAAGGCTTAAAAGAGATCAATGCAAATGACATAGTGTGCCTCAAAGTAATTACAGTTTGTTTTGCAAATGCGAAAGGATCAGTACTTTTGAAAGTTTGAGGTCTTTGAGCGACAATTATAAAAGCTGGAAGAAAGTACACCATCTCTACTCGAGGCTGCACTAAAATGTTCATCATTCCCACTGGAAAAAGACATTTCTTACAATAAGAAGTTGCACAATGCTCTCCCCATGTCAGCAATCTGATGCATGGAATATTTTGAAGAAAGTCATTTTGTTGGCTGTGTACAGGATGTTAACTCTGGGGGGAAAATAAGGCATTAATATATGCCTTAGAGACTACAGACCAAATGGAAACTTGAAATACTTATATCCATCCTTTCTCTTTTACCTCTATGCAAAGCTGTATGGAAAATATATGGAAGTCATGAGCTTAGGTAGGCAGCATTGCATCTGTGGGTATGCCCACATGTAGGTTTTAAATTGAAATAACACTGGCTATTTCGATTTTAAAACTGTTATGTCCACATGACATTTTCTTGTTTCAAAATGACGAGCTCCATCATTTTGAAACAAGAAAAGTTAGAGCAATTCAATAAAAGCTGGGTTGAAAACGAAACATGGGTTAAATCGAAACTGTTAAATTGAAATAACACTGTGTAGACATGTTATTTCAATATAATGGTTGTTTCGATCTAACAGTTTTGCCCTTCTCTTTCCCGGGTGCCTTTCCCTTTTCATGTATTGGGGAGGGCATGGCCCTTCTAGAAGGCCATTTTGCCACACCTCCCATGGTGCACCTCTCATAAATCGAAATAGCAAGTCCTGTCCCTGGACGTGCTATTTCAATTTCAGTTTTAGGTGTGGACCTGTTAAATCAATTTAACTTAAATTGATTTAATGATTTTATAGCAATTTTATTAAATCGACTTAAGTTAAATTGATTTAACTGCCTGTGTGTGGACATAGCCTATGAGAATATGTGATACATTATTTACTTGGTGATTTTCTTTAAATTAGAGTTTTCTGATGCATAAAGGAAAAGGCTGTAATATACTAATCTCCCAAACCCTTGATTCCTAATGTCCATTGTTCACATAGATCCTGCTGTACAGTAGCTAATTTTGGACATACCTCTTAGAAGGGATAAGGGATTTGTTGAGCTGATGTTATGTAGTCTAACTTTATTTAATCTGCTGAATTTATTGAAATGTGAAAATTAACCTTTATATTTTTAGAAAAAATCTTCAGTTACGCCTATTTGCAAGCTAAATTTCTCTGGACGTTGTGCCACTTTTGCTTGTATTTAAACATTATCATGAAGCTTTCTACAGAACTCTCCCCTATTTCAGACATTTTGTTGTTTAAAGCAATGAGGGTTACCCGATAGAGCCTGACTCAATTCAATTATAGAGCAAAAGGGTTTCAACCTCCTACTTTATTAGTGCAAAAGAAAGGGACAAAAGTTGAACAAAAGGGCTGAAAAGTGTTCATAAACAAATGCCTCTACTCTACCCAATTAAAATGAAAATGAACAAAAAATGGATCAACTACCATATATTGTTTTCATCAAACTACTTTATTGAAGGGCTGGTGGTGTAAGTTTTCCTTATTCAAAAAGTTAGCCATCTGAACTTAATTTACCCATGCTGCTGTCTGAGCAACTCAAACTATGTCAGTGGCCAAAGATCCTGGCTGATGGCCACCTGTCTTTCACTGAACTTTAATTGAACTCTCATACCCTTCTCCTCATACCAACAAGAAAAAGGGAATAACACCAAAGTCCATCATAAAGCTGCTCACTTCCTACCCAAAACATTCCTGACACTGGTGCAAGGAAGAAATATTACCGAACCATCAGCTAACTTAGAAGGTGTCAGCCTTGCAGCACCCTATTTTATGCTCACCAGAAGAGTAGGAAACTTCATGATTATTCCACATATGGATACATAAGACCTAAAATGGAAGATGTGTCTTTTTTCTTTGCTCATCAGAAAAATAAAATGATAGACCCTAGCACAAAGGGTTGCTGTCTATGATGTAAGATTGTAGGCTTTATGGTAATTAAGAAATAAAATAATAATAATTAATTGTTTGGTTCATTTAACTCCAGACATTTCAAGAGACTTATCTGTGGAACTGAGTATTAATGATGTGATATCTGAGGTGATAAAAAACTTAAAATATGTATTCAACTGCTAGAACAAACAAAACCTATTTTGAAAACAGAGACATCACTGGCATAACAACAACGGAAAAAACACATAGTTCAGCTTCGCGAGGAGCCCAGAAGAGGTGATATATTTGGCGGTGAGGAATATCTGTTACAACACTTGCAGATTCATGATTGTAGTGCAATATGGAAGTGCCTTATATGACCAGATTCTTATCTGATGAAAAACAATGAAGCTCCACTGAAGTCAGTTGCCCTGAGTTGCTACCACTTTGAGTTATTTCACTGAATCACTTCTAGATCTTCCAGATTCACAATTTATTATAGATGCCTGCACTTACACACACTAAAATAATTAACAATTGTTTAATGATAAATTAATCAAGTTAGCAAGGCTACAAAACAGACTGTTAATGTTCAAATGTTTTATTCACAAAGATTTCAGTGTTAAGTGCATGCGGCGTCTATGAAAGAAAACAAAATGTAACAGATTCTCTTTATACAAGGGCCACGGAAAGTCTATTTAATTGTCATTACTGGTAATTATGTTTCTTTTTGTACTGCAAATTAAATCCTTCACATATCCTGGGTTAGATGATTATTTTCTCCATTTCACTATCTCTAGCAGGCCCACATCTTAGCACTCTTCTCTGGGCATTGGCTGCTATCAAGGTCTCCTTTGACACTGCTAACACCACTTATTGACTGGCAGGGTGTAAAGTATCTTGACCAATGATCAAGCATGTCACATCCATACATGCAAGGTCTGGAAAGGAGAAAGCTCAGCTGTTTGAACAGGATACTAAACCCTTAAAGCCTTAAAGCTCAGATCACAAGGAAAGTGGCAAGTCAGTACACTGATGACAGATGAAGCAATATCTTCCAAGTGAGCTGCTGACTGACTGGAGAAATTTTAAGTACTATTGGGTGGATTCATTTCCACTTTTGTAGTTAGAGATTCTCAGAAGACTTGTTCTGCACCCACTGACAAGTTTTATTGTTGTCCATTTCCCTTGGTGCTCATCTGTCACTTTTCCTTTGTAAATATCCATTCTGGTTTCCAGGGACTGCATGCTTGACAGAGCATCAGGAATTCTGTCTCAAATACTGATAGCAACACAGGCTTGTTTTCACTTGATTCAAAACTTGCCTTAAAAGTGGCCCAAGACTCTCCTCAGCAGACTGTGGTTCTAAGTCAATCTTCAGCTTTTTTGGAGATTAGCTACAGAGAGAGCATAGCTTTAATTTTTCTCCTCTGTATTTCTGAGTTCTTTATCAAATTACTCCAACTTTTCAAAATGCAGACCTGAATTACTTTCAATTTCTCTCCCTTTGCTTCCTCTACAAATCTTTAAAAATAATAGTTTCTCATCTATAGTTCAATTTTTTTAAATTAATGTTGATTTTCACAGGGCTGGCTTCTTTGACATAGCTTTTAAGAGCTTCAGTTTGGACTTCTGCCATGAATTGGATGACTTTTTGCTGCTGACAATAACAGACGTTTTGTTTTCAACATAGTGCACAGCTAGTACTGAAATCCCACCTGCTTTTTCCTTTTCCTGATGTTTCAGAGCCAACATCAATGCTGGTAGAATACCCATCATGTGAGGAGGAGCTAACAAGGAGCTCTCCATATGTTCTGTAATATGGAAAGTATCCAGTGGAGGAAAAAGGTTTATTCATGATAGATAGTCCATTGAAGAGAGCGATCTCAGAACCACAGTTTTCAGCAATGCTGTTGGTTAATAGAAGGGAGCCAGAGGGCTCAACACCTGGAATGGAAGAGATTGCTTCCTTCTCTGACTCCAAACTTTGTGGGATGCTCTGAAATAAGCATAAGGATGATCAAGATCTAAAATTTGAATCTACGGTCTAATCTACACTTTGGCACTAAGTTAACGGGAGATATGCAATCTATGTGACACAGAATGCTTATCTCCCATTGACTTACTTACTCCCCCTTACAGTGGCATCTTCACTCGGCTGCATCAATGGCAAATGCTCTCGCTTTGACACAGTGTTACTCTTTTCGGAAGGGTAGAGTTACTCTGTCGAAGAGAGAGCACTTTGGGGATGGATTGCGTGGATCTACACCGGCCACTTGATTGATGCAACTTTTTCAATGTAGACAAGGCCTATGAAATAGGAATGGAAGTTTTGGGATGATTTCATCCTTGGCATTGTGTCTGCTTACACTCGGGGAAATTTGGTCAATTATCTACTGTTGCAAACAAGAACGCCCAAGAATATCAGGAGTGGAAAGTCGAGTGGCTCAGAGTGGAGTCTCAGGGGGCAATGGGGTGAAGACTTCCCCCTGCATGTACATCCTGAGATCTGTGGAAAATCCTGCATCCATGTAGATACCATTAAGAGGAACTCCACAGGACACTGCGCTGCCACTGGTCCCTATCCTATGACTGGGCAGCTTCCAGCTCACAGAGCACTGGAAGAACCGAGTATTTCCTTCCTGGGGGACATGGCTGTTATCCCCCGTCTTCCCCTAAGGGTTTGCTACCTTCCATCCCACACACAATTGCAGAACCTCAATGTGCTGTCACTGAAGAAGAGCTCTACCTCTAGGAAAAGACGAGGGATGCAGCCTCCCTTCTGAAGATGCAACCCTGGTTTGCACCAGTTTTGTCTCTTAAAAATGTCTCTGTGAATTTGGAGGTTAGAGGGAAGCATGAGCGTGAAATGGCCTGGGTATGACTGTGCTGTGCCCTGATTGAGGGTGCAAGAGGGCAGGGAAGCCTTCCAAAGGAGATGGTCCCTATCTCACGTATCACATACCACTGTGACGAGGTATAATAACAGCCCTTGAATTTAGGGGACACAAGCACTCTGAGCCTCGCACCATTGCAATGCAAGATGCTCCAGAGAGAGTGTGAGACCATGTCCCCACCTCTGGCACCCCCGAGGTCCTCCTACCCTCTGATTGAATTTGTGTGTGGTGGGGACGATCTCCTCTGCATAGTTCTAGGGCCAGGTAGGCAAGAGGCAAGCTGTATTTTAATCCTTTCTCTCCTTTGCAGCAGTCCCTGCTTTGATCATTTCTGCATCTGTCAGATGGAACCACCTCACTTTTGCTCTAAACCTGCCCCTTGTAGCATCTTTTCCCCTGCCCTGTTTCCCTCACGGCCCTACCATTCTTTTTTTTTTTTTTCCATTTAGCTTATCCACACCTAAGTAAACCTGCCCAGAAAAGTTGTGGAACAACATGAAGTTTGTCATAGCCAGAGTGTTCACGCTGTGTATGTGTTATGCCCACCCCGCTTCTGTCTTCTCTATATAGAATATAAGCTCTCCTAGGACTGTCTATTACTCTGTACAGCATGTAGCATGAAGCAACCCCCTTCTTTGTTGGCCCTTCAGTACCCTAATAAACATGATTAATAATAAAGGATGCCACACAGACCAATGGAGATGACCCTTTGTGGAAGAGATGTGCCCTACACCGCTGTGAAAAGGTGGCACACTATCTGGTCTTTCCTGGCACTCCTGAACCTCGGAGTGCTTGCCTCCTGAGCAAAGTTTCAAAAATACATCCTCAGTATCCTTCCCTTCTACAACCATGACTCACAATCTGATGCAGAGCTATGGAAGTCAATGGCAGCACGATTTCACTTGCAACTTACGTTATCACTGCAAGCAACAACCACCTCACAAGCGTCTTCTTTTGCTTTGCTCTCTGTGTTAGCTTTTCCCTCTGCAGTTGTGCTTAAGCCATCATATACAGCTCGATGGCCCAAATGATCCTCATATGACCTATAATATGGAAAATATCCTGTGGAAATAACTAAATTATTCAGGGACTCATCTTCTTTTATAGTGTTAACTTTGCAGCCACTGCCTCCTTTTCTTTTTTCTCTTTCTATGTCACCTTCTTCCACTTCTGCCTGGATAAGGAATGTGCTCATTGAAACTGGTTTGATAAAAAATTCTTCATATGTTCTATAATACGGTAAATACTGAGGAGAGAAAACCAAGTCACTTGAGACAGACAGGTCATTGAACAGGGAGACTTCAGTCTCGAAGTCCTCATCATTGTCTTCTATTAACAACAGAAAGGAGTTGGAAACTCCTGACCGGTAAAAGGGTAATATGGTTTCATGCTTCGCCTCCAAACTTCGTTGAGCACACTGAAAGAAATATATGAATGATCAGTTAAATAGAAAGGTTTGTAAGCATGGGTGAGACTGTTATTATTTACTACTGGCATCATTTACCATCTGTAGTTATCACCTCTAGGTAGCTCATACAATTCATTGGTCATAGATCAAAATATGGACCAAATCCTTAGACTGGCATAACTCTCTTTGGAGTCAATGGGATTTCAGGATTTGGCTGACTATCTGAAACCCATGTTATCAGTTCTGAGTGCTCAGGCCTATGAGTCATAGAAAGCATGAAATTGTCTATTAGGGAGTGCCAGGAAAACTTCCATTAAACCTTGTTTTCACTAAAGGTTTTTTTTTTTTTTTTTAGTGTGTCCATTTTCCATGGAAATTTGGATAGTTTATTGTAAAATATAATACTTATAAAGCAACATTTTGGAGTCAAAAACCCAATCTATTTTAAGTTTTCAATATTTCATCAAAAAGTCAGAAATTTCCATAGAAAACTTTGATGAAAATAGAAAAATAATAGAACATGCTACCAGTCTGGTGTATTGGTTTATGGCAATCTGACCTAAGTTTGGCTCTTAGCTGTGAACCATTCCAGAGCCCTCACTGGAGACAATGACTTTGGAGTGGGATTTTTTTAAGAGACAGTACTGATGTGGCTAGTGTCTATGGGCTTCATGGAAGAAATCAGTCCCTAAAAGAATGAAGATAGGTTTGCAATTGGCTCACTGAGATTTGAAAGCCATGTCATGCATATAGAAAGCATGGAAGAAGATAACCGAAGGGGAATGAGAAAAGAAAAGAAAAGAAAAGAAAAGAAAAGAAAAGAAAAGAAAAGAAAGCATTGGAGGCTGAAGCTGGCAACAAACATGGTAAGGAAGACATGACTGAAAACAGAATAGGGTGAAATTGTGCAGGACCTTGAATATTAAACTTGATAGAAAGGAAGCCAATGGAGTGATCTGGTCTGATTGTTGGGTAAAGAACAGTGTCCTAACAGCTGTATGCTAGATGGACTGGCGGAGAATCACATTTCTAAAATAAGCATGGTGCATAGTACCTTATTTTTTCTTGAGCATTCCCTTCTTTTCACTCTATTATCCCATGGTAGAATCCCATTCTTTTCTTGCCCACAATTATAAGCAAGATGTTTTTTCAGTTGGGAATGATTTGCATGCCTGGCTTTGTTCAGACCCTGACCTAGTTCACCATCCAATTCCTCCTCCTCTTCTGTTTTCTGCAGCTGTAGAGTGGAAACAAGAAGATCAGTGAAGTGCAGAGTGTGAATCATTTCATATTAGACAACGGATTTTGACACTGAGGGCCTGCCTTTCAGCTATACATGTGCACTTGCTCCCTGAGACATACAAACCCTTGTACGCTTTACTTGTATCCTCGATTACCATTACTGCATGCACAGCTCTGATATTTGTTCTCAAAAATGACCCATTTGTTGTATGTGTGCATGTGCATGTACATATCTGAACAGCATGTGCAACTACAATAATTTAGTTTGTGAATTCAGCATGAAACTGGACACACCTTTCTGTTTTTTGAAAGTCTGACCCTGATTTGTCCAAAATCATATTGTGTTTGGCTAATTGAGTGCTTCTGGAGATATCTCAGATCTGCCTCAGCTTCCAACAGTATATTAACTAGGATCTTATAACCAGGAAAATAATGAAGTCTCTGTGTCTTTTATATAAAACAGATGAAGGAAAATCTGATATCAGAAATCACCTATTTTAAAGTGACAAATTTTAAAAAAATATTAAAGAGTTTAATTTAAAAAAAATACTAAAGACTTTAATTAAAGCTAAAACTTGCTACTTCCTCACCAGGTTACATTAAATTTTTCCACTTACGTAAGGAATTTGAAGTCCTCAAACAGTTTCCCATTCAACCTTTAATTAAGTTTACATTCCAGATCATCTCAGCTGCTTGTCAGGCACTGCTTAGTGGTGCAAGATAGGAAATGTGATGTTTCCCTATAATGTTCAAGCAGTTGAGGAACACTCATTGCTGAGCTTCACAAAGCAACCATCTCACCCCCATCTTGACTGTTAATGTTTGCAGACCTCTAGATTGTTTTGTACAAGAGGCATGGACTGAAGAGATGGTGTTTACACTAGTTCTGGGTTACATTTTTTGTTAGGATACAGAATTCAGATACCGCCCTCCTTATCATGAACAGCCATTGTTAGATTCCAGCCCAAAATGAAGGAAATGCTCATAAGACCAGATTTAGTTAGATTTCTGCCATCTTGGAAATCATTCCAAATCAGTAATTCTTGTGCAAATTCTGCATAATTTGGTATTTTGAGATTTGGGCTGAATCTGAAAAATCTGAAGAGGAAAAGAAGAGGGCCATTCTGGTTTTGAATCTTATCTGGAACTAAAACCATGAATTCAGGCATAGGAAGTGATTTGGACTTGAGGCTTCATTTCTGGCCCAACTCTAGTTTGCACCTTTGCTTTCATTTGAAAAACAGACTAATTAGGTTCATCACTTTTCTTTGGAGCTACATACAACCAAGCCATCATATAACTATTATAAATAAAGACATGAAGGAATATTTACCACTAAAAACATCTCAAACATTATTAATACGTCTACAGTTTTCATAGAAGTGGCCTGTAACATTTTTCCTCTTAACTATGGTTGGTATGCTGTCATTTTCTCATAATTCTCCATCCACCCCAACTCAATAGGTTTTCTTCAGTTCTCATTTGCTAACAAAGAGTTATTCTCCAAGGATTCTTATAAGCATCAGAAAGATATCCTACAAATATTTTACACAATGTGCACAAACATTTCAACTTATTGCAAACAACTAGGCTGTGTCTGTGCAAGTAAGTCCTCATATTAAAAAAAGAGGATATCTCATAAGGCAGAAGATATCCCTGAACATCGATTTGCCTGTTTTTGTTTTTTTTAAACAATCACTGATTTCTGTGATTATAAACCCAGCCCCCAACCTACATCCATAAAGGGAAAATCGATCAAGAGGTCTTCATAGCCACGTGTTCAGCTTTCCCTTGCTGTGTTTATGCTCCAGCAAATATACAGCCCTGGGAATTGTGTGATGATTCTGAGGTGACGTCACAGAGACAGTGTTCTCTCTCTCCATGACGAACATGTAATAAAGAGTCTGGGGTGATGTGTAGGTACGTAACAGGCTACCCAACCTGAATAATCCAAAGGTGGCCCTCTGTGGATTCTCGCACCATCCATGGGCTTCCTATACTCATCAGCATGAGTAACTGAATACTTAGATAGTATTTTAGCCTAATACATTATTATTGCAAAGCAGCATTTAGAGGCATAAGGCCTGACTGAATTGACGCATACATTGATGTCCATCAGGAATAACTCCATTTAGTCAATAAAATTACACTGGCTGAAAGGAGAATCAGGTATACAAGTTAAAGGAAGCCATTGCAATGAAACACCTCCACTTATTTAGCCTATACATTTATATTGCTCTGATAGATCTGCACTGGTTACTTACCTCTTGAAACCAGGCTATGGCTCTAAAAGTCCTGCTGCCTTAATAACGCCAAGAAATGTCTCCCTATCAGCCCACAGTTGCTTACATAAACAGTGGTCAAATATTTTCTATCCCTAGCAATTTTCCACCCACAAAATCCAAAAAGTCAAAAGTCAAGTTTAGCCATATCTATGACATCTATCTACTGCTATTTGTCTGTTTATCAATGATATTTTTATATATCTTTTTAGGGGTGGGATTTTCAAAAATGTTTAGAGAGCCAGGTCCTTCTGAAAATCTGCCCTTAAATTCCAAAGAAAATAAAGTCTGCACAGAACTTCACAGACACTGTTTATCAGTGGCCTTGGAGAGAAACATAGGGTTGCCTTGAGGCATCCTGTCATTAAAAGTACTTCCATCAATCATACCACATGAATGAACGCTACTGTCAGGGGTAAGCTGAGGTAGACTTAAAGCACGTACTGTGAAACAGGAGTAATCCAATGTCTGTATTTAAGGAAGTCTGAACATTTTAATTGTCTTGAGAAAATTGCTTATTACCTAACCACAAAGGTCATCTATGGTTTGGTATCTTAACCTTCAGTTTCTTTTTAAAAATAACGCCAACTGTGCAAATTAGCATCTAAGTCATGTGATTTATGCTTTAGTTCACTCCAAACTGAAACAGCCTGGGCTTCTGAGTTAAACACACACATGGACTAAACCGAAGTGTAATATTAGGGGATAAAAAGTGGGAAAAAGAGACAGACACTGAACCAAGTGCTCTTGAATAGCAGCAAGCTTCCCTGCAGCAGGTGGAGTCCACGCCTAAGAAAGAACTAGGGCTAGAAAAACAGGACAGACGGCATGACAGGAGGCAGGTGTGGTTAGGATTGTGTAGGGAAATAGCAGGGTCATTGGAAATTATTGAAAACCATTAGCTGAGCTACTCATATAGAAAGAGTGAAGATGAACAGACTCCAAGACATGGGGCTGTGTGATAGCTGCATCCCCACATCTAAACCCATGGGAATTCTGAATACTCCATTTGAATTGATGGCGTTCACTTCCAATCAACCCCTGAGTCAAGAAGAGTTTGGATGGATGAAGATGGGTGCCTGACCCTAACTATAGCAGCTTTCGAAGACCCACAGGGAATTTAGAGAACATTGCTCTCCTCACAGGGAGCTTTCCTCTTTGAACAACGGCCAGCATTAGAAGATGAGACTAATACACTCAGTCAGGCTCACGGAAAGCTCTTACTGGGTTATCCGGATGCTGCAGTGGTTTATTTTTCTTTGAAACCTTTCAGCAAAGCAATGAGAAGATGGGATGAAGCCACCTTGATCAACAGCGAGGCCTTTCCTCATGGGGACCATTTAGCAAGAAGCAATGCAGAGTTTCAGCGTCCTAGCAGTACATACAGGTGGCATTCAGATAGGCAGAATACCTCTCCAAGTCCCACGGCCATGCAGGAGATGTCAGCCTATGATACCCTCTCAAAGGAGACCTGCTCCGAAAAAAGCATTGTGGTTCACCTTTAAGGCCGTATGTTAGGCCCTGGCCAGAGCACTGCTGTGCTGTGGGGATTTCTGGTTGGTGTAATAGCCCCCCTCAGAATCAGGGTAATTTAAAGTAGTCCTGAGGCTGTTTCGGCTTATACTGGGGACCCGGTCGGCCCACTACAGCCCTGGTGAGTGGGAGAGCGTCCAGACTCCGGCTTTCCCCCAGGGTCCTGTGCCAAGCTCAAGTCAGGCACGTCTTGAGTTTGTAGGCAAGCAGAGCAATCCTGGGATCTGAACAGCTGCTCGCAACCAACCTGGCAGGACTGACCCAAGGGTTTTTTGGTGCCCAAGACCAACACTAATTTTGGTGCCCATCCCTCCTACTCCCGGCTGCCAGCAGGGAACCAGCTGCAGGCAGGAAGCAGTACTGCCGGTGGGGTCCAGCCAGAGGCGGAGAGCGGAGCAGGATGGGATAGGCTTGCTGGGCTCCCCCTCCCCGCCCCCAGCCCAGCTCTTGGCACTACCTTAAGTTTTGATGCCCTAGATGATCACCTAGGTTGCCTCTATGGAAAGACCAGCCCTGCAGCCTGAAGGATGCTAGATTCAATTATGCTGGAAGTAGAAAGTTGGCTTGGATGCCTGAGTTTTCTGTGAGGCCTTTCAAGAACTGCCATGGGATCTTTTAAGTTCCGATGTGGCAGTAATTGGTGAAGAACAGAAGAAACTTCTATGTGAAGTTTCTTCTGAGGGATGTCATTGCCTAGAAGTGCAGTAACCCACTAAAACAGGGAATCAGCCAAGTTCCTTATCAGAGGCAAGTCCATCAAATCCCAGCCAGGAAGGGATGAGAGTGTTGTGAAGTGAGTCACAGCAACACGTTTAAAAGAACGGCTAAAGTTCAGAAGAAACATCAGAAAACTAACTTTTTGAGAAGTTTGATTTATAAGAATCACTGAAAACATTTCATTATTGTAAGGCGGATAATAATATCCCCTGTGGTTCGTAAACCAAAAATATATAAAAACAAAGAAGGAAGTGAGGGAACTTAACACAAGAAATTCAGTTGTGCCTTACAAGGATATTTTTCAAAACCACAGATTATGATTTAAAAAAAATAGATTATTCCATGTAAATTTTTTGGATTATAGAAAGTCCCCATGATTTCTGAATAACATATAAGCCTTTTCCCTTTTTTCACTGAAGAAGTATACCTTCCTAAAGCACAGTTTATTTTTCTTATTAAAATATCAACTTATTCATACTTAAATATTTAATTGTCAGATGTAATTAGATGGAACAGCTCCCTGAACAATAAGATAAATGAAATATTCAGAAATGCCTGAGCAAAGAGTAATACAGAATAACAGATTAGAAGCTCTCAAATAATATTTTGATCTCCTTACTGAAATTCCAGAGCGTTAATAAACAGACATGATTTTGAGTAGAATGTGATATTATTCCTCCTATTTATCATGCTGGATGCTGCCTTGAAGTGGAATGCATTCTTTTATAATGGGATTTCTCAGCTGCATCAGTAAGATATTTAGACTGCTAATGAAGTGTTAAGGACTGGAAAAAAACTCCTTCATTGAAATTCATTACCATGAAGATTTTGCAGGAGCTAATTGCTGTCAAGGCTGCTTATGCGTATGTCTTAGTTTAATCTCACAAAATGACAGAACTAACACAGGTAGCAAGCAAACTAGAAAAATCATAAAAGGGGAGAAAATAAACCTCGTTCATCTGTTATTGCAATTTTGTCAGTATTTTCAGCTGTTACATGTGTCCTCTGTCTCTGGATCATGCGTTCCCTTATACAAAAGGTTTGTGAACTCTGTAAGTAGATTCATTATGGAAAAATGCTCAAACAATTTACCAAAGTTTTTGCCATTCTGTTGACTTTATGTGGATTGGAAGGTATGGTTTGAGGTTTCCAGCAGACAGCCGTACTAAAACTAGGGATGCAGGTACACCCCCTGGCTTGAAGAATTTTCCATCATATGCAAAGGTTACACTTTGGTTCAAAACTTTCAGCCTCCCCTCTTATACCAATTGTCCCAGTCCCTCTGCTGGCAGATAATAGTTCAAAATAAAATGTGGTAGTGAATCATACAGGAAAATAAAAACTAGAAGAGCAATGAGTACATGATTGAAGATGCGTGAAGTGGTAACTACAGTTAGTGCCCTGAAGCTAACTCATCCCTGCCTGAATTAAAAAAGGGGCTTTTCAGCATTTTAGGGCTGACATGCCTCCCCTCAAGTACTCTTCTGTAGCCATCCGGCCTGACTATCCCACACAATGTTTTAACATTATGTATCTTTCAGGTTTCCAAGTTATTTTTAGAGCTGTTCAGAAGATTTTCAGTGATTTAGTAATCTAATCTAAATATGCTGCCTTGTGGAAGTCAAAACATTTGTCCATAAAATTTTCATCAGGAGCGTTTCTGAAGTCCAGGTCTTGCAGGTCACTTCTGATCAGAAAAAGAGAAAAGCTGTTTCAAAACAATTCCATTTGGCAAAAATGTTCAAAAGCTTTTGTTTTTATTGTAATGTGGAATGAAAAATTTTGAAGCCTCAAAATGTGTTATGCAATGAAATTGTTGCTTTCAACCCATTCTACTTAATTCTTGTTTGTCACAGATTATTGCATGAGATATTGTATCAAACAAGAACAAGAACTAACGGAGTAGAAGCATCATGATCGGGTACGTCTACACTGGAGAGCGCTTAAGTCAATCTACAGACTTCTGTGGCCACACTGAGCTTTTATTAAGTCGACTTAAGTGCTTCCTGAAGTCGATTTAATAACACCATCTCTTATGGTCGACTTAATGCTTAAGTTGACCTTATTAAGTCGACTTAAACCAATGTAGACAGGGAAGATCCTTAAGTCAACCTAATTGGCCTCCAGGTGCCGTCCCAATGTGAGACAGCTAACAACAACACACCACTCCTCCATCAACCTAGCACCTGCCAGTGTGAATGCAGGCAGTCAACGGGAGTTTTCAGTGTGGACTCTCTAAGTTGACTTAACAAGGTCGACTTTAAGTCTACTTAAAATCAACCTTGTTACGTCGACTTAACAGAGCCTCCAGTGTAGACATATCCGATGAGACTAACACAGACTAGAAGATAGAATTAGCATGAAATGGTGAAAAAAACCCACTACCAGTGGGTGTCATAAGCCTTCTTTAAAAAAAAAATTATTCTGACTAGGCATTGGCTAGCAGAAGAGAGAATGACTGTATGTATGTTCAAAGCAGGTGACCTTTAAGAAGGGATAGCCAAGTTCAATGAAAACCTAGAATAGACGTAAGCAAATAGCCCCTAGGAAGGTGTTCGTCATTTTATCAGCAATAAAACTGAGATTCAAGGGGAAACAGGACCTGACCTGATATGCACTTTCCACATAAAACAAAATGATCAGCATTCTTGTCTACTGGAAGATCACTTTCTCTTTCATGAAAGAAGGATGATGATGTCATTTGAACATCTGTTCAGCATCATGAAGGAATATAATAGGTAAATGGTGGAAAGCGCCTCAGATAATAACAGATCTGGGGTATGATAACCAAGGATGGGGTCACACAGTAGCCAAATGGTAAGATACTCTTGCTCAGTTATCCATGCTGTGAGCTACCCAGACATCCTTCAGAACTCCATTTCCAAGTTCTATCTGTGTTTTCCTGGTTCATTTCCTGATGTTTTGGTCCCATTTGCAACACCTCTGAGGACCCCTCATTCACAGACACTGATGTACATGGACTTTGCGGGCACTGCTTTCTGTTTATTTACATATGTGGCACATCAGGCCACCATCAAAAATTGTTATAGTCTTTGTATGGTGACAAGTTCCAGAGGAGTAGCCTGCTGAGCTTCTCTGTTTCAGCCAAATATTTCAGCCTGTGGCTATTTCCAACCCCAAATATTTTTCCCTTAATGCCTTCTCATTTCCTTTGGAGCACTTGCTTCCAGTTCTCAACTGAGAAGCCATGCAAAAATACACAACCATTGCACAGTATGCGCAAATCTACATCATAACGTAAAACAACACACATGACAAAAAGGCAAGGATGAGAAAGCAATTTACAGGCTGCTAATGAACAATAAGGGCTAGATTGGAATTTACCCTTGAAAGCTAGGAAAACCTCATACTTCTTACCCTTGTCCATGTGCTTATTTGGCTCTTGTCACCATGACATCTTACAGTTTTTCCATCAGTAACGGATTTTATTCTCATCATGGGAAAATGTCTCCGTTTTAGACACTGGGAACTGAAGTACGGGGTAGATTAAGCTCTAAAGATTAGATTAAGTGATTTGCCCCAGTTCACACAGGATGTTTGAGGCTAACCTGGGAATAAAACTGAGATGTCTTTAACCCCAATTCAGACAGTCTTCACTAAGCCGTTTACCTCCTCCAGCTTCCTTGCTACATACTGACGTCTCTTGACTACCCAGGAGATTCAGGCACGATGGTAGTTCCTGGTTGTTCCTCTAGGGCAGTCGTGCTAGAAACTGATACCTCAGCCCCTTCATGGATCTCTGTCCATCTGATACAATTGGGCTATGTTCTTTAATATTTATTATAGATTTGACAGCAATGAAAAATAATGTGTCTTGGTCACACACCAGCTTCATTGTTTTGCATTAGCTCAACACTTTGAAAATTATGCCTGCAATAAAAGTTTCCTGGTGTAATTGGAGACTGGCTTACAGTTGCATCTGCTGAATTTTAGAGAATCACATGCTAAGATTTTGAAGAGTGCCTAAAATTAGGATTTTTAGTCCATATTTAGGCTTCTGCCTAAATGTCCTGATTTTCAAAAATGCTGAGCACACAGTAACTCCCTTTTGCAGCAACAGGAGTTCCCAGATGTTTGGGCCTTTTGAAAATCAAGTTAAAAAAACCAGCTTCACTGACTTATGTTATCTTATGCTACCGTCTTCATCTTCTGAGCGCCCTAGGACTGCATGCCAGTCTGAAAGGCACACTCCACCTGTGTGAAAAGGAGTTTTGAGAGGTATTGCTATTCACTGAGGCTTTACATACTGCTGCATTTGGATCTGGAAGGCATCTTGGCATATTGGGTTCTTGGGCAACCAGCTACCAGGCGTGCTCTGATAGTGTTTTTATAGCACCATCATTTCATGCCCTGAAATGGAGACACTGCTGATTTACCTCAGCGTTAACATAGCACAGTCATCATTGTTATTCTTTATGCCTTGTCAGTTAATAAGACAAACTCTTTTTGAAGGTACATGACTACTGCTGGAGATAGGCAGACACAGCCCAAAATTTCCCATGACTATTCGGCCACATCTTCAGGGCTGTAATTAGGGTGGGGCGACCAGGGCTTTGCCCCGGCGCATATCAAGTGGCTCCGTTTCACCGCTCCGTCTGAGGGCACGCTCCGTGCTGCTTGCTCTGGGTGTGCCTTGGGTGCCAAAATATCTAGTTCCAGTGCTGCACATCTTAACACGAACTGCTGCCTCTGTTCCTGCCTTTGTGGTTGTTTTCACATGGCTGAATGTCAAGAAATTGAATTTTAAACTGCCACCCCAAATATCCATGGACAGGAATTTTTAAATTCATTTCCATAGACTTTTGCACTAGAAGCCTGATCATAACACTTACAGCCACCCAGGCAGGCTATAGAAAAAAATTCCATGTGACATGAGACTAAACAGAAATAAGCAATATAGGTAACCACAATTTTTGAATAGCAAGTAAATGAAATGAAGAAAATGTGTGAATAAGTTAAAAAAAATAAATGGAAACATTTGACAAAGTCATGTTCTGTTTGCAGATAAAGTTGTGTTTGTTATACAATCATATTAAAGGACATGGTTTTAAAATGACGTGTTTCCTGCATTCCGGATATAGCTGCAAGTTTACAAGAACTCAGTATTTTGTTTTATTTGTTTGTGGGGTTTTATTTGGGGGGAGAGTGATGGGGAAGAAGGGAAAAGGTTTGGTTTTGCAATAGCAAATATAAATGTGGATCAGAGAAGCCTCTTCCTGGTTCAAGGAGTATGATAAATATTTCTGGCATTACCCCATGCCATAAAGACTGGTCAGTCAACTTTTGGTGTCATAAAACAAAATCAGGAAATGTTTGGATCTTGGTCCCAAAGCCAAAAGTCTGTAAGTGGAGTTCGGAGAAATGCTCCTACATATGGTGTCATGTGTATATTCCAGATAAAATCCCAGGTAGTTTCAGGCTGTTCTTGTGTCAAGTTATAACAATGAAAAAAGAGAGGTTTTCATCTACCTGCCTCATAATAATCCAAAGTGTGTTAGCGCCCCTCATCAATAAGAAATAAAGGTAACTCACTGACAGCACATTCACATGCACCTAATAAGGATTGAAGGAGAGCAACTACATAAAGAAATTTCAAAATACCAAACTTACAAACAACATAAAATAATAGCAGCAGCTTCTCAGTCACATAAACGGGATCACAGCAGAGAACTGTAGCTTTTAATTTTGTTTATATTAAATCACAAGTATCAGTTTGTGATGTGAAAGGTATTTGCCCCTTGGAAAGTCATATTTTTGTTTTGAACTTCAAAAATATAAATTACAGTAATTTCTAGCCCAGACTTACATTTTACTTCAATGACGTAAATGAGCTTCAAACTTGCAAACACTAGCTGTCCCTTACAGCAAAAGGGAGCAATTATATGAAACCTTTTTATTGCAAGGGGGTATTTTTAACCCTTTATGTGCTGCAGGTGAAGCAATATAAGCCAGCTATCTCTTGTGATTATGTTAATTATAGAAACTGCATTTATGAAGTCTGCAGAATACAAACTAACTTTTTATTGATTGTGTGCAAAAACTTTCTGATCTGAAACAAAAGTAGAAAGATGAAAAAGTTTTCTGAGAAGCCAGCATTCGCTGTCAAATGCATAAGCTGTAGCTACAGGGATGCAGTGTTTAATGAGAAATACGGGAAAAACAAGACTTCAAAATGAAATTTATTTAATTTGCTCCAGGTTTTTGGTGTATACACAGGATCAAATTAATCCTGGGTGAAGCTCCACTGAAATCAACTGGAATTAAACTGACCTATAATATGTTTTTGTTTCCCTGACATCCTGCTGCTGTATAGCAAATATCTGTATTATCTGCTAATGAAGTTTGTGTCACGTGCTTGGGCATACCGAAGGATAACAGCCCATGAGTCTGGTCCGCTAATGAAGTTTCACCTTTAACTCATGTGATGTATGTTAGTGCTGTTGATTTGAAGGCCATGGTTTTAAGCTCTGATGGTAAATCAGGAGGGGGCAGGTGTGTCCATTCACTACAGTTGCACATAATAGATTTCTTCTGTTTTTCAATTTCTTGTCCCCTCCATAAGTAATCACCATGTTAACAGAGTTATGTTAAGGTTCAAAGCCTAGCACCAAACAGTCAAGAAGGACCAGAATTATGGCTGCTGAAGATTGCTCTAATTTGTTGAAGCAGCCCCCAATGAGGAATAGAAATATGGAGAAAGTCACCTGTGTCCCTCCCACTCTGGTGAGCTGAGGGCAGCTCAGATGAACCTGCAAGTAATGATATATACTCTATACATGTATTGATTGATTTTTCATTAATTGCTCCACAATAATAATGGCAAGGGCTGTTCAGAGGAGAACACTTCCAGTTCCTGGGAAGTTCTGAAATTTGGCTCTTGTTCTCCATTCAGAACAGAGGTTCTCATCCCAGATCACTCTGAATTAGGTAGAGAAAGAGCAGGGAGTTGGAGCTATTGCTCACATGTTGCAAAACACTGCCTTTGTCACCAGCTTTTAAAGAGAGAGGGAGTTGCCTTCTCTGGCTCCTTTCCCTTCCCCCACTTTTATTATAAATGACCGGAGAACCCTGGACTCCAGAAAAACCCTTTCTGACAAAATCATCATCTAATCCAAAATTTTCAACAAAAGAGCTCTGAAAATATCCTGTCAGAATTTGCATCCATACAAATGAATGGATTCTGTCAGCTGCAGGTATGTGACGTTTTCCCAGTGAAAGCAGGAAACTAGCACTTTGTCACGAGGACTTATTTGATACACTATAGGCTAGAGAAGGTCCCATACCAAACCTAGGATCAAACACTCCTGAGCTTAAGGGAGGTTTGGATTTTGATCTGGATCCAGATTTTAGGGGCCAGATCCTTTTCTCCCACTACCATTTACCTACATCTTTAGCCAAGCTTAGATCAAAAGCTATTTTTAATGGGAACTGTATTATGGACCGACTCCTCATCCCATTAATATAAGGCTTCAGTCAAATCTGTACTTGGCCCTGTATGCAATGCTACCACTTGATGTCAAAACACTCAAATATTATGGGAAAGGGTGAAGTATAAATATTACAAAATGTTTGCACAGGTGTCAGGTGTGTGATGCAGGTGTGGTGTATGAAAGGATCATGGAGCATAAAGGCAAAATGGCCTTTCATCAAAATTACTAGATACATAAAAAAGGGGATTTTGATTTAACTTCGCCTCCCTTGTTTGATAAGTTGATGAAGGGGATAATCTAACTTGAAAGGAATCAGTTGCACAGCTGATGACATTTAGGAAGAAAAGGAAAAATGTTGCTTTTTTAAGAGACTTACAAATGTCGTCTCTATTCATGGGGGCAGTTTTCCATTAAGGAAAAAAACCTCTCTCCCAGAAACAACATATGGACTATGCAATGCAGAAGTTACCATAGTAACTAACCTTTTAAAAATCACTACATAGGTATATGCCAACCAAATGAGTGTATTAATTTTGATCTGCACTCCATAGCAATTTTTAAGTCTCATCTTTCTGACTTGTTTCATTTCTTTTTCTATTAAATATGCTTAATGGATGCTTTAGAGTTTAGATGCTGGGTAGCTGTGCTGCCTTTTGGACTCGCACATCCTTTGCCACTAAAAGATAAAAATATTGCAAGTGAAGGTCACTTGCAGAATGAGGGAATGCTAGCTTAACTCACGCAGAATACAGTCATTAAGCACAAAATAACAGTGACAGAATCAGAATGATTTAAATTCCAAGGTAGGAATACAGCTGAGATGACATTTTGGGTTCAAGAAAATGTTAACTATTAAAAAAAATAGCAACTTCCAAAGCTGAATAAAGGATGCTGACCTAGAAAGCTCTATCCTGAGGAACCCATTGCTGCCTTTACACAGAAACGTGAAAAAGCCACCCCACAATGTGTAAGGCATATCTTGGGTCAGACTTGAGCCTGGAGCCAAGAACTCTTGCAATACGGAACTGTTATTACCAAAAAGGTTTATACCTGCTTCTGCCTTCATGATTGCACGTTTTAAAGTGTGACCTTTGCTTGTGCCAGGGTAAAAGTCAGGTCTTGCTTCAGCCTAACTCAATGGAAGCTTTGCTAATGACTTGAATGGAAGGAGTGTTACAACCCCCAAAAAGGAGAGAAAATGGGCAAGTTACTTTTGGTGTTTGTTTTGTTTTAATTCATGGTGACCTGCAAAGAAAAAGACAAGTCCTTCTGTCTTTCTTTGTACTTTTTGCTAAGGTACAAAGGCATCTGAAAAATGTAGTTCTCCATTTACAATTTTCTTCCTGCTTTTTTTCTTTCCCTCCAACCATTTGAAATAACAGGACTTCCTTGTTGTTTTCTGGGATAACTCTCTGGAGGGTCAACAAAATGTAGAGTCCTGGCATAACAGGATATGTTATGTTTTGTCTAGTTGTTTTAAACACTTATGGGTTTTGTTGTTTTTGCTAATGCCTACTTACCTCAAATGCCCAAACAATTTGAGAGGGAAGCTTTCTCTGTGGAAAAGTGAATTTCCCAGCTGGTTCAGATGAGGGCTAAAGAAGTTCCCACTCCATTTCTCTACTCCTCCCGTGATTTCAATTGACATGGAATATTCTTATTACTATTTCTGTTACTTTAGTGCCCACGGTCCACAGCCAAGGTAAGTGCTCCATTGTCCAAGCATGCAGTGAGAAAAATCTCCTGTTCCAAGGATCTTACCATGTAAATAGACAAAATAGACCAAGTGTGGAAGGAAGAAAGCAGCACTACTCCTATTGTACAGCAAGGGAACTGAGGCAGGAGATGCTACTGATTTGCTCAAGGACACACTGGAAGTTGATGCTAGAGCCAGGAGCTGAGCCCACATCTCTTGACCAAATACAAACAGCATGTCTGCACCTATAACCCTACACGCCCAGGCCACTTTTCTAGCTGCTGAATCTGTCAGGCACTTAAAAATTAAACTTCAGCTTTATGCACATACTCATAGAATCATAGAAACTTGGAAGAGACCATGAGAGGTCATTGAGTCCAGTCCCCTACACTCATGGCAAGACCAAGTACCCTCCTTGAACCATCCCCGACAGGTGCTTGTCCAACCTGCTCTTAAAACTGCCAGTCATGGCGATTCCACAACCTGCCTAGGCAACTTATTCTGTGGTTAATCACCCTGACAGTTAGGAATTTTTTCCTAATGTCCAACCTAAACCTCCCTTGCTGTAATTTAAGCCCATTGCTTCCTGTCCTATCACCAGCAGTTAAGGAGAACAATTTTTCTCCCTCCTCCTCATGACAACCTCTTAGGTGCTTGAAAACTGTTATCATGTCCCTCTCAGTCTCCTCTTTTCTGGACTAAACAAACCCAGCTCTTTCAGTCTTCCCTCATATGTCAAGTGTTCCAGACCTCTAATCATTCATGTTGTTCTTGTGTGGACTTTCTCCAATTTGTCCACATCTTTCCTGAAATGAGCCGCCCAGAACTGGACACAGTACTCCAGCAGAGGCCTGATCAGGGCCATGTAGAGCAGAAGAATTACCTCTCATGTCTTATTTACAATACCCTTGTTAATACAAACCAGGATGGTTATTGCTTTTTTAGCAGCAGTGTTACACTGTTGACTCATATTTGGCTTGTGGTCCACTATGACACCCAGATCCCTTTCCGCAGCACTCCTCCCTACGCAGCCATTGCCCATTTTGTATATGTGCAGTGGATTGTTCTTTCCTAAGTGGAGTACTTTGCACTTGTCTTCTAGCACTGAAAGGCTTTCCAGCTCCTACAAAGTGAGGAACAGTGGAGCTGTACCACTTCCATTGTGTTCAGGCTTCTTAACTGGCCCAGAACATGGAGATAGGATTTGCCCCATAGCAAACCTTCAGATTTTGACATTATGGATAGCAACTGTTGGGCATGAACTTAGTACAGGCAATAAAACCAGAGAAAATACCCAAATTTCCTGTGATATCTGTCACTTTCAGGTAATTCATCACACAGTGAATTTATATTACGTCAAGCTCTGGAAAACATAACCGAATGCCCAAGGAAAGTAATACTGGGTGAGACATCAAAGGTCAAGATGTGTCAAAACTTAGAACTGCTGAGAGCAAAGTTTGTCAATGAGAGTAAAAACTATGCCTTAACTTATGGAAATTAACATGAACTGGAACTGTTTGTCCCACTGTCACATGCTCTATATTTCACAGATTTTAAAGAACAACTTTCTTTTTCTGAAGCTCTATTCTTAAATTAGAAACAACAAAACAAAACAAAACTGACATTAAAGAGAGGCATTGCTAGTCTGTTGAGTATAAAATATTTCCATTTGCATACGTAGGAACAAATAGATCCTTAGGAGTTCACTTTTCTTCAAAAGTCTTGCTTTGTAAATGTTTCCTGGAAGTTGCCTGTATTAGGGTTCTCACACTTACTTTTCCTTTCACCTCCTTCTTGTTTGCTTTTAGAAAGCTTACCAGGACACTCAGTAACTGTTGTAATGTCTGCCCTTTTCCTTCAATCACATGTTGAGTTATTTCGAAATAAGGCTGTTTGGACATGTTGTTTCGAAACACTTGTTTCAAAACAGTGGTGTTGTTTCAAAACAACATGTCCAAAAGGCCTTATTTTGAAACAACCATTTTGAAATAACAGCCGTTTCGAAACAATCGAAAGGGGATCCATCCTTTCAAAATAAGAAAGCGTCAGGTGGACCAAATATCTTTTATTTCGAAATAACCAATGTTATTTCGAAATAAAAGTGCTGTGTAGACATACCCCAAGAGACATTCTTCTCCCATTACCAAGAATGCATCAGTCTCCATCAAGAGTGGTTAAACAGCACACAGCAACTTGCTCTGGACAAGGTTGGGCTGCATGATTCAGCCCCATGAATGCCCAGAAAATGATGAATGGAATTTTTTCTCTATTTTTAATCATTAATATTCCAAAGCACCTTCTAAATCAAATTGTCTGAAAGAAAGTTTATAGATAGAGGGTAAAAATCAATAATTCTAAGTCTGTTCAGTCATGAGAAACATTCTTAATCATCAACATTATTATTGCACCAAGAGGCCCCAACCGTGGTTAGGCCCCATTTTTCAAAGCATTTTACTAGACTAGAGAAGTTCTTTGAGAAAGTAAATGATACGTTATGCTGCAATACACACCAGATAAGCCTTCCATGAGGACCCACATTGGTTTTCAGTGCATACCTCAACTGAGCAGTTACTTTGAATGCTTTCATCTATTTGCCCCAATGTTTCTCATGCCAAGTGGCTCCCAGGATTGTCCGTGGCAGATGGAACTGTGGATGCTGGGGCAGAATTTAGCCACCTCTTTGCTCTGAAAGAATCAGAGCCTGTTACAGGATGCACATCTGTGCACTCCTATGTTATGATCCATACGATTTTTCTGTTCGCTTGTGCACTGTGATTATACAATTTTATGCCAGTTAGGCCACGCAAGGTACCTTCATGAATGTTCATAACGTATTCGACATGAATACTATGTTATCATATTTCCTGTGGCATCATGGATGCGCATAGACGTGTAACATGTTTTGCATGACTCAGGAGGGTGGGAGACAGACAAAAGTCTCTTCCAGCAAGATGTAAACAACCAAAGCTGTGAGCAAACAAGCACCTGGAGGTGGCAACAATGACTTTGCTAATTGAGGTCCCTGGCTCAGACTGGACAAAGAGATCACCTCTGCCCAGAAAGGGAGTGTTTGAGCGGGTTTGGAAACAAAGAGAGACACTTGGTGGAGCTTGGGATTTTGCCTGGGAAACTTCATCTTGAAACAACTTCAAGCAAGATCTGGCCCCTGCCTGGTCTCAGGCAGAGACTGTCTGTACAAGCATCTGACAGCCGAACACCTTGAGCATAAACTTCGATAATGAGGTCAGTTTAGGTAGCGATATTAGGATAGTATGCATGTTTTACCTTTTATTTCCCTGTGGTCACTCCTGACTCATTTATATTATGATTCTGCCATCATTGGCCATCTTCTCACTTCGAATTTTAATCTGATCAATACGTTAGTCGTTGTTTTATCTAAAGCTGTGTGTTCTTTAGAGGGTGTAAGTGAAGAAGGCTGGGCACAATCCATTTCTTTGTTAAATGGACGGACTTGAGCATGATGATTTGGAGTGGGTCCCAGTCCCTGTAAGACAGTCGCTCCCAGTGAGGTAACTGGAGCTGGGGGTGCTCACTTTGGGACCATTCCTTGAGTAGCCATAGAGCATGCACCCACTGCTTGGGATTGATTGCACATGAGAGTCTGAAGTGGAGTGACTCAGGAGTGAGTGGACACCCAGCAAAGTGGGGTGAATCGGGGTTCAGGAGTGGGAAGTTGGGGGTCATAGTGACACACCAGATCAGATCTGGGGAGCAGCCCGTCACAGAGCCCCGTTGTATAGACCAGATCCCTTCCATTTCAGGAGAATCCTGATCGGAAAAATACGTGCACATTCACCTTTTGAAAATGTATCATTCTGAATGTCAGCTGTATGTCTTCAGTCATCCCTGAGATGTTTTATGATCATTCCCCCTCCCAACTGTGATTTTCTTTCCCAGTGTAATGACAGACTACAGTGCATTCCTTGCAAAGGAGATTTCAATATAGGCTCATAAATTTTGTGCCTGCTGTTTCCATCCACCTCCTTTAACAAGCACCTGCAAAACATTCATTCTTTTACCTTTCAATGTGAGCCATTGGTGAAATGATCTCTGGCTTGTGAGAGAGAGAGAGACAAATCTCCAAAATGACCCCAGACTGGTCTTTCTCCTTAATAAAATAATTTTAAAATATTTAGTCACGTTGCACTGAAAATGTACAGAACATGGATAAGAACACACTCCTAGCCCCCAGGAGTCCTTCTTTTTAATGGGGGAGAAGGGGCTATTTTAACACCAACTGAAATCTCTCCATTCCCAGCTGCTCTAGGGCAGAGCTGCTTATAAAGAAGTGGAATGAATTTTCTCTCTTGCGGGCAAAGGATATATTTTCTCTCTTTCAGTGGAATTAATTCACCCTTATGCGGAGAGCCAGCTCATGGACTAGAAACTATCTAAGTCTCACTTGAGCCAAGGTCCTGAATGAGTTTATGGCTCCTGAACTGGCCGTCTGCCCATGAGTGAATTTCACTCCTTGTGTGCAAATGCGGTTGAATTAATCTTGTTTGAACTTGAAAAAAAAGATCACCTTCGGATAGGGGCCAAGTCTGAAAAATACCTGATGAAAAGGCAGATGTTTCAAATGGGTAGGAGAAAATGAAAACTGGCGTTTAAAATGGAAATTGTTCTGCACCCTTAATTAAAGCACTCACTCCTCCAGTTTATACAAATTTGATGAATTAACCTCCATATGTCAAAGAAAGACTCCAACATTTGTGTTCACTCACAAAGAAGTCAGACAGCATTTTGTATCTCTTTTTCATAAATCCACTACCATTGCAGTGAAGCCAACAGGCAGACTTTCAAAAACACTTGTTGCTGTTCGGACTTACCTTAGCTTCAAAGCCTCCTTCAGTTCTAATTGAAGTTTCCCAGGAGACTTAAATTCAGCACAATCAACTACAAGTCTGCAGTTCATGCTGCAATAATAAGGGGAGGTGGAGGGCTGCTCACCATTTCCATTACAACCTCCTATTTCCAAGGGCTTATAATGGGGCTGTAAAAATTCATTTCAGTCTGCAAATTGCCATGAAAAATCTCTGCCCAGGAGCACATTTTTTTTAAATTCCCTCCATTAAAAAACAAGAACGTTTTTGCTAAATAATAAAGAGTGCAAAATCACAGACATACACTGAATTTAATTGATGCTCTCTCAGCTAAAACAAAGTTTAAAAGAGCTCCAGCCTGTGTGATGATTTTAGGCTCTTGCCTTAAGCCCCTTTCTGGCTTGCAGATCCCTTCTGGAGGAATTAGGCTTTCCATAGGTCTGTGCCTGGACTGAAACACTCCCCTGCATCCAAACCTCATTGCCCCCACCACAACCATGGGGTGGAAACAATCTGAACACATTTTTATGGCAGCCGGGAGTGGAGCCAGCCCACAGGGGTTCAGTCTTCATTGCAACATCTTAGCTCACATTTGACTGGAAATGAAAAAGCTGGGACCATCATGAAACATGAGGACAAATCAGGCTTTCGGTGACACCACTGGAGCACAAAGAAGACTAATGTGTTCTCTCGGCTCTCTGAAAGCACATGTTTGATGCCAAGTTGTGTTCTTTAAAACAGCCATATCTTCTTGCTGCCGTTGTTGTTTCCATGTTTGTGTAACATGCTTTCCCAGTTGTTGGAGCTTGTATGCCCCCCCCAAGCTTAACCAAAGTGATCATGTAAAGGTACTTCACCCAGTTCTAAGACTCCAATGAAGAAATAAAAGGCTCACCTGCAAAAAAACCACAGTAATATTTTCAACTTCAACCAAGAAAAAACAGGAAGGATTGCCTACTGGTTAGTTCATTAGCCTCGCTATTGGGATACTATGGCTCAACTCCTAGCTCTGCCACAGAGTTCCTGTATGAACTCGGGCAAGTCACTTTGCCTCTCTGGACCTCAAATTCCCATCTGTAAAATGGGAATAACAGTTGTTTCCTGCCTCTTGAGGATGATATGAGGATAAATATATTAAAAGCTTGTGGCATGCTCAGTTTTCTTGGTAAGTGTCTAAGATAGCTAGACGAGGCAGCAAATGGGACAAGCACTTTCTTCTGAATAGCAAAAGCAAGATTGCTATGTAAAGAGCAGCCAAAGTTTTTAAACTTGGGCGCCTGAAGTTAGTCTCCTGTATCCATCTGTGGGGGGCAGAAAATTGAATCTCTGTTCTGAATATTCACATCTCTCATGTACTGGTGAATCAGAGCTGCATGAAGTGCACGGAAAGGATGGGTGCAAGGATCTTTTATTTCCATATCTCCCTATCCAGTCGGTGCACCAACGCATACTCTATCCACTCAGGCCTTGATTCAGGAAAACATCCCTAGTTAGGAAACTCTCTAAATCCCATTGAAGTCAAAAGCTATGTCTACACTGGCAAATTAGTCTGGACTAAGGTGGCTTAGTCCAGACTAATTTAGCCCATGGCCACACTAGGCTTTCCCTCGTTCGAACTAACAGATCTGTTCTTGCGCTGATTGGTTTCTTATTCTACTTATGAAACAGGAAGAAATTTCTTAGTTTGAACTAGGAAAAGCTTAGTTTGAACTAGTTAGTACCGGCACTTAGTCCAAACTAACCATCTTAGTTCAAACATTAGTTTGAACTAAGTCAGGCCAACACTCAAACTAAGGGTTAGTTCGAGCTTACTAAGTTCAGACTAAGCCTGTTAGTTTGAACGAACCATGCATTCCAGTTTGAACTAAGCAATAGTTCAAACTAGCAAGCACGGTTAGTTCAAACTAAGAAGTTTGAGGTTAGTTTGAACTAACCCAAACTTCTTAGTTCGGACTAACAAGTCAGAACTAATTTGGGCAGATGTAGACATAGCCAAAGGGACTTGAGCACATGCTCTAAGTCTTTCTTGAATCAAGGCATCTGTGTGCACGAGTCGAGTGCAAGGAGATTTCACAGTGTATCCTGTCAAAGGGCAAAGCAACAACTGCTGTGAGGCTTCCCTGGTGCTGCCACAATGTCCAGGCAAAGCCAATTCAACAGTGTGTCTCTGCCACAAGCTAATCACAGTCACATTCATGTCACAATCGCAATTGAAAAATAGGCCAATTTGTGGGGTGAATTTTCTGCCATAATTTCTGAGCCCATTCCAGTTAAGAAATTGATCTGGGAAATGTCTTTTGCCAAGTGATCCCACAGCATTCTAGCTCTTAGGTGGGTGTGTAATGCTTTTAATTTCACTGGACACAGACAGATGGACAGACAAATCTGTTCCTGCACTGATTGGTTTCTTGTTCGACTTATGAAACAGGAAACTGGAGTTACTCAGAAGGGCTAATGCAGACACCTATGACTAACACTCATACAATTAATGTCAGTGGATGCCAACACATGGCACCAAAGAATTATATTTAATATTATATAACTGCTGCTACAACAAAGAAAAATACCTGATGTGTTTATGCATAAATTACTGTTCCCTGTATAAATTAGTAACATTTGAAACGCAGCTTCTGTTTACAGGCTGCTTCCTCTTCAATTGTTCCTAACTTTCACAATCACATTTCTTGGAGACTGGAATTTTCCATGCACAGTCTCCTGAGAGACTTTTCGGCAAAATTTTTCATCTCTTCTCAAGTTCTGGACATGTAGAACAACACACACTTTTCCCACACATTCCTAGCAGAAATCCTGCATATGCCCCCACTCAAAGGCTCTTTGAATGTTACACATTTCTATAAGCACTTCTATATTCATGTGCCAGATTTTCAGTGTCTATTGATAGAGCTCCACTGGCATCTTCTGGTGCAAGCAAATTTGCCCCAGCTGAGTAGCTGGTCCTCTTATTTCATGGCTCCATTTTCTTCCTTATACTAATTTCAACATGAACCTTAAATTATATGTTTTGTGATCTACCATGACATGGTTGCATCATTAGCTGTTTAAATTTGCCCACTCAGTTACAGAGAGTGTTATTAATGGCTTACATCAATTTCTGCCATTCCATAATTTAATGCCCAGTCAACATAGAATTTGTTATTTTGCATTTTATTCATGAGATTTACAAGGCCTAATTAATGCTAACATTTAATTTTATAGTAGCTCATAAACATGTCAGGATTTAGTTCATACTGTCGTGCTATCAATCATCTCCTATCTCAGCATGAAATTACCATTTGGTTGATGGTTTAAGCGGGCGCAGTTCTGCATTTGGTTCCTTATTTTATGTGGAATTCTGTATAGTCTTAAGTATCTAGAAGTCCAGGAGACGTGTCAGTTTGTATTCTGTAAGTTTAAATACAGGATACCTTTAGTCAATGAACACCTGGAATTTAGTTCCCACCCCCAATTTTATTTTCTTGGTGCTTGTGTTATGTTATCTGGTTTTCAGGTTTGCTTTTATTGTTTTGGTAGGAGTTTGTGCTTGCATCTTAACTGACTGAGACAGAAAGTAATGCCTAATGGCAAAAGGTCGTACGCTAATGGTAATGCAACTGAACACTTTAACATATGTATTTTAGGCTTTGATCTCATTCATCTTGGGTCCCAGTGAATCTCCGCTGCTCTTTCATGTGCAGATACAAGACTCTTGAGATAATAGATGCAAAACCTGGCCACAGAACACAAGTTCAGGCAGTAACCACTTGGCAGAAGGAGAAGAAGTTTGCTAGTAAATGGAATCGTGGCTGCCAGTCGTTGCCTTATGGGAAAATATTCTGATGGCCATCAAAGTACAAAAAATTGGCTAATGTGTGAATATTTTCCTCTGCTGGACAGATTTAGAGTTGCCTGTAATAATTTCTGAATGTTCTAAATTGATCAGACTCTTATGTCATTAGCTGTATGCAGTTATTGTGTTAATTCACTAGCAACGTCAGGATAAACATGCCCCAGGCAAAGTAGGTGAATCCAAATACACCTCTCTCCCCAAATGCTTGATGGACAATGCTGGAGCCATTTGCTCAGATGTAGTGGCTGGATTGTTTCCCCAACACTGACAGAGCTTGGTAAACAGATTTCTCCAGAATTGTCTCAGGCCTCTGATGGTCAAAAAAGTTTAAAGCCAGAGAAACTCTCTTATTAACAGGATTATACAGTGTTCCTGTTGTTAAGATGAAACAATCCCGTGCTTTAAGAAGGCTGTTTCGGGTCACTGTGTTCACCAGGGATCACAGCTCCCTGAGGCAAGAACTGCAGGTACCATGGCCAGTCAGATCTTCTGAGTAGTCATCATGGGTCTGGGAGTGAGGAAATCATGGGTTTCCACTCCAGAACAATGAAGGTTTGAGAACTTAGCCCTGGAAAGGGTGTGGACACTGAGGAGACCAGAAGACATTTCCAAGATGAAGGTAGATCTATGCCATGACAACCACTATCACTGTTCCTATTGTTTGCCCTCTCTTATCATCCAAAAACAAGGGGTGTGGTGGGGGTGCAATGTCACTGAAAGGCTGCACATTTAAAAGGAAAAAAAATCTCCACAGGAGGCAAAATTTTCTAGCAGAACTCTCTCACAAGATATCTTTGAGGCCAAGAACTTCTTGGTCCTCATAAAATGATAGGACATTTCTATAGGACGTTTATGGATGAGAACCTTTGGAGTAGGGAAAATTAAAAAGCCAGACAGAAGTTCTAGAGGGGATACAAGTGCTCATACTGTACTTCAGGATACAACCCAGCCGCTAGCTACTGAGGTGGAAGAGGGCTGGAGACGAAAAGAAAACTCTCACTACAGGCAGATTGTTCTGTAAATCTCTCATCTTTCTTTGATGCATCTGGCACTAGCCATTATGAGAGACAGTGTGCTCAATTATTCCAGAACAATAGCATCTGCTTTAAAAAAAACAAGGAGTCCTGTGGTACTTAAAGACTAATAAATCTATTTGTAACATGAGCTTTCATGGGAGAAAATCCCTCTTTGTCAGACACTTTGTATATGGGGGAACTTACAGAATGGGAGGAAAACAAATGCAGGGAAGTGTAAGTCATGGGATCAGGGATCATTTCCTATGTAACTCAAGGGCAAGACTTCCATTAAAGTCAATGGCAGTTTTTCTGAAGAAGGCTGTGGAAATCAAGCCCCCGTGGCTCCTGTTTCTAGCATAGGTAAGTCCTACTTACAGCCCTCCTCTCTAATCCGGGGTCTTGCTGCACAGGCATGACCGGGAACAATACGATGTCCATGATTTTGTTGCTAGGCAGGCAATGCATGACACCTGCTGGAGGGTTGCCTACTTAGATCGTAGCATTGGACACCTTCATGGGTGGCCCCTGGAGGTAGCTTGATGATTGTGCCATGTTGTGATGAGTGTGTTTTATCTGTGACACAAGTTAAATCAACCGTCTTGGCCTGTGCTCGCCACATCTAATGCAAAAGATAATTCTCACTATGGAGAAAATCTGTGGCTAGGTTAGGCAATATGTATGCTCCTCCTCCTGGCCATGTAGTATTTCCAAAAGTGAATTCCCCACCTCCCCTTCCAAGACAACTGGGATGGTAATAAAAACAACATATGGCAGGCATCAAGACGGGCTCCCAGCATCCATTTAAAAACACATACCACTGGTTTGGATCCTAAAGTCAACACAGATGTGGCAAAAACACTTATCAGAGGAAAACAACATTTTGCTTAAGAAGCAAAGGAAACTTTACATGTGTGCAGTATGCCAATAATTCACTGACTGAGGCCTCCACTGGACTGGCATCTGGCCTTTGCAAAATAAGAAACAGTCTACTGGCACGGTTCTCAAACTACGGGGTGTGCTCTCCAAGGGAGGTGCGGGAATGTGTCAAGGGAGACACAAGCTGTGTGATTTTTTTTAAGCGCTCTGGCAGCTGGGGATTGTGTAGAAAGGCTATGCACACCCAGGAGGTGTGGGGAAGGGATAAAAGAGATGGCAGGAGCTTCTGCTAGCCCCAGGCTGACAGCAGGGCTCTGGTAATCCATGGGAAGGTGTGGTAATTTTTTATCATAGTTCAGGGAGGCTCACTATGACAAAGTTTGAGAGCTCCTGAGAGAATAATCACTAGATATTGGGATAGCTGTCGGAGAGACTGAAGAGGAGTGCATCTTCCCTTCCACTTCTAGAAACACAGGAAGTGTTAGCCCAGTTCTCCCTGCTTTGCAGAAGCAATGATCCGCTATGACTCTCCCGCATCCCATCCTTTTTGGCTGGCACAATTGGAAATCCTTCTTTGTTTCAGATCTTCTTTAGCCCCTGTCCAGTGATATCACAATAGCAACAGGGACAAAACACAATGTATCCTGGTTGCCACATGGATTGTGATCTCATGGGGAAAGAGACTCTGGCCAACTCTACACTGATGGCAACAAATTCACTACCGTCAGTTCAATCTTTCCAGTTGGATTGAGCAGTCAATGGAGATCCACTCAACTGATCTGTAAGCTGACACAGTAAATCCACCCTTCAGGAAGAGTAATGCTGAGTCTGAAGGAGGGGAGGGTGTTTCTCTTTGACTCAGCACAGTGGAGGCATCAGGAAGTCAAAGGGGAATACGCAAGATATTTTACACGGCTTGCTTCTCTCTCTTCGACTGCCACTGAATTTCATGGCCAGCATAGCTCTGGACCCTCTCTCCTTTGACTGTACAGGGAAGTATTGATTCTCAAGTTTTCCAGGCACTACCATAATGCAAATTAACAACTAAACTCTCACAGAAAAATAAATTCTGAGCTCAATGAACCAAATGCTGGGGGGAAGGGGAAGAAAGGAAAGAGGCAAAAACTACAATGCAAATTTTAAAATTTTATTAAAGCTAACATTAAACTGTTCGAATACAGAGTTTAAAGAAGCAGTTTCTACACATCAGGGTTTAATGCGCAGAATATGCAAAAATACAAAGTTTGGTTTAAAAGTCATACAATAGATAGAGTACATAATCTACAATATCCCACATTCAAGGTACTCAGTTTAGCAAAATATTGAAATATTAGCATCCAAATATTCAGAGACATCACTTATACAAAAATTATTCTAAGATCAGTTCCTGGAAAGTAAATATAGCAATGAATGTGGATTGTCCCTCAGTGAATGAGAATTTTAGAATAGAGTGTCCTTCAGTAGAGACGATCCACCAGAAAAGTCTTTCTGTTCCTTGCCTGGCATCACTTCTCAACTTGAACTCCTCGGTTACCAAATTTTTCATTTCAAGTCCCTCTCTAAGAATAACTTGCAATTCCCATGGATCGGTTCTGTGTAACTTCCACATGGAGAGTAGCTACAGTCAGTACCCTGCAGAACGCAGGAACCTGGGCATTCAGTGACCAATATATTCAATTTCTTCACAATCATGTACAACAAAACAAATAATACAAGAAAATAGGTTACTCTTTCAGTTGATACCAGCCCTTAGATCTTTTGTGTCTACGTACAAATTAAAACTGAATACAATGGTAGCAGGATGCAGAAGTTCTTGTTACTCATTTCTTTTCATGTTTCCAATAACAAATCCAAGTGAGCTGGAAGTTTCTGTTGCACCCAGTAAACTATTGTTCAACAGCGAAAGAGACATAGGGACTGGATTGGACCAAGCGATAAATAAATCTGTTAGTCTTTAAGTGCAACAAAACTCCTTGGACTGGACCAGTAGTTTATCTAAAGTGTACCTGAAATTACTTGGCAGGAGCAAATATATTTTACTTTTTGGACCATTCTTGCTTTTTCAACATACATTAGAATGGTTTATTATCTTTACCTTTTGGAAATTTTAACATTATCATTGCAAAGTCGATGTTACTTGGTGATTCTCCTCCATGTATACAAATAAGTATTGTCTGTTTCATCAGACATATCCTGTAGTATTTTTCCTTACTGCTTGTGTCACTTTGAGAGTTTTATCATCACCGTGTAACCAGGTGTGGTATATGGACACGTTGAGGCATTACCGTTTGATTCTCTCACGAGACTCGAATTGCCTCAAGCTTAAATAAAGACAAGGAGCTCTTGAAAGAAAAGGAGTATGGAGCTAGGCTGTTCGCAGTTGTCGTAGACATTAATAGTACTAGGAGCAATGGTCTCAAGTTGCAGTAGAAGATGTTAAGTTTGAGTATTAGGAAAAGCTTTTTTTTTCCGCTGGGAGGATGAGGACCCACTAGAATTTATTACCCTGGGAGGTAGTGGGATCTCCACCCTTAGAGGTTTGTAAAGTGCAGCATGACGAAGCCCTGGCTGGGATTATTTAGTTGGGGTTGTTCCTGCTTTGATCAGGGGGTTGGCCTAGATGAGCTCCTTAGGTCCATTCCAAATCTAATCTTCTATGATTCTATGAAGTAGTAAACATGTTAAATTGACACCAAATTTTTTCCATTGCAGAATATTAAGGAAAATATTTCTAAGATAATAAACACATAGTAGTTCCTTCCAAGTTGTAAAATTAATTTTAAAGGGAAAGTCAAGGAATCTGTTCAAGTGCCTCTTAACCCCAAATCCAATGTGTTTTGTGTGATTTTCAAGCTGACAAATATTTACAAATGAAAGAGACTGCCTTCAAATTCTCATACCTATCATTGATGGATTCAGAAGTGCCGCTGGCCCGGGAAAAGCGCTGGGGCTCAGCATGCTGGGACTCACAGCTCAAGCCACATATGTGCACTGCCAACCCAGCTGGCCCAAAAAGTGAAAGAAGAACATTGTCTCCGCCCTGTGCTCTCAGTGCTTCCAGTGAAGGTGCTCAGTCAACCCTCCTTGACGGCCAGGACCTGAACCATGGATATAGCAGGTGCCCAGTATTTTGCCCTCATCACTGGGTTACACAGCCTCCTTACCAATGTGCTGATTAAAGCACTGCAAGCATTATATAAAAATGACTAGGACAAAGAGAGTTGTATGCCTAATTCCTTAAAATTCATGATTCAAGCATTCGAATCCCCACAGTAGGTGTGATAATTGCACCTTCTCCATGTGCATATTTCAAACAGGCTTTGAATACATCTGTTTACTGAATATTGAGAGCCAGTGGAAAGAAGTCTGAAGAGGAGCATTTTATGCTCCTTGCCATGCCCTCTTGTCCATCTCCCCTTTTCCTGCTTCACTGAATATCTCCTAGTCATAAGGTTTAGCTTTTTTTAACTGCTCCAATATTTAGGTCTCTCTCTCTTCACATGAAACATGTTCAAATTGCTTTTAAGGAACTTTCATTCTCTCTCTGCCTCAAATTCTAATTCAAATCTCTTTTCTTAATTAAAGTTTTCCTCTGCAAGAGTCTCTAACCTCTGTTTCAGAGTGACAAAATCAAATCCTGCTTTTTTCAATAACCAATACTCATTTCTGGCTGAATGACAGGATTAATTAACAGTAACATTTTCTTTTAATTGCTAGATTGCCACCATGACAGCAGCTTCAAGGATTACTATGATGCACAGGGAAAATGTTGGCTAAAGAGTGTGCTGTATAATTTATCTTTTTTTTTTTTGGCAGGAGATTAAAGAAGAATAGCTGTACTTGATATGCATTATTACAATCAGTAATGATGTTAATGCAGGTATTGAAGTCTGTAGATCCTAAATGTATGTTTCTCCACACTAAGGGCATGATCCAAAGCCCTCTGAGTCTATCAGCTCTCACTGTATCAGTCAAAAGCTACGTTGTATCAAAATGTCATCTACTCTACTCCTGGATCTGCAACTCTTTAATACACATCAGTTGTTGCTTAATTCACATCAATGAAGCTGTGGAAAGGGATGGACATGAGTGTATATAGTGGACAATTTCAGCAACCAAACCTTAGCTGAACATTGTATCCTAAATCCTGTACTGCCTATGCTGAGATTAACTCCCCCGTTAAGACTGTGAGGGTCACAATGATCACCAAGCATATGATCTTACAAAATGCAAGAGTAGGTTTACACCCAGAATACAGCAGTGGTATTTAGAGTTAACAGTGAATAAAAGACTCTCTTATCAATGTAGAGTGCACTTATATGAATTTGAACAAATTTGGGCCCTGTTTCTTGATACATGTGGGTAAAGAATGCTGGAGAGAGGTCAGACAATGCTAGATTTCCATTCTACCTGACCTGTCTGGGTTTTTTTGCCTTTTTTTTTGTTGTTGTTACTTCCAACCATAGGCATGTTATGCCTTTGTATGTTTATCCACTGATTAAAGTATAATTTGAGGGGCCCTGGAACCTTCCTAATCTCGGCACCCCCTTTCTGTATTGTCCAGGCCCCCTTCACGCATGCGTGGGCCCGATTTTTCTAGATTCTGGAATCTGGGGCCCAGCACTCTGGTCCCTCAGATTTTGTGGGCCCCCAAACAGCATTTGCACTTACTTTAACTGCTGAGTTTATCTGATTTTGTATTGTCTGGTCTCTCAGTTTTGGCAAGCTATAAAGTTGCCTAATTTTTCTGAATAGCCTATGAAATATTCAGTATTTGCTAACATACAAGCTGTAAGTCACTTACCTTTTTGTGTTTTTATTTGCTTGTTTCTTTTTGGGTTTTTTTTTTTTTGGTTCCCTTTATGAACAATTAATTGAATTAACAATTAAATTGAATTAACAATAACAACAAAAAGATATGTTGATTAATCTGATCATAGACAAATCTGTTATGAGCAGTTGAACTTTATTTCATATGTTTCTAGTTATGCTAAATGTTAAAATTAATACCTCTATGACAGCAAGCTGCATTATGCAAAACTACCCTTTAGCATTCCTAGCACTTCTCCCTGTTATGAAATTCTGTAGTGTCATAATGAAACATCTAACATATTTTATAAATTGGGACAGCCTAGTAAACAGCTATTGTGCAAATATCAATTAGCATTTCAAAACCAATTTATGCATCAGGGATAGGCCTGGCCATAACTTGCTCACATCATGCATTCTAAAACTATATGATCTTAATCCACTGTGAACCTTATTTTTGGTGACTCACTGCTGATTTGGGCTTTTATCCTGCAAGTAACTATGTATGTGTGTGATACCCTGTTTTCAGGAGCTTATTCTTGGCTCTACTCTTAATAAATACTATTTAAATCATAAGTGGTTAAGTTAAGACTCTCCATTCCATACCTGCCTTTTCTTTAGCATTTACACTACATTCTGATAAGTTTCAAACCTATTTCACCTCACTGGGCCCAGCCCTAATAACATTTCAATGTATATCTCACAGAAAGTTATATCACAATCAATATCTATTGCATACCAGTCCTACTTTAGTTCCTTCCCACACCCCTTCCTCTCTTATAGTCTCTGTGTTTTGAGTCAGACCAACACTGTACATGCAGAATAAATAAAAGAATCTTGAATTACATGAAAACACATTACATGAGGGGTTTTGGTGACATCATCAAATGCAAGAGCAAAGACAGAGGAACCTGCCTATTGAAACTTTCCATTATCACCAGATCTTTAGTAAAAATAGCAATGACAGAAAACAAGATCACAACTTGAGATGACATAGCTACTAGACAACCCTTTCAAGAACAAGTTGCTGTGTCGGTCCTATCTTGGCATCTAGATTGTCATGAAGCCAAACTAATCATCGTACACTGTTAAGCTGTCTCAGCTGTAGCCTCCTTTTCACTTTGCTCATGTATCTTGGGAAACTGTTCATCATTTCCCTTCTTGAAAATTTAAGGACCATTTCAACCCAAGTTTGCTGGATTTGGATTTCACTGCATAAACTCTTTATCCAAACTTCAACAATACATGCATACAGGGTACATTAGAGGTTTATATTTGCCATCTAAGGTTACATTTCCAAAGTGATGTCCAGGATTTCAGCTATCCTCTCCTTTAAAACTTATATAAATCATTAGCTTAAAACTCTGCGGAGAGCACTGAAAATTTTAATCTTTGAAATCCTCCAGAGTTTGAAAGTCAACTTTCCGTTAATACTGACGGCAGCAGAATCACTACTGTCAGTGCACTCTTCCACATGCGATTGATTGGTCTATCAAGACGGCTCAATCGTTCTGGAGTTTGCAATAATAATTCCAATCCTGGAAGTGGCATGGTGCTAAGGTGACCGGATGGCATTGCTGTTTGCCTTAGCACAGTGTGTAAGGGGAGGTAAGTGGGCATTAGTAAGGCAATGGGAGAGAGGCAAAGGATTTTACATACCTTAAATATTCCCATCAACTGCCACTGAAAAGTATGACAAATGTAGACTAGGGCTGAGCAATATGTAGCAAAATGTAGACTAGGGCTGAGAAGGAGAGAGGCCCTTGGTGACAGTAGGTCAGGTTAGGGACTGCTTAAAGAAACTAGATGTGCACAAGTCCATGGGGCCGGATGAACTGCATCCGAGGGTGCTGAGGGAGCTGGCTGATGAGATAGCAGTACCGTTGGCCATTATCTTTGAAAACTCGTGGCGAACGGGGGAGGTGCCAGAGGACTGGAAAAAAGCAAATATAGTACCTATCTTCAAGAAAGGCAAAAAGGACGATCCAGGGAATTACAGACCTGTCAGCCTCACCTCAATCCCTGGAAAAATCATGGAGCAGCTTCTCAAAGAATCCATCCTGAAACACTTGGAGGAAAATAGAGTGATCAGGAACAGTCAGCATGGATTCACCAAGGGTAAATCATACCTGACCAACCTCATCGCCTTCTATGATGAGATGACTGGATTTGTGGATGCGGGAAGAGCCGTTGATGTCATATACCTTGACTTTAGCAAGGCTTTTGATATGGTTTCCCACAGCATTCTCACTGGCAAATTAAGGAAGTATGGGTTAGATGCATGGACTGTAAGGTGGATAGAAAACTGGCTAGAACAACGGTTTCAGCGTGTAGGAATCAATGGCTCCATGTCAAGTTGGCAGGCAGTAACGAGTGGTGTGCCCCAGGGGTCGGTCCTGGGGCCAGTTCTGTTCAATGTTTTCATTAATGATCTGGATGATGGGATAGATTGCACACTTAGTAAGTTTGCGGATGATACCAAACTGGGGGGGAACGGTAGACACCCTAGAGGGCAGAGACAGGATTCAGGGTGACCTAGACAAACTGGAGCAGTGGGCCAAGAGGAATCTCATGAGGTTCAACAAGGATAAGTGTAAAATCCTGCACTTGGGACGAAAAAACCCCATGTACTGCTACAGGCTGGGGAGTGATCAGCTAAATAGCAGCACTGGAGAAAAGGACCTGGGAGTCATGGTGGATGGGAAGCTGGATATGAGTCAGCAGTGTGCTCTTGCTGCCAAAAAGGCCAATGGCATACTGGGCTGCATCAGAAGAAGTGTTACCAGCAGATCAAGGGATGTGATCATTCCCCTCTATTCTGCACTAGTGAGGCCACATCTGGAATACTGTGTCCAGTTTTGGGCTCCCCACTACAAAAAGGACATGGACAAATTAGAGAGAGTCCAGAGGAGGGCAACCAAAATGATCAAAGGGCTGGAGCACAAGCCCTATGAAGAAAGACTGAAGGAACTAGGCTTATTTAGCCTGCAGAAGAGAAGACTGAGGGGGGATTTGATAGCAACCTTCAACTACTTGAAGGGTTGCTCCAAGGAGGAGGGAGCTCGACTGTTCTCGGTAGTAACAGAGGGCAGAACGAGAAGCAATGGTTTCAAGTTACAGCTGGGGCGGTCCAGGCTGGATATTAGGAAAAACTTCCTTACTAGGCGAGTGGTGAAGCATTGGAATAAGTTGCCTAGGGAGGTGGTGGAATCTCCATCTCTGGAGGTGTTCAAGGCCCAGCTGGACAAAACCCTGACTGGGATGATCTAATGGGAGTGGTCCTGCTTTTTTTGGCAGGGGGTTGGACTAGATGACCTCGTGGGGTCCCTTCCAACCCTATGATTCTATGATTCTATGATAATATCGTCCCTTATCCCAAGGCTCCATAAGCATGCTGTTGGTTTCATATTTAATAGGCCCAGTAGGCCAGGCCATCAAACATTTTAAAGCACAAGTGTGTATGTCCTGTAAATATGGTTGATCACTCTGTGACCAAATTCCACTCCCTTTGTTAACTGCTTTGATTAAGACTTTGCTATTGTTTAATGTATTTTTCAAACAATCCCTTTACATGTTTAATACCTGTGGTGGAAAATTGTTTTTTGTTATTATTTAGCAGCCCCATTCTTGTTCACTTTTTTTCTTTTATTCATTAGCAGCATGACTATTTGGGTGCTGGCACATTAAGTAAAGGGTCCAAAAGAAAATATGTTAGTTTAGAGTTTTAAAATTATTTATTTAGGAACTTTTAACAAGTTTACAATTGCTTGCCATATAAATATCAAAAATAAAATCATCATTACAAGAGTCAGCTTTGGTTTCAAAATACATTATATAGGAACATTGTCATCAGATAATTCTATAAGGAGTTCCCATATGAGAGAGTAAGCATCATTACAACACCTATGTTGTTTGGATCTTATTAAATTGAGTGAAATATAATCTAGTTAACAAGACCAGCTATAGATTTTCTTCTAAGAGAGCTCATGCAGTAAACAAATTTGTGAGTCATTAAAAGTGCCACCAAACTCTATGTTTGTTTTGCTGAACTAGACTACCACAACTACCCCTTTGGAACGTCTCAAATGTTAGTATTCAAAAAACTGAATAGGTGTGTTGGATTTTTTTGCAGGTTGAATGTACTTTGAGCACGAAGTAAATGGTAAACAAATATCTAAGGATCTGTCTGTTTTCTGTCTGCTTGCAGAATCCATAACTGGTGTGTTAACTATTCTAAACCATAACATCCTTTTTTCCCCCCCAACAGTCCTCAATGTTAAAAAATTCCTGGACTACTGATATTTTTCTATTTCCAATGACTGGCTACCAGTTGCAGAGCAGCTAGAAGATGAATTCTTCATTTTCTTTTTGTGTGTGACCATTTTCACTAGGAAACCTTAAGAGAATTGTAAAAGGTTCATTTGGTAATTTATAGACAACAATTTGTAATATTTGTTGTAGATTGCATCCCAATGCTCTCTAATGATCGCATATGTTCATCATATATGCATAAAATCTCTTCTTTCAGCACATTGTCTTCCTCATTTATCCTCATTCAATCTACATATAGTTTTTATCCTAACTGATGTGAAGTACCATTGGAACAGAATCTTAAAGACATTGTTTTTATCTTGAAGTATCTGTTTTTAGAAGGAAAAGTTTCTCAAAGCAGTTAATCTGAAGCCAATTTATCCTTTTCCTCTCTACAAATATTTCTGTTACTACAACAAATAAGAATAAAGGTGTAAATAGCATGAAGACTTCCAATTTACACTCAATCAAATGTGTGCCTGTTATTCATATGGCAAGCTATCTATCCTGTCTTTGTTGGAACAAAAATCAATCCTTTGCTAAAACAGCGAGACTGAAGAACCTGTAAGAATGATACCTGATATATTAATTACTTGAAAATTGTTTCCTTCCCAGCATCCTGTTATTTAGACATGGTGATTTACTGGTGTCTTTAAAAAAACAGGTCTTATTTGTACTCTTTCTTTCGAATGATTGCTGCAGAAAAGCAGGGGGTTTGGTGTCCTGTTCTAAGGTATTTTATTTTTCATTGTCAAATATCTTTTTCATTTAATTCCAGGAAAAGCCATTACTCTGCTTTAATATTTTTAATATCCCTTTTACAATTCACTCATTTTTCTCTATTTATCTCATCTTGGAATTTTTCCAGCTTTGAGTGTCTTTGGGATCCATACAAATTCCTAATCTAAGGGATTTCCTGTTGTCTGTCAATCACTTTTTAAAAAAACCTGGCTGTCCTTTATTATTTCCTTTTTCATTCTCTTGTTGCATCTATAATAAGCTACATTAAATCCAGGGAGCAATTTTTTAAGACCTGTTCCAATTTCTGTTTGAAAATCTTTCCAACTGAAGGGTGGATTTTTCTGTAGTCTTATTCTTTTAGAGAATTTTGTTCTCTCTAGTGTCATAAGGTGATATGATGTCAGTTCAGTCTAATTTCCCTCATTGTGGGTGGGGAGAGGGAGATTTTCGAAATGGCTGTAATGTTCATTTAATGTTTCTTTCAGAGATTCTGTCCTGAGCAATTTAATAAAAGCTGTATGAGGTTCCACTGTGCTATTGCCCTCCTCCCAGGAAAATGAGAGGACACCGGCTTTTTTCTCAGTTTGCAGTGAAAGAAAAGCTCAGATATAGTATCCAAAAATGCATGCACGGTTAGAAACAATATGCTAAAATCCTTTTGAAATATGCATCACTGAGTTGTTTTTCTTACTAAAGAGACTCCAGTTTTTAGGAGATCTGTTCTTTCCTTCCTTGTCATCTTTTCAACTCAGATTAACATCTGTTGGAGTTCGGTGCATACACGGATGGAAGACCAAACCTCTTGCTGTGTGCAATTATGAAGAGAAAAAAAGAAATGAATTACTCATTCTTCAAGTTAAGTTTTGACTTGTTTCACTTTACTTGACCTTAGACAGCAGGCCCAGAGTCATGATACTGAGTCAATACAACATTAAAGACAACGGACAACGTATCTGAGGCCTTGTCTATCAGGAGATTTCTGCCATTGGCAGCTATGTATCAGTGCAGCAGCACCAGGGCAAACCACTAAAAATCACTAGGATGGATGAAGTAAATGGCTATAAGCTGGGAAATTCCACCAGTGTGGCTTAGCCTAGCTTGAAATTGCTCTAGGTTCGTAGAGCTGGCTAGCATTTTTCACCTAAATGTTTGGTGAAAAATGAAAATTTGGAGGACCTTTTCTATTTCAGTTGAAATTTTCTAGCTTGTTTTTATTTTGTTTTGTTTTGTTTTTTGTTGACAAAAACTGGGCATAGAAAGTCTTTTGGTAAATGGTCAGCACTCAGTAAAAATGTTGGGTTTTAAAAACCAAAATTTTTTACAGAAATCTATTTTTGACCAAAAACCCAAACTGGGTTTTTTAACTGAAAATGACTTTCAAAAGCTATTGTGTTTATGTTTTCATAGGAATTTTTAAAATTTTTATTTTAATTTCCCATGAAACATAATTGACATTTTTTGACTCACTCAACTGTGTATTTTAAGCATTTGCATTATAACAGAACTTTCAGTGACTGGCCATTTATTGCTGAAATTGGAACAAAAGCCCAGGAGCAGCAAGACCTTTGTATAATCAGTCCCTGCCAGCACCATTTTACAGCATCACAGTGAGGAGTTAACATTTTTGAGAATACAGTCTATCTTAAAAATCCCCAAAAGACATCCTCTAATTTTGCATACAGTTTTCTTCACAGACAGTTCTTTACACACTATCTTTTATATGTATGAGTAAGATAATCTGCATATGCAGTGTTAGTGTGGCCAAATCTTATCCAAATGCAATGTACAGTATATGGTCAACCCAGAATGAAATATATATGGGGCTTATGGATAGAGCCCTGCAAATCCACAGATATCTGTGGATATCCGCCTTATATCCGCATTCGTGGATAGAACACAGATATCCGCAGACCATTTCTTGTGGATGCAGATCGGATACAGATCCACATATTTTTATCTGCACAGAGCTAGAGCCCTGCAAATATGCAGATATCCAGAGATATCCGCATTATATCCACATACGGGGATACAACGTGGATATCCACAAACCATTTCTTGCAGAAGCAGGTCGGATATGGATCCACTTATTTGTATCCGCACAGGGCTCTACTTATGGATATGGATGAGTTATGTATTATGAGGGCTAATAAATAGCATTTATTAGCATACACACTTATGCTATGATTCTGTTTTTTAAAACTATTTCTTATAGAATCATAGAAACTGGAAGGGAACATGAGAGATCATCGAGTCCAGTCCCCTGCACTCATGAGAGGACCAAGTACCCTCTTAAACTAGCCCTGACAGGTACTTGTCTAACCTGCCCTTAAAAACTTCCAATGATGGAGGTCCTACATCTTGCTTAGTCAGCCTATTTCCAATGGTTAATCACCTTGACAGTTAGGATTTTTTTTCTAATGTCATACCTAAACATCCCTTGCCATAATTTAGTCCATTGCTTCTTGTCCTCTCATCAGCAGTTAAGGAAAACAATTTTTTCCCCTCCTCCTTATAACAACCTGTTTGGTACGTGAAAATGGTTATCATGTCCCTCTCAGGCTCTTTCTTCCAGCCTAAACAAGCCCAGCTCCTTCAATCTTCCCTCATAAGTCAAGTGTTTCAGATCTTTAATCATTCTTGTTGCTCTTCTCTGGACTTACTCCAATTTGTCCACATCTTTCCTGAAACAAGGCATCCAGAACGGAGCACAATACTCCAGCTGAGGCCTAATCAGGGCCAAGTAGAGTGGAAAAATTACTTCTCATGTCTTTCTTACAATACTCCTAGTAACACATCCCAGAATGGTATTTATGTTAAAGACTGTCTAACATTTTCATAATATAGGAAATAATATAAGGTGAAAGAAAAGGTGGAAAGCAAAAGAAGACTGACTAAATAAAGAAAATTCTTCATTTCAGGTAGCTGTGAGCACAGTATACACCACTGCCAACCATCTTCCTTCTGTTTCCGTGCTTGTATTTGCATCACAGTAGCAGCAGGAGGCTTCAAAGGTCTGAGACCCAAAGAGGTAAGTTCTGTACAAACATGTAGGAAATGACGGGCCTTGCCCCAGACTAGAGCCCTGAGCCCATCCTGCCGACACATGGGGGTAGTGACTAGATGACCACTTTAGGTTCTCTCCAGTCTCCACGTGTGTGTATCTAATTTTATACACTCCAAATTGTCCCATTAATTTCCATGATGTGTAAAATTAAACATATTCACAATTCTTTGCAGGAGCAGGGCCTAGAAGAAAAGATGCAACAGGAGGTGAAACAAACAAGCTGGAGGAGGAGTAAGTGGAGAACGGAGTGACATGTTTTAGCATAAACTAGCTGTGCTTGTGGCATTCAGAGGTGTAATAAGCCTATCAAAGGCAGCAGTTTCAATAATCACAGAGAACTGCAAGTCCCACCTGCCTAGTCATTATGATTTGACAATTTGCTATGGGCATCACAACAGGCGTGAGTCTTAAGGCAGGATTTGAGGGTGGGGAAGTTAGTGACTACACAAAGGGGAAGCTTAATCTAAAATAAGCATTGCTGACAAAAAATGCAAATCTTTCAGTAAAGGCCAAATTTAGGAGGATTCTTGAAGAATATTAGCCAAGTACAACAATGCTTAGGGTGACCAGATGTCCTAGTTTTATGAGGACAGTCCCATTTTCGGGGCTTTTTCTTATAGGCACCTATTACCCCAATCCTCTGTCCTGATTTTTCACATTTGCTATCTAGTAACCATAACCCTGCTACCCACTGGCATCCATGTATGAATCAGTGCAGAAATTGGTCTTGTTACTGTATATTGCAGCGGTTCTCAACGTTTTCTGGGTCACGACACACTTGGTCATGATTACCTCCCAGCAGCACATGCCTACCCACCCTCAGGCCAAATCCAGCCATCTCCACAGCTTTCTGTGATACACTTACTACGGTGCAGCGACACAGTGATATATCCCAACACAGTCGTTGAGAACTGCTGATGTATTGGTTCACTAATACCCCTGGAATAGCTACTGTGCTCTGAAACATAAGAAAACTAGAGATTTTTATGTTCACAGGGCCACCTCTACCTATAAGCCAATGAGTCCCTGGCTTGGGGCGCTGCGCCGGGGACAGGGCAGGCCAGCCCAGAAGCCAGCCCCTGTGCTCCCACCCCTCCCTTGAGTCAGTTGCTCCACCCCTGGGGGCAGAGCAAGCCAGCCCATTGGACAGACTCTGATATTTAGTCAGATGAATAGGAAAGGCAAAAGATGAATTATTTCAAAAGATGAATTATTTATTTGGGGCAGACTAAAACTTTATCTCCTAAAGGTCATCAAACTTTTAACAGATCGGACAGTCTGCTGTGTATGTGAATGCCATTAAGCCTCTCGTCAGCAAGAGCCAATATTTCTGCTGAACTTGATATGCCTGGTAGGGCAACAAAACAAAACAAAATCATTTATGGAAAAATACAGCTGAAGAGCATCTGTTTGCCTTACGTCAGTTGTTCTGCCCAATTACTTGCAAAAAAATTAGTCTGGAAACCTTAGAGCAGAATGGTATTCTGTCAAGTGAGCATAAATGTTTAATGTATGCATAACTTCTGATAAGGCTACAGTTAACAATTGACTTAAACAACTTTGCTCTCATGCTTAAACATAAGTATTTGTGTAGTATTTTATAGGATGAGTTCTAAATTGGACATCCCCTATATTTAAACTAGAGCTGGACACAAGAACTGAAATATTGTATCTGACTCCATTCAGAGTTCAGACCTAGATTAAGATATCAGCCCCATAGCTGGGGTCTATTTCTTATTAAATCATTTTTGGATCAATTTCTACTTTTGGTTATGGGAATGTTTTTTTCCAGTGAGCATGTACTGAGAACATTATTTGCTTTTATGAACCTGAATTGCTTCCTCATCATGGCTTGTGCTGACATCTACACCTACAGATAAACCCTGCCATTCTTATATAATAGCTTTTTACTTCCAGTTTGCACAAGTGTACGTGGCTACACAAGGGGCATGGCATTAGAAAATCAGGCATTATGTATTCACAATGTTCTGGGGTCATTAACTTCCAGTTCGGTAACTACTACATGAAACTACTACATAAATTATCTCCAAGTAACATCAAACTCAAATTTTCAGTATCATTCAGAATGGTTTGAATCAGTGCTTCAAATCCCAGGCTAACTGATTTATAACAACTTTTCTCTTTAGCAAGTAGTAAAATGAGATTTATTAATATTTTCTGTATTATTGGAAATCTTTGTGCTTTACTAGAACAGAAAAGACATTTAAACTTCCATGATAAAATCCTGGCCCCATTGAAGGCCAGAAACTTATTTTACCAAATTCCCATTTAACATCAACAAGAATTTGACATGATCAAAGTGAACAGGGCTTAGCCTCTATGAAATTTTAAGGCTTATACACCCAAACAATACTGCTGGGGGCACTTAATTCACATTTATCAATTTTGTGAGTTTATATTGTTAATTCCAAATAATATTCATACCTAATAAACCCAGTGAAATAAATAGGAGCAAGAACAAACCTGCCTTTGTGTGGTGCTTTCCATTTTACTGCTCAGTACATAGACAACTCAGTAAGGCTGAGTCACTTGCCTCTGCTATTTCCCTACAAAACAGCATTCCAGCAGTTTTGATACGGCTGCAAATGCTGACCTTGAACTATATGCAGTTCCCAAATAGAGATAACAATTTAATGCTAGCCCAAGAGCCAGAAACGCTAATTGTTAGCATATTCCTAATATCTTATATGTGAACAGAATGGTCAAATTATTTTGTTCAGATAGGATGTAACGCATCCAAGCAAGATCACATTCTTAATCTTGAATTTTCTAACTAAAATTTCACTGGGTACATACAACCTAATTTACCTCAGTGTTAAAATTAATGACGTCTACACATCATAAAGAGGGAAACTGATACTAATAATCATTCACACGGATGTTTATGACACAGACCAGCCCAATTCTTAGCTAATGGGCTTGGTAAAGATCATACTCTTGTTTATTCTGTGGTTCTAATAACTGTTGGAGCTATTCAACATGTAATCACCTTTGCAGAATGACACAATATTAAAATATATATATATCTGGAGGCCTTTAGGCCCCAATTCAGCAACACACGTTAAACCATGTTTAGTGTTAAGCACTTGGTCAACTTCATCCCTCTTCAACAAAATTCTTCAACATGTTTTTAAATGGTTTGGTGAAGTGGAGCCTGAAAAGTGAACTGCATAGGAGGTCATATGGAATAACCATTTCTAGGTGACAATTTCACAACGGAGTCTTCAGTTTCTCTGACTTGTACACTTATAGCCTCTGTTTTTGGGAGGGGAGGGGAACCAGAGCCTAATACTTTGAAACAATTTGTTTATACTCATGCAACTAAGAAGAAAAAATTTCAAAAATCTTTTGGACTTGGAACCAAATGAATTAGCTGTAGCCACTCTATTTATAAATCTCAAGTATATAAATCTAAAGTATATGAAAGAATAAACCTAAAAAATGCATTTATTAAAGGACTGTAACTCAATAGAGACCAGGAAGTATTCCAGTAGAGAAAGGGACGTGTTATTACCATTACCAAGTTCCCACGGGGCAGTCATGCTAATCTAGTTCAGCAAAATAAACAAGAAGTCCTCTGGCATTTTTTAAAGACTAACAAATTTATTCATCACATGAGCTTTCATGAAAGAAAGTGACAAAGTGGGATTTTCTCCCAAGAAAGCTCATGCGATAAATACATTTGTTAGCCTTTACAAGTGCCACCAGAATCCTTGTTTGTTTTCCCATTGTCAAGGCACTAGTGACACCTCATCTGGAACTGTATGTGTAGTTCTGGTCTCCCATGTTTAAGAAAGATGAATTCCAACTGGAACAAGGCAGAGACAGCTACTAAGACGACCATGGGAATGGACAGCCTACTTTATGAGATGAAACTTAGGTTAACAAGTCAAGTTCCTTAATAAAATGAAGGATGAGCGGACATATGCTTGCTTTATACCTAAATCTCGGAGAGATAAGCTCCATGGAATGAGAGGAGTTATTTAAGTTAAGGGATAAATGTCGGCACAGAATAAATGGATACAAACTAACCATCAATAAGTTTCGGCTTCAAATTAGATGCAGGTTTCTAGCTATCAGAGTGAAGTTTTGGAACAGCCTTCCCAGAGGAGTAATGAGGTCAAAAATCCCAACTGGTTTTAAGACTGATTTTGATAAATTTGTGGAAGGGATGGCCTATAAGAGATTGCCTACAATGGCATATGACTTGTCTGCAACTGCTGTTAACATATACCTCTAACAACCAGAGTCGGGACATTAGAGAGGAAGGACTATGAGTTACAACAGGGAATTCTTTCCCGGTGTCAGGCTGGTGGGTCTTGCCAACATGCTCACTGCCTAACTCAGTGTCTTTTAACCTTTTTAAATTTGCAGACCCCCAAAAATTTCAAACACAGCTGCAGACGCTTCTGGAAATCTTAGACATATTCTGCAGACCACCAGGGATCTGCAGACCACAGGTTGAAAACCACTGGTCTAACTGACCACCAAATTTGGGCTTAGAAAGGAATTTTCCCCCACACCAGTTTGGCAGACATCCTGGTGGTTTTTTGCTTTCCTCTACAATATGTGGCACAGGTCAATTGCTGATATGAACCAGAGTAAATAGCGGATTCTCTGTAACTTGAAGGCCTTAAGTCATGATAAAGTCTCTTAGTCTGTACTGACTGTCAAAATTCAGGACAATAAGCTAGATCTTCAGCTGATTAAATTCAGCATTGCTTTTTTTATAGACAGCCAAGCTATGCTGACTTATACTAGCTTGCACAGTGTATTTAGAAGATTGTTTGAAGGCTTAAATAAAGACTTCAAAATTCACAGATGGTGTTCAGTTATTGGAGTCTGATTAATACATCATTTACACTGGACAGCATTTGAATTGAACTAATTAGATCAAAATGTTTCATTCATATATTGGCATTCAGAAGAGTACATTCATATCCTCATTCTTCCTTTCTTTTGATCCTTCCATCCTGCTTCAGAAGGGTGAGAGGGTCTCATGTTTAGTGATGTGTGTGAGTGTGAGTGTGTATATATATATTAGAAGCAAGATATATATATATATATATATATATATATATTATATATATATTAGGAGCATGGCACATCAGCTCTTGAACTTGATTTGGTATCCAGGTTGGCCCTTATGGAAGCATCTGAAAGGGAGCTGAGAATCTATGAAAATCTGGTCATGAAGCTCTTTTGAAATTTGACCCTTGGGAGCATGGTGTGACAGTGTCTGGATAAGGGGTGACCATTTATAACATTATTGATATCAATAATGCAAAACTACAATAATTCATGAGATATACCACATCAGGTGCAACTGAAAAGATTAGAATTTGCTAAATATGATCATTTGTTTGGGTGCATGTGTCATCTTTGTACTGTAAGTGATGGATATCTGTGGTATACGTGTAATGAAATACTTGTGCTCTGCTAGAGGGTTACACCCCCAAGCAGATTTGTGTCAGCAATGATATCTCATTGAGGGCCTTTACTTTTACACTGGGCCTAGGGAGAGAAGACAAGAGGGCACCTATGAGTCTTCGGGATGTACAGGGACATGCCTGTGCTCAGGTGAACTGCAAGTGCCATGCCTTACCCATGTGCTGTGAGCTTATATTTTTAACAAGCCACGTGGCAAACATAAAAATGCATCTGTATCAAGTCCATTTGATCTTTGTTCCTGCTTCCTACCTCTGGCTTAACTCATCTCCACGTGAAGCTGTGTAGCAAAAGACTGAGACCCATCCAGGTAGCGGATGTATGCCAGAGGAGCTGGACAAGCCTGCAAACTTCACAATGCTGCTGAGAATCTGATAGATATGGATTGTAAAGTCACTCAAACTTATCTGATTGCTTGACCATTTAACATCTTTCTTCTCATTTGTCTTTTTCTTTTTATAATTAACCTTTAGTTTTAGTTACTGGTAGATTGGCTGGTAGGATATTTTAGGTAAGGTTCAAACTTACATTGACCTGTCAATATGGCTGATCCTCTGGGGATCAGGAGAACATTTTTAGTAAAGCAAACACAGTTTAAATAATGTATCTCATTACTGGACTTCATTGCCAGTTGGGGGCTGGAGGCTGAAATGCAACAAAGGAGATTGTATTTCCCTTTGGGAGCTTCTTAACAAGCAGCATGGGAAGTCAGAAACATACTTTGTAACTGGTGGGGGAAACCTAAATGCAGTGTTTACCTCCAGGTTGGAGAATCTGCTCTCATTTTTGCAGTCTGCTCTGACCTTGACATTTTCAGGTGGACTATCTTAGGAACAGAGGGGTCACTCGCAGGATGGCCCATAGTTGCATTATCCCAGGAGGAGCACTGAGAAGGAAGTATGAGGCAGAAACACAGTTTTTTTCTCATGCTGCCATTTGCTCAAGTATAGGTTAAAGGAAGGAGGGAAGGCGAAGTAAATTTCTTCAGCTTGTTTTCTGAGTGAAACTTATTCTGCAACATACCTCCTCCTGGCCAGGACACTAGAAGACAGAAATGTGACTCCACTCATTCTCCACCTATTTGTTCATGAAGGAAACCACCACACAGGAAGCCCCAGATCCTCCTGGCTCTGTCAGTGATCTGTAACCCTAATACCTCCATGTGGCTATAGAGGGCTAGAGTGAGAAGCTTATTTCTTCTTTCCCCACAGTATTAAAGTTCAGCAAGGTAGATGAGTAGCTCTTAAAGTACACTTTCTTCATGTACCCACACACAGGGCCTCAAAACTCAAATCTAAAACATAAGCTACATGTATTTTATACGTACAGGGTATTACAGCCACATTTAAGAAATAAGTAAGAGATGTGGTGCCAAATACCACAGCCTTTGTGAGCACAGAATGAAGCAATCCCTAGGTTTCATATTTTTAATGCAAGAATTATTATTATTTTTAATGTAAGGGTAAAGCCAAGTTACTCTGGAGAGAAAGGCATTGGAAAAAGAAATTTAATAAAACCCTACATCTGAAAATACACATATAGATACACAAATAATCTATCATTATTTATTTTATTTCACAACTGGAAAAGCCCACTCTGGATAAATTTCTTTTGAATATGTATTGTAAGATTTGGTCATTGCTATAATGTTTTCCAGCATTTTTTTCTTTCTTCATGTGCCCCAATTTTAGCTTTTCAATTCTTTACAGCTTTTTTATACATATGCTGTTGTCCCCCGCTCTTTATTCTTTTCCAACGACAGATATATTCTCTTTAACAGTCCTTACAAGTAGAGGTAAGGTTTCGAGGAAGCCATCTATGGGGCTACTCAAGAAGTTGAAAATAACAAATTGGAACAAAGCTGGAATTAAAACCATTGGAGTTAGAGCTAAATATTTGTAGTATTATTATTTTTACTACAAGAAGGCCTGAAACAGCTAGATGCTGTGCAAACACATAGTGAGATCGTTTCCATCTGTCCTGAACAGTTTAAAATCTTAGTAGACAAGAGGGGAAATAGAGGTCCAAAGAGGTGAACTAAATTTCTGAAGTCACACAAGTGGTCAGTCGCAGGGGAACAAACAGAAACTGGGTCTTCTGCATCCCAGTCTAATGCCTTATCCTCTAGATCACAGGTGTCAAACATCTGACCCAGAGGGCCGGATGAAGCCCACAAACCTCTTTCATCCAACCCACGACTGCACTTTATGGGACCACAGTCTCTCCCTAACCAAAAGAGAGTGCAGTCTTGCTGTATCAGTATCGTGGAGCGCAGTCTTGCATACCCAGTGCTCCATGATGCCATGAGAGTGTCTAGATTATTTTACCTCTCTAATATACAACCAAATCCTTGTTATTCAGAGGCATCAAAATCTGGATTGTGGAAAGCTTTTATCTGATGCAAAATAAGCCTGGAATGATCTAACAAGAATGGTGTTTTCTTCTTTCTTGTAATTTCTGCTAACAGATGGACCAATCAGAAGCTCACATAGGCCTATATTTCATACTACATCAACGATTGTATACTCACTTATCCTACAGTGTATGTGGTCCTGAGATATTGTCTGTTTATTCCATGAGATTCCCACCGTATGATTTTTTACAAATCAAATCTTGCCCTGATGCACTAACAATAATATAGAGAATTCTACTGGTTCATGGATTTTTTGAGCTCTGAAATCATGTTTATTCCTTGTTGATGATGACCCAGTGGTCCCTACACAATCATCTCCTATTTACTGTCCGTGTCACATGCAGTAACAAACACATTAGCACAGAGTACATTGCTTAAAAGGCATAGTTACAGATCACAGCTATAAGTCAGTTAGGAAATCCAGGACAGGATTTTAATAACCAAAAAGGTACAAATAGATGAGCAATAGGTGGTAAATATCCAGAGGAAACAGGAAATTATGGTACCAAGATATTTGGAAATTTGAAAGTTCACGGATTCAGTCTTAATATCGTTTAAGATACTGTGAGATACATCTTGTTGAGAATATCTCATTACGCTTCCTAAATGATAGCTCTGAACTTTTACAAATTGCAAAATATAGTTTATATATCATTTCTTTAGAGTTAATCTTAGTTTTGAAAAGAAAAAGGCGCACCAAAATGCTGGAAAGAAACCAATCTACCTACAAGACAAATATACCAATACATCCATCTCCTATTAACTTCAATGCAGTGGCAAGTTATTGCTCACCTCACCTTTAACATCTTTGCAGTATTTCCCAGCCTATGAAATAATGTTCTGTTAGCCCTCTCAGAAATCCTAGATTGAAATATATCATTTAAAGATGAGCAGACAAATTCTATGCTCAAGCACTCTGATGTAAATCCAGAGTAATGCCATTGATTTCTGAGGGGTTGCATCAAACGAATTCCAATACCTCTGTGAGAAGGAGTTGTTCCCAGCTGTCTACTCAATGAAATGCCACTGAAAAAGAAAAATATGAACACAAACATGTACCATTTCTAAGTGGGTAGCAACCTTTAAAAAAGCAATGATTTAATTACTTTCCTAGCTGAGCTGCTAAAGTTTCAATCATTAGCGTAAGTTAAATTAGTCATTGTTCTTATTAATAAAGCAAACATCCTGAAAGTCACAATGGAACTATTTGAAATTTTCCTAACAACAAACCTCTTCTGCGTATATTATTCCTATTTATTTGCCAAAAGTACTAAACTATCACAGACTAACAATAAAGTGTTGGAGAAGTTCTGCGAGTTTGTTAAAAGGGTCATTAAACCAGTATCAGCAGCCTTGAGCATTCAGAAATCATTAATCAGACCTTCAAAATCATGAGGTTGACAAAAGATATGAGATTTTATATTTATTAAAAATAATAAATAGAGGGCAGTATTTTATTTCTGATATCGGAGCATTTGAAATTGCCAGCCTTGGGCCCTTGCCACATAAATGCTCTTCAAGGGGAACCCTGCTCAGCCAACTCTTCACACTTCAGTGACACATATGCATCTTGATTCATGTAACCATGGAGGACCATAAAGGGAGAAATCCTGCCATGACAAAGGTGCAGAGTCTGAGGGTCTGCAAGAAAAGAGAGCAAAATACCATGGGTGAAGTCCTGGCTTTTCAGAAATCCATGGCTCTTTGGCTTCAATGGAGTCAGGATTTCAGCCTAGGAATCTTAGAAGACCCTATTTCTTTATCAGCTGGCCAGGGCCTTCTTCCCCCAGCAGTGGGACCAATATTAACTTCCTTAACCAATTACCATTGTTTGGCCCTCTGCCTGCTTCATACCCTTTTCTTTTGTGGCCATGCAGAGAAGGCAACAAAATGGCATTATTGCTGATCTGCTACACTGTATTATGTAATAAAGCAAAGAGCAAATCATGAATAAAGTCAACTAAAAATATAAAAAAGGGAAACAACATACACACATGTATTTGGAAGTGATTTGTTTTCTAACAGTTCTGCAAATGTTGACTATGTGGAAACAATGGCCAGACTAAAACATTGGACTAGAGCTGTTTGGTAAACAAGAATCCTGCTTTCCAAATTTTCCTTTGAGGTTTTGGGATTTGTTTTCATTCTACATTGAACTGAAACCAAAACCTTTTAAACATTTTTGCAGGAAAATAATAGAGAAAGAGCACTCATGGAGGATGTCAGGATCTAGGTTTAAGCCACTGCTCTAAATCAGACAGAACAGGGATTTAAACCTGGCTTTCCAACAGGATGAGTGCCCTAACCACTGGACTATGCTACTCGTTGTTCCATCATGGCTCTGGATTCACCTAATTTCAACCAGAAATGTCATCCTGGATCTAAGAAACCTTCCCACTTAAAATGATGTTCTAGTGAAACTTTTTTACAAGTTCCCTTACCAGCTCTATTTCAGGTTCGATTTTCATGGACAGGTGAGCCAAATGTAAAAGCTATAATCAACTTTTACCAGGTGTGAATTCCCATGGGCAGGGCCAGCCCAGCCATGGACACAAACTAGGGTGCCACTCTTTAAGTGGGGGGTCAAATGAGATGGAAGTGATTTTTTTTTTCTCTTTTTAAAAAATATATTAATATGTTGTCATTTTTCTCTACATTGAATGTGAAGGGGTGGGGTGCTGAAGTCATAGTTCACATAGGGCATCAAAAACCTTTTGGGACAGCCCCACCTGTTGGCTTTATCATGGTGAGTTCCTTGTTTAAATTAAGGACACAGATGATCATTACAAGACCCAACTCCCCCAAATTAATTTAAACTACGCTAAAGAAACAGTGGGCCGTATTGCCTTTTAGTGGGAGAGTTTTCAGAGGAGGAAAAAACACTATTCTAAGGAACTTTAGCAGATTTACAAAAATATTTGAGCCCTTAAAAGTATTACCTAATAAAGAAAAGGGGTCATATGCAAGTTCCACAGGGTAGCTGTGTTAGTTAGTCTAGACAAGCAAAAGAAACAAGATGTCTCGTAGAAAAACAAAGAGTCTTTAAAAAATCTTTGAAGTTAGTCTTTAAAAGTGCCACAAGACTCCTTGTTTGTTTTAGTGATGTGCAACTTCACCAGTGGAAACAGCCACAGGGTCATCAGTGTCAGATCCACGGTAAACATCCCCCCAACAACGTATGTTCCAGTTGTGGCATTTTGGTTCAGCCCCATCCTTGGTGATAAATCTTTGTCCCTTTCACAATATGTGAACAAGGCATAAGGAAATGGGATCAAAATCTAGGCTTTCCATCCTTTCATGAAAAGCAAGAAAAAGAAGGCTGCATCCTTGATGTCTGAATATTTTATAGTTAACTCTCATAGTGAATTAAACAAGGAGTCCTGTGGCACTGTAACATCTTCCTCTGTATGCTGTTCTCCAGTGTTTAAATCTTTACAACTGTTTTGATTTACTGTTACAGTGTGACCTGTTCCTATGACAAACTTCCCTGCATTTACTTCCTCCCATTCTGTAATTTCCCCCATCTTCAAAGTGTCTGACGAAGTGGGATTTTCTCCCACAAAAGCTAATGCAATAAATAAATTTGTTAGTCTTTAAGTGCCACAGGACTCCTTGCTTCTTTTACTGAACTAGACCAACACAGCTGCCTCTTTATAACTTATAGTAAATTGGAACATCAACTGCAAAACATCATTAAAGAAATGCTATTTCACCCTTTTGCTTGATACTAAATTCACCACACAACTCTGAGATTCTCAATTTCCATATTTTTACAGCCCACCCACAGCCTAGAAGCTGAAAAGAGCTGATGTAGCTGAAGCACGCACTGCTATTGAATTAGCATTGACTCCTCTTGGTCTGAGAGTCTCTTTTCTCTCATGGTCTTCAAGTCTTTGTGACAGTATATGTTAATATTCAGCTCCTTTTGACTTCTGTGAAAGCTGCATCAGCCCTTAAAAGTTTGTATCAATTTCCTTTTAATTCTGGGATGAATCAACAATCCAGTCAGGAAAACTGTCTGGGAACTGGTGTAAGCCTCAAACTTGTTTGTGCTAAGAATGAAGGTTTGGCACTAAATGTGAATTTGGGATGTGGCAGAGGAGCCAAACATTAGAAAAGTCTAATTTTTAAGTATGAAGGCTCGAACAACATGTAAGCTATGATGGTGATAAGAATGAACCCACAACCGAGACATCTGTCTTTTGCTTGAGTGTTTCATTTATTTTCTCAGGCACCATGAATAATTATGTTAATAAAAAATTATAAATTTTTTGCCAGCAGACATTCAGACATTTGACTTTCAAAAAACTATCAGGGGAAAATTCAGATGTCTTACTAATAAACAGCTGTAGTTTTTAACATCTGTAATACAGACTCTCATGCTGTGTGAAAGGAACAAATGACCGGAATAAAAATGGTCTGTGACTCTTTTCATCAAGCACAGATTATATTCAAAGGTGAGGAATGATGGTCTGGCAGTTGAGGCAGTGGATTGGGACCCAGAAGTTCAATGGCATCAGTTTGGTTTCTCGGTGCCTTTGTATGTGTAGATGTAAAATGGGGCTAATAATACTCTTGATGATAAATACTTGGGAGGTGTCAAATGCTATGCTGTTGGGGGCAGTATAAATAGATAAAATAGGAAAAGAGAAGAAGTTGAGTATAAAATTGCAAGTGCCCTTATATTTATATGCACAAATCCATCACGTGGGCAATTTAACACCACTACCTTCAAAACCTATCAATACCATTATTGAGCCTGACCGGATAAGGTCATTTAAGCAGCATAAGATGTTCCCTTCACCAGTAGGCCAAAAGAACGGCAGAACCTTGATAACTTAAAATCTATTCCCGGATGCCCTACATCATACACGGAACATAATATGTTGTTTATTGGGCTCCATGATACCCCTCCAGCGATATGGGATTTTTGGAGCTTTCTGTCTCTCCCAAAAATAAAATTAAGTATAATTTTATTTAAAAGAAAGCTGTAATCTGCAAGATAAGTTACACTACAGCAGCTGTGCTATAACTTTCTGTTTACTGGAGTAAACGGAAAAGGATCCCATTTGGAAAGCTGGTCAAACCTCTGAAGGATTTGTATTTTTGAACTTGCAATCAAAGCTTTATATTTGGATTCTGGTTTGGTTTTGATGCTAGAGCTGGCCACCCTTGCAGCTGCACTCTGAACTTTCCCAGCCTTTTAGGAGAAAAAAATTAAACAGAACAGCTGAGGTTCTAAAGCAACCTGATTTTAGATGAAGGGGTTTTAACATGTTTATTCTCAAATTACGGAAACAGCATTTGTTAAATCTTTACATCTGTTTGTCTCTCACATTTTCCCCTTATTTGTCTCTTCCTTTCCACCTTCTCTCTTTTATGCTGACTCTTCTTTCTCAAAGTTATTTCAATTCAGCTTCATTTTGGTATTTTTCTTGAATACTTCTTCCTTTAAGGAAAATTTAATTTAAGGATTTGATCCTGTACCAGTTGAAATCAATACAAGTTTCGCAATTGGCTTCCAGCGAGTCTGAAAAAAAAAGTTACTGCCAATTTCAATAACAAGGGGAACCTAGAGAAATATCAAATGCAGATACAAGGGAGAAAGGGCAAAACTAGTACTGTGTTCTTTGTCTGTCCAAAATTAGGAACTTTCTGAAGGAGTAATATATCAAAGTACTTTTCCAAAAACATTAATCTCTTCTAAATACTTTTTAGTTATTAAATTTCCCCATGTGAAATCACTACAGAGTACAATAACAAGAAATGATTCTATTCTATGAGAAGAGAAATATCTTTTTAACCTAAAATGGTCTTTTAGATAAAATTATTTTGAATTGTCCTTTACAAATGACCAAAACTATCAAATAGGAGTATTTCAGAATCTACTAAAATAATAGAATCTATCTAGCAGAATCTGGCCCATGTACTTATTTTTCTGAGGGGATTTATTAGTCGTTACATCAATGCAAGTCATTTTGCTGAGTGTATTTTGATATAACAGCTGCTCATTCAGTAAAATTAGGAAGAATGAATGCTAATATGCATTTAAATATTTTATTGAAAAATGGATATCCTCAGTTGGAGTAAACTGGAGTAGTTCCATTGACTCCAGTCAGGCAACTGTGAAGTAATGACTGATGAAAAGATATTTGAGAAACAGATATTATCATCACTGTCGTCATCTTTACATTTCATCTTGATGTTTTATTACGTAGAACACTAGAAGCAACATCATGTAATGTGCCAAGCTCCAGAGGGGTAGCCGTGTTAGTCTCTGCACAGCAAAAACGAGAGTCCTGTGGCACCCTGAAGACTAACAAATTTCTTTGGGCATGAGTTTTGTGGGCCCCAACCCACTCTTGTTGTTTTATCATATAATGTGTAAGGATGCATAAAACAACCTCAGAAGCTTGGGGCCAGGTAACACGGCACAGCTTTTGTGACCTCTTTGTCCTACTCATGGTCTAGCCATTTTCTGAATTCTCTCATTAGATCCAGAATTCCTGCTATGGATGGTATTCACGCAATGTCACAAACTGCCTTTCTCTTTTTAGGAAGTATATCTGGCCAAAGCTAGGTCAGCAGCCATGCCATCGTTGGAATTTATTGTCCAAAGAAGAGTGAGTTGGAAATTTTGGTTTCTTGAGGCCTGCAAAGAGATTGTAATGAAATTATAAGGGCTAAGAGCATATTTAGTGTCTGTGCACTATTTATTTTAATTAATCAAATGTGTATAACATTTGTCATTTGAGACAGGCTTATATTGCACTTTTCTGCATAGTAATTAGATTGCACCTCAAACACAATATTAACTATTTTTAATTTTAAAAAAATTAAAGTCTGTCCAAACCAAAAATTTGACAGACATCAACTTGAAGCATTCCAAAATAACCAGTACCTTGATCTTTCAAAATCTGATGTTCGTGTAGATCCATTTCAACCATAACTAAAGTTTTTCTAGAGACCCTGTTATTATGAATAAATATGATCTTTTAAAGGCATGATCAAAGAAAGACCTTTTCCATCAGCTAGAAAAGACGATAAGAATACAGTAAAATGTAGTTGAGAGGATACAACTTTTGGGGTCTTAACCCTACCTAGTGTAACCTGTGGTAGTGCCACTGAAGCCAATGAACCTTCTCTGATTTTCAGAAGCTGATGTGCTGGCCCATTTTTCCTCAATACAGAATATGACTGTATGAGTGAAACCTCTATGGTTATGCCTACACTAGAAAAAGTTAGGCTGACTTTGTTAATTTGAACTAATAAGTTCAACTTTAACTCAAACTAAACTCAACTTTATTACATTGAATTAACAAAGTGGACTAAGTCAACTTAAAATTAAGTCGACTTAGTCCACTTTGTTAATTTGACCTGACTGCCCTTAATTTGACCTTAATAAAGTTGAATTAAGGGATAATCCAGGTCTACATTGTCCTTAGGTTGACTTAAGTAGTCAAATTAAGGCTTAGGTCAACCTAACAGGATGTTCTTATAATTCAAATTAAGCTTTCATTGAGTTGACATAAGGAATTTCTTAATTCAACTTAACGAAAGTCCAGTATGGACTTGGAGTAATGTACATCAAATTAAGTCTCCTTAATTTGACCTAAATTGTCAGTGTAGACATGGCCTATGTGTGACTCATTAATGCTGTTGTCACATATAAAATGCAGCATTAAATGGCACATGGGCCAAGACAGGTTCTGAACCCAACAACAAAAAATTTTCAAACCATGCTTTCAGCTGAGGGTCAAGGAAAATATACAATCTTGCTAATTTTACCCTAACATCTCTCAGAACTGACTCGTTATAGTTTATGTCATAATGCAATTGGCAATTACGCAAAGCTCTAGTGAAACTGACCAAGAAAATCACCACAAATATTTCTGTACTGGAATGATGGATTTTGGTAACGAATATTTTAAGCTTCTATGACATATGCACTACTTGCTTCTAAAGTGGAGATGAATTTAAAAGACAGGTCTAGGACACTGAAGATTTCTGACATCATTTGAACTGTTGCACTTAGCAAAATAATTTGATTAAATGAATTCAAAAGTAGTGCAAATAGTTACTCTTTATGGGTTGATTCTATTAACTTTGGAGCTAATTCAGATTACTAATTCAATTCATTTTTTGTTTCCTTTTTTGCTTGCCATGCTTTTCATGTTTTATTTCTTTACCTGCTAATTAATTATCACCCTAGGTACTTGTTAGATTCCCATTAGATTGAATTCTTCTGTCACTATATTTGATAAAACAAGACAGATTACTCTTTCCAAAAGCAATAGATGAAGCAACTAAGTCTACTAGCAAAGAGCTGGTTCTGTTGGATGAAACAGCTGCTTTTGAGCACTTCAGTTTGGGTTTTTTCCTTATTTTCTTAGGCGTTGCAAGAGAAATGAAAGGTGACTTTAAAATGTCTAGGAAAATAGGGTTACCGTACTCAGTATCCAGGCTTCAGGAGCTGTCAATAAGCATATGATGCAGGAGAAGAGAAAAAGAAAGACCTACCTAACTGTGTAATGCTGTTACATACATGAGTAATAGTCCTCCTTGATCCCTGTATTGTTGGTATGTTTGTTACAGACCAAAGATTAGCTGTGGGTGGCACTGTATAAAATGTATAACTGGATACAATGAGTTTTGTAGATGCCTCCTGAGTTAGGAAAAGGAATGTCTTTTTAGCAGCTGTGCACAGGTGAACATGATTGCATGAGGAGTAAGGCCAAAGAAAATAGGACTTAGATAAAAGTGGCAAATGATGCATCATTCAAGGTGGCTGGCTCTCTATCCCCTTTTCTTGATACCACTACCATTCACATCCATTTGCCAATGGAAGACCTTCTAGTTGTCTATCTAGCTGCTAGAAAGGAGTGGAAGGCAGATACACTGAGTGCCGAGAACTTTGATTACCAGTGAAGAACTTAAACTGGGCTATCTTACCTTTTCTGCAGTCTCTATGCTTTGGGACACCCCTGATTGCCCCATAAAGGTCAGATCTATTTGACCTCTACAGAAATCTATTCCAGAACGGCCCAATATTTCACTTACTGTAAATATAAGTTAAGGCCAAGACTTTCCAACTTGGAGGTAGGAAGTTGGGCACCTAACTCTATATTTAGATACCATATCTTCGTTTTCAGAGGCACTTAGCAGCCACAGTTCCCATTGGTTTTAACTTTAGACATCCAAAACTGGAAAATTTTGCCCCCAGGTTTCACTGCTATGATACATCCTTTAGTTTTCCTTTCTCATTTTACTTGAGAGTGAATATAATGGAGAAAGGTAATGCCTGTAACCGTGTATAATAAAACAAACAGCAGTGCAAGAACCTTTCTTTTAACTTGTTTGTAAAGATTATTCCTATCCAGAAAGGGCTGTACTTTTCCAAATCAGTGCAACTGTTTGCCAAAGCTACCAACAGTAAGGATAACCCCAAGTCCAAATGCTGAGATCTACTCACACAACCTGGAGCTATTATTCTGTCTGTCATAATATATCACTTTAAAATACTGACAGAAAGTCTGGGAGTAGGAAAGGTGTTTATGTTTTCTATGCCCGGAGCAAGACCTAAAAAGAAATGAAGACAGATTTTTGAAATCTATGCCATGTGAAAAGATATTCATTTCACAGTAGCAGTCATCTGAATGCAAATAACCTGGCTGATTCAAATCCTACTGGCTGGAGCAAATCTACTGTTACGACTCTGTAATCTAAGACCATTAAATATTTATATTGTTGGGACCCATGCAAATAAAATTGATATAATGTGATGGCACTGACCGATTTAAAAAAAAAAAAATAAAACAGAACAAAACACGGTGCAAGGGGGTTTTTTTTTGTCCCTTTTTATTCTCATTCTCTAATATCCCTTTCTGCTGACACTGTATTTCTCACCTGATTACATTCACAACAGCTGCTTTGATCCTGAAGGGTTATATTCCCCTTCACTACTCAGCAAGATTGCATTAGGTTGCGTAGACTGAGAAAGGTTCTGAAGTGTTTGTCTTTTATTATTTACTGGGTAATTGTTAAGACTGGTTGAAAACTTCCATCAGAATTGTTATTGATGGAAAATTGTATGTTTGAACAGGTGTCTGATTTCCACAAAATACTTTGAACCCAGCACCCAAATCCCAAAATATTCTGGCCATAATCTGAAATATTCAAATATGCTGCTATGGTCATGAGAATTGTAGTTCAATTGCAAAATGTCCCCATTCTCTCTTAAAGGCTTTATTCCCCAGCCACACTTCATCTCCTTTGATGTACTGCAGTCATGCATAGTCTCCCCCTCACCAAGAAGGAAAACCCTAGTGCATCATGGGAGTCGTGGAAAAGAACACGAAGCGTCCAAACTACAACTCCAAGGAGACCCTGCAGCAACATCTCTAAAGTCCCATGTTTTGGGGTTTAATTGTCACTGATAGGTCAAAATTTTCTGCAGAATCATGCCTCCCCCCAGCTGTGCACCTACATGTTCCAATCAGCTCCAGGACTTGTCCTGAAGGTTTTTCTCCTACTTTAAAGCATGGCATGAATTACAAATGTGTAGTCTTACAGTGAAGAGTCCATCCACTGCCAGAATTGAATCATCTCTCCCTGACATGTCATTGCAAGAGTCGGCTTTCCTAAAAGGGTGACAGTACTTCCCAGAGAGGAAACAGGATACCATGCAGAGCTGGTCCAAGACACCCAGCCAAGCCATGTCTTTGCTGCATATGGTGGGCATCATGGCTTGCCCTCCCTGCCCACCCACCTCCTCCAGGCAACACTGGTGTCACTGGTCAACCCCTCATATGTGCCTCCATTCCCAGTTAGGGATTGCCCTGCACTTTTTTGCCAAAACCAGGCATTTGTCCCTTTTGATCTTGTCAACTTTTCAGCTGCCCAGTCTCACCCCATAATTTCTCTCTCTCTCCTTCTCTTTTCTGTCCCCTATCTCTTTTATATTTCCTTGCTCTTCAGGTTCCCTTTACTCACCATCCTTCCATTCTCACCCCATTCAACCCTGCAAGCCCAATCCCCAAAGGAACCCTAAAACTACCCTTTGCAATACAAATGAACTCAATAAACATAAAAAGTTGGTTTTAGAGGATCTGATGCTAAGAAAGTATGTGTTTCTCCAACCATTTTGCTTGAATACTATACCCCTTTTCCCCACTCTCCATCAGGTTCTTGACTTAAACTAAGTTGAAAGATCTTCTGGGAAAAGAATGTGTCTACTCTCTATGGCTATGTCTACACTTAGAGTTTCAGTTCAAATTACTGAATTCGAATTTAATTATTAATTTGAATTCAGTCAATTTGCATTGACATGGCCACACTAGAAAATCCAATTTGAATTGGCATGTCCATGAACAGAACTTGCTCGTTCGACTTTGGTAGGGGGCACTATTGTATAGGGAAAAATCAAGCTGTGGCTAATTCAAACTAACAGTGAATTCGAATTGACATGGCCACACTGAATCAATTCAAATTCCTCAGTTTGAATGGACCCTGACTTCAAAGTCAAACAAGCTTTGACCAATTTGAAGTCAGCTTTCATCAGTTCGAACTGAGGAGTTCCTCAGTTCAAATTGAGGAAAGCCAGTGTGTCCATGCACTTAACAGAATTCGAATTGATGGCAATCAATTCGAGTTCAGCTCTAATATGAGTCTATGTAGCACTTAGTATAATGTGACCCTAGTACAATGTGACCCTGATCCTCACTGGAGCCTTAGGATTAGCAAAACAGGACTGGTTTTCCATATATTGTCAAGGATATCTCTTTGACCAATTAGCAAAAAAAATCCCAAAAACAAAAAAAAAAGGTAAATGATAAATAATGTGTTTCTGCTGCTTTCAGTTGCTGTCAAGAAACTCTCATTTCTGTAGTGGTTACCTGTAAGATGCAACAGGAATGTGGTGCTTGTGCTAACATACTAAAGAAGCCAAGTACGATCTTCACAAGTCCAAACAAGTTATGGAAAGCTGTGGAAATCTGTTTCCATGCATGAGATAATTTATTACCTGTTGCTTTCTGCTCATGACAGGGCTATGTCTGTCTGCTCTCAGGCTAAAAGAAGAAACAAGGATGTGGCCAAATTGTGCAAAATAAGTCAAGTATCGCTGTGCAGACAAGAGTGTTCTGAAGATAAAAGCATCATGAATAGTGTGTGAGAGATAAATTTCTTGTCATTTTGTCTGATATTGGACATGTTGAGTTGGAAAAAAAAAAAACACAGGCCCAATCTTGCTCCACTGGAACTCTTGGGGGTGGGAGGGTTGCTTTTGACATAAATGGGAGCGAGCCCATGCTTTGCTTTGGAACATAAAAAGCCATTTTTGGTCATCTTCTGACTGTGAAGCATACTATTTGACCTACAGTGTTAATATTTCTGTCATTCTAGGCAAGGCGCTATTTCAGAAATGAAAGTGTTGGAAACTAAAAGCAAAGATTTTCCTGGTTCTTGGATTCAAATCCCTGGTTTAAGAAGTTAGACATTAATAGTATTAATTGTGATTATTATACTATCAAATGCCAAAGAGGATTAACAATGGAATAATCTAAAGCCGTAATTATTCTGCTCAGAAAAAAACTGAATGTTATGTTTGTTGCCAGCACTTCTGCTCAGCTTTCTCTCTTGCTCCTAGGGGATTCTAATGGACATTAATGATACTTAGCATAACAAGAGAACCCCAAGTAGAGAACCATTTGCACTTTGAATATCGTGCATCTGAATCCAATTGAAGAAAGGGCCCAGAAGAAAAGGGAACTGCTTGTGGTTTACCCTCCCAAATCGCTCCCAGTGGTTTTTGCCCAGAATGGGTATGTTTTCCTGTTTTGGAAAATCTGCTTCAGATTAAAATAATTCTGACAATTTACCACTTAGAAAATCAGAAGACAACTTTATATCTTTGCTAATGAATATATTTCATAATCATAGAATATCAACTTAAAATTGTTCAAAATTCAATTAAACTGGTCTTTCATGGGAAACTTGCAATTTTCTGATCTTTCTGCTCTTGCAGCATCTTTCTAACTGAACATAATTTCGAAAGTACTGTCAGGACTGCTTGGCTTTGTCATTACGTAAAAATTTAGGTAAAATATTATGTTCACTGAAATCAATGGCAAAAGTCCCAAGGACTTTGATGAGCCCAGGATTTCAGCATGGAAGCCCACCTTCACACACTGGTGTATGCCATTGATTTGTCTGAATCCAAAGCCTCGGCAGATTTTATTAATGACTCTCGGATCACAGACATATGATAGTATATTTCATTCCATTCTGCAAAGTGTCATGCACAGAATACTTAGGACCAAGCCCGTAGGAGCAAGCTATTCTCTGGTTGATGAGAGCTTTGTGTGTTGCACAGATCTATGGGTGTCATCAGTACGGGTGGCTTTTTCAGAGGGTGTGGAAGGGAAGAGATATCATAACAACATTGAAATGCTTGGTGACTCAGTTTAGATAAACACTGCCGTTTATGTTGAACGCTCACTTTTTATGAAGCTCAGTCTAGATAACAGGCAGCTAGTCTTGTGACACAAAGTTATCTTTCAAGATGTCTCAGGGATCATTACTATAGATGTGTTCCTTGATCAAAACAGTTTATAATTTAAATGGCCAAATCCTGCAAAGATTTACAAGAGTAACAACTCACAGGCATAGTCCCATTGTCTAAAGGGGAGATTTCAAAAGGTATGGATGCCAAGATCCAAAGGGGCAGCCGTGCTAGTCTAGTTCAGTAAAACAAACAAGGAGTCTCGTAGCACTTAAAGACTAAAAAATTTATGGGCGTTAGGCAGTTAATTCCTACTGACACTCAGTGAGAATTACCTGACAGTGCCTTTGAAAACTCTCCTTTTAGTCTTTGTAGCATGAGGCTCCTATGGAGTCAGATAGATGGTAGCAGCGTATTTTGTATTTTTCATTCTGATTGTTTTTATGACCCATAAAGCCCAGTACATTTCTGCACACTACCTTTTGGTAGCATCTGAAACTGAGTGTTTTAAAATCTGCAGAAGGTCATGTGCCTACATATTTCTCTGTGTCCATTAGAGGAACTAGCTACAAGATTATCTCAAATTATTCCCAGCATTATTTTTTTGCATGGGCTGTATCTGCTGTCAGGAATTGTTGTCAAAATTACCTCTCATTAGCAACCATTTTGGAGCACGCTAAACATGAAACTCTTCAAAACTCTCTTTTTCTAGAAGCATTTCAGACACATGACCTTAGTCCAAAATCTTCCAGCAGTAAAAAGTCATCACTTATTAAAAACACATGCAGATCTATGGTAGGTTCCTAGAAATGCTCACAATAACAAACTGTGACATTTAACCAACAGTTGTTAATCCACTGTAAATATTTAGGTATGAAAATAAACACAGAAGTCTTATTTATTGTAAACTACACCACTCATAATTAAAAAGCACTTTAATCTGATGTTTGTGTGTGCAATGTTCATTCAGTCAAGATCTGTATTTGGAATTTTGAGGGCCATATTAAATGGCTAGTTACACAGATATCGATCAACTCGACTCAAGTCAATGCAGTTACTCTAGTCAGACGGTATAGCTAGGAATGGAATTTGCATGGGCCTCAACTTATGGTGGATGGGCTAAATCCAATGCTTGAGATGACACCTTTAAAATGCAGGGTTCAAAAAAAATAAAAAAGCCTGTTAATAAATTTATTTAAGCTTGACATTCACAAAGGCTCAACGTTAGATGGGCTTCAGTGCTCATTGCTAATCCCACCCAAGACCATGCTCTGTTCTAATCTGCCATGTGTGACTGAGACCCACAGAGTACTTTGCAGAAGACCAGTCTTCTGTAAAATTAAGTATCTTCAAGCGGTAGCAGGTGCCAATACTATATCACTATGGGATCTTGTCCATCTCCATCCTTTGCCTTTATTTTTTGTCAATTTTTATTACATGGAATCTAAAATGAGACTATGATCTTCAAGACATGGATCTTATCCATTTAACTGGCTCTGTGGCGGACTTAGCACAACTCTTGGTGCTGTAAAACTAGTCCATAAAATAAATAATAATTACTGTTGTTAAATATTGATAGAGATACCTGCTGTGGATGTCAAGGGAATACACAGAATCTGGCCACTTCTCTTTGTCAGTTTGCACTGTCCTCTCTTGGGATTGCAGTGGCCAACTGCAGGATGCCCACCGGATGTCACATTGAGTTATGGCAGAAGGGGGCATGGTTTTAATGGACTTTCACTCAGACCCTAAGGATACATCAGTCGTTTAGGCCGTACTCCCACTATTTGACATGGGGGACATTGTGTCTCCTTTCCCTACTTTCTTTCTCATGCAAGAATCTCTAGCCCTTCAGACAGCATTTCAGGTGAAGAGCACCACCTTCTTGACCCATAATCATGTAGAAAGGGTGATCTCTTGTGCAGAAGGTCCCTTCCATTGTAAATGGTTTCTACCTCCACACCCCCGATTCCAGTTCAATAAATGATCTTAACATCAGCTCTTTGTAACAGTGTAAACAGGTATGTTGTCAGAGTTCAAGTTCCTAGAATAAACACATACTGACGTGCATGGGCTCAGTTATTTGCTCTCCTGTCTTATCTAGATGTTGACAGGATTTATAAATTTCAGAAAGTTCACAAAGTCTTCCGGTTGAAATATACAGGGAGAAATAAAGCAGAGAGGCAGATATGAATAGCTTATTAGTCGTCAACCAAGTAAGCAACTAGACAGAATGAGGTTTCCAGATCAATTCCACTGTTGTTTAATTGCTTTCAGCACCACATCTTTTTCCTTTCATCTCTAGGATCTTTTCTACTAAATAGATGGTACTGTGTTTTCCCAGATGAACTTCCCCATCTGGTATATATGTGGTACATGGCAAAGTGAGTGGATTGTATTGCCAGTGTCTTCCTGATAATAACTTTATAGGAGATATGCCCAATGTGGATACTAAAGGAATAGAAGAATCTTAATAAAATTATTCATACTATGAGCCATTTTCATCAAGTTTGCAGAAGATACAAGATTTGGGGGGGGGGAGGGTTTAACCTGTAATCATTTGCTGTTTTTTGCAACATGAGGCAGTTTTTACCAATAAAATTGACAAAAAAAGTTTTAAAATTTCTTTTAAAGCTCAAAACAATAGAATTTTCCTGCAAAAAAAGTAGCAAAGCAGCACTGCAAATCACTTCCCCTCTCTTCACCCAGATTTTCTCCATAGAGTGCGTCACTCATCCTTGCCTCAAAAATCACTGAATGCAAACAACGGAGCCGCCATGACAGTTCCAATCACTCTCCCTGCACTAGCAGGCTTTGGTTCTGACCTCGAGTGATTTCATCTAAGGTGAGGGTAGAGTTCAGATGCCATGTCCACTAAATCCATAGTCGCTTTGACAGGACTCTCAGTGATGGGGGAAGAGGAATGGCCGTGGCCATTTGTGGCAGTTGGTTTTGTGTTGCACACACCTCTCAAAAATGACACAAATTGAGACCACCAATTTTCTTCACGGAGATCACTGAACCACCACCCACTATGACCGCTTTTGCCCACTGGACAGGATGTTGACCAACAAACCATCCCAAGAAAGAATAACTCCAGGTATACTACAAGGGATTAGTTCCCACCACCACCATTTTGCCTACACAGGTGCACATTGCAAATGACTTATTTCCAAACCTGACAATGGAAGAGGATAAGAGATGGAGACTAAGGAGTAATGGAGAAGTACAAAGGTGGCAGTAGAGGTAACCTTCTCCTGTAAATTCATTTTTTATATTACTTTAGGATTTCATCATCTTTACAAGCTTCCCTTTCAGATAAGAAGTTACAGTCATGCAGCTAAACCACCCATATGAAATGGATTTTTCATGCACTGCCTAATAACCTTAATAGTTTGAGTTTCACTCATTAATTCTTTTCTACTCTGATTACAGTATTTCATTGGCACACGTAGTTCTATAAGAAAGAAATCACCTCGCAAATCTTTTTTAGTCATGTGAGCTTAATAAGAGTTGGCATCATTCACTGCTTTGTTAAAAAAAAGTCTCCAAGGACTCTAACTCAGTGGTTTGTAACAATATCAGGGTCAGTTACCCACAGTTCTTGTATGGTGTCGATTTATGTTTTAACCCTTGTTCCTAACGACAGAGTACTTATTTTTTACCAGTTACTGTATCATTGATTAGCACAAAAATGAATTTACTACTGGGATCATACAGTGTTAAGCCACAATTTTACTATTGCTATATACCAGGGGTTTGCAACCTGGCTGGAGCCACATGCAGCTCTTTGACTGCCCCCTTGTGGCACTGGGCTCCAGGCTCCCCCTACATCGCCACCATAGGACCCTGCCGGTGGTCCGCTCCTGACTCTGGGCTTCCTGCCCCTATCACTTGGGGGCCCTGTGTGGGATCTGCCCTAGTTCTGGGCTCTTTCCCCCTCCTCCCCTGCCAGGAGACCTGGCAGCAGCCACCCTGGCCCAGCTCCTGCCACCAGGAAGCTACGCTCATTGTGGCTTTCAAAACACTTGGTTACTGAAAGAATTTTTAAAAATGACTCTTCTGATCTTTCAGGTTGCCGACCCCTGCTATATATGAACATGGTGTGCAGTGACACCCCAATGAGGAGGTAAAACTAAGAGTTAAAAATCAGCATGGCTTGTTCTTGGATATCTTTTAAAAATGTGTTCTTCTTCATTGACTTTCGTTCCAATACCCAGAGAATGTACAATACCCCCAATACAACCACGCTAAAAATTCTTCTGGTTAGAGCTTGTTTTAAAAACTTCCTACATAATAATCTCCCTGATTCAACTGCTCCAGGCAAGCAGATGTTTTTTAGAAAGGAACTAAGGACTGAAAATATGATTTTTTCTCTTTATTCCTAAATGCAAGCTCATGAGAAAGAAGTTAGTTAATCATACTGAAAAAGTCAAGAAGCCTCATTTGTGCTTCAGGCTTGACCTTAGTTTTATTGTTTCCCCCATGTGCTATTCATTACTATATTGATACACAACTATTGTCATAAATCTGTGTTCTCTTACTAAATAATTCTATTAGTTAAAAGCATTACCCATGGGATGGGGGCCTTGTCTACACTGGGTTTTTAGCAGTTTTAGCTAGAACTATCTTTCAGCTATATTCAAGATAACTTCATTTCAAGTACACTTTGGCCAGTCAGTGGGATTAGAGCCATGCTATGATGAAATTTTATCACTGATTAGAAATGTTGTTTTAACTCCTGCATTACAAAATTGCACTGAAGTCTGCATAACCTAGGGTAAGATCAGGTCCTGCCCTTGGCTCTCTCCACACTGGCTGGCAAAAGCATGCTATTAACAATTTCATAACTGGATCCAGTCTTAAACTTACTTCCAATGTAAGGGTTGCATGTTGCCAGGTCAAAGATGAGAGCGCCAGAATGTGGATCTAGTGGTTAGGTTGAGAATCAGAACCCTGATTTTTGCTCATATCTTACCACTGAATTGCTGGGTGATCACAGAGAAATTTCTTTACTTGCAAAACAGGAATCATTTCCTCGCTGAAGTGTGGCCAGCCTTCATTAATTAATGTTTTGTTAAAAGCTTTGAGTTAAAGGTGCCATATAAATGACAACTTTTATTAGCTACAGAACACACATCCATTTCTTATCACATTAATGCACAGCAATGGCTAGAGAGCTTGTGGTTTTAGATTATTTTTATTTAATACCCTTATAATGAAAAAACTTGGTAGGCCTCAACTGAGCAGTACTCCCACAGTTTGCTCAGGAGCATGACATCTGGGGGTCATCAACTCAAAAGGGCAGTGAAGGAGAAAAGAACAGGAAGTCAGGAAAGTATTAAGGAAGGATCAGGGTTTCCTTAATTCACCATCCCACAGGAAACATGTTTAATTTAAGTTACAAAAGCCTAACTTCATAAACAGGAGACAGCCTTTTACAGATTCCTATGTAAAGAGTAGGGAGTCCTGCAGGAAAAAAACTAGAGCATACTCTAGGCTCTGTTTGCACAATAAGTCTCCCATTCTTGGTTTTCCCTTAGACACTACTCTCATATTAAATTAATAACTACACCTAAACTCCCAGGCTAGAGTTACGCTTTCAAGATAAATCAAAGCTCTAAGGCAGAGTGAATATCTCAACTAGGCCACACTCCCCAGCTGCAGTGAGAACCTGAGCCATGTTAAACTTCCCAACCTTAAAGAATTCCTCAGCTCTATAACAAGTTATTAAACTGAAGTCCCTTGCTAGAATAAGCTCTGCAAACCTCAAGGCCAGTTTTATATGCTCTTAGCCCCACCTTTCATAGGGTTTTACCACTCATCCCTCTCCAGGTGACCCAAAATGCATCTTCACAGCCAACAGCAAAAACCTGTGGCCTCTCTCAAACCTCCATCACCACAATCCCCCAAGCTAGAAATCCCTGAAGCTCTGTTCTGTCAAAGTATCCTCATCTGCTCAACACTTGTCCTGACTAATCTGGCCAGGCATCAGATATCAAAATGCACAGGTGTGCTGAGTCTTCATGAATACTAAACAGTTTGGGAATGAAGCAAGGACTGAATCCCAAAAGCTCATCAGTCCATTGGGAAAGCACTATTTCACAGTGTGATTTAAATGGCTAACCCACAACATAAACCCAAATCCAGGGCAGTAAAATATTACTTTTTGTTAGATCAAAACCTGGATTTTCAGAAGGGCTGAGTACCTATAGCTCCCATTAACATCAATTGTCATGCTCAGCAATGCTGAAATCCAGACCTTTAGTCTCAGTTTGCAAAAGCTTTCTTTGTCTGTTCAGTTTCCTTTTTTTCTTTACTCTCCCCAGCACTGGGGTTTACAGAGTCAGTGGTTCAAGTGGGTAAGAGAAGCAATAAACCGAATTTGTATCAATTCTAGCCCCAAAAGTTTATTAGTAGTAAGAGAGTTTGGGTTAAGGAAAAATGTTCACTGACTTCTTCAAAGCAGAATTACAATTACAAAATAATTCAGTAATTCCTAGCCTAATTCATGAAAAATGAAATCTGGCAAGGTACAGCATGAGCCATGGTCTATGGTGGCATCAAGATGTTAATGAAAGATTATAATCAACAATTCCAGGACTGTCTTCTGTATTTATACTTAAATCTGGCAATAGACACAGCTACAGCAGATTAACCTTGGCATTGCCCCAATAGGAAAACAACATACCAGGGCCGAATTAATATATCTATTACTCTTCCTGGGTTTATAGTGATGATATGTGGAGTGATAAACTATAATTCATTCACAGAGCATGATTACAGTATAACACACCAACCAGGTTTCTCCAGATTATGTTATCATTTGTGGAGAAAGCAACTTTACTCTCCCATGATTTAAATATGAAAGTTAACTTTCTTTGATCTAAAGAGGCTTTACTTCGCTTCTTTTATTTGGGGGTAATAAGTCTATTTGTGGAACTGTAATTCCATAGAAAAAACAAAAGAGAACACCTGTGGTACTTTTAAATACTACCAAATTTATTCAACACACAAGTTTTTGTGGGCATAACCCATTTCCTCAGATGTCAGCTAGGAGTTTACAAAAATCAAACACCCTAAGCAATGTGACTACGCTGGCAGAAGCCCCTTTGAAACACAGCTAGAGCGAGAGATGAGGGCTCCAGGCAGAATAGCAATAACTAATGCTTTTTGGGGAGGTGGTGGTGTTATACTGATAGGGCTTCTGTCAGCTTCTGCTAGGTCTATGCTCGAGGACTCTGCCACCACCGCTGGTCAAGAATAGCTATGCTGGCTAAGGGTCTGTCACATAGACAGGGCTTTTGTCTCTCAAAATGGGGCTTAAGTGAGACTTAACTGAGCCTGAGTCTCAAACTGGGGACAGTTTCATCCACAGTCAACCTCATTCACACTGTCATCTTCCTCTCCAAAGGGGTGGCTGTGCTAGTCTACTTCAGCAAAACAAACAAGGAGTCCTGTGGCCCTTTTGAAAACTAACAAATGTATTTCTCGCAGGAGATAAATAAATAATGCTTGTACAATAAATACATTTGTTAGTCTTCAAAAGTCCCACGGGACTCCTTGTTCGTCTTCCTAGAAGCCAGTCTTCAGACCCTTCTCAGACACTGAAGCTGAGAGACTGACAAGGGCCTGTTATTTATGACCGAGGAATACAAAGGAAAATCTAGCCGTCCAGAAGGAATGGAGAGTGAGAGCCCAGTGACCAGAACTCTTACAGAGCTCAGGAAATGTGTAACTCTCTTGTACAAAACTTGGAACAAGCTGAAATCAAACCCTCTGGATGGACAACTGGTTGTCTCAGAGCAACAAAAAGGCATGTCAGGAGTTAAGCATCTGTTTACGGTGTTGCTGTGTACTTGTAACAAGGTTATAAATCATTCACTAATGATTACCTATACAGCACAGCATATGTAGGGAGAAGAAAGCTCGCCTGGCAAACACACTTGGTAGCTATTCTAGAAACACTTCAAAACTCGGTGTGCACAAATGGTTCTTTCACACATCTTAACAGATGTTAGTCATTTTCTCTTCATCTGAATTTAATATTCTGCTGCATATTTCTTCTCTGCTCACAAAGTGCATCAGTTGTTCCAAAAACCTGGCTATGCTTGTACATGTTAATAGGATACCTTTGCTTCCTTTGTAAATAGGCAGATGTACATCAGTACATGTTCAAAGTTTCTGAGTTCTAATCACCATTTTAAATGATTTATTTCCATTGAGATGCACTTTATATCAGGCATTCTTAATCTTCTAGCGGCCCCATACCCCCTACAGCAAAACATAGTAACCCCCCCACTCCTGTCAAAAAAAAAATTCATCTGTCATGAGGATGGCATGTTTGAAGTGTATTGGTGGGCGTTCTACATTTAAACTGTATGGTACTCCCGCACCCCTTGGACTCCCTTCGTGCAGGCACCCCAGGTTAAGAACCCCTGCTCTACATTTTGGTGCAATGCCATTCCTCTTCTAGAGAGTATTTTATTCATAAAAGGCGCCTATTTCTTCCTGTACCATCAGGAATTATTTTCAATATTTCTGAATGTTAGCAAAGACCAGTGACTTCAGTGGCATTTGGTTCAGGATCCTAACCAAAAACAACTGATGGACCTTAAACCGAATCATGGTTTAAATTGTTTGGATTCATAAGCATCTACTAAAGTGGCTCTGAAGGTGAAAAATTTAACTCGTGCGACTCTTCACCATTTTCTTCTATAGTGAGAATAAAAGTGGGACTGCTAAATGTGTGGCTACAGGCTGGACTAAATTAGAATGTGAGATATTACATATGAAATGATCATGTGTACCACATACTTATATATGAATGCCTGAGCATTCAGGAAAAATAGCACAACTCAAATATTTCCCATGAAATAATGGATTGCTTCAGTTTTCAAAGAAGACCCAGAAAAGCCCCTTCTTTTACTATACTTCTCCCATTTCCTTCCTGAAATGGATGGAAGTCCTGCCTCAACCATGCTGCTGTCAAGTCAAATTAGGGAAAAACTGAAGGAAAAATCAGGCAGAAGTCAGACTCAAACATAGCCATTGTGTATTAACTACACCCAAGACAACACAAAAGAGTTCTTAGTCAGTATCAGTCTAAATAGATTTTATTTTATTAGATATGTATTTCATTATTGGAATGATTTTTTTAGAGAGAGATTGTGTGCATTTAAAACACAATCTGGGAGAAATGTTCAAGCATTAACCTTTTCTATTCCAGGCTTAGCGTAATGCACAAAGAACACAAGTCACAGAACTGAACAAACCCTTCAGTTTGGTCTCTGCGAAAGAGGAAGTGTTTAAATTTAAATTAGCTAAGCATGCAGATAATATTTGTTTTGCCGTTTCCTGATCATTAAATTTCTCCTCCGTTTTATAGCTTGGATTTAAAAAAAAGATAATAAAATCCCTTTCATTTTAGACAAAAATGTTTGTGCCCTCTGTGTACTTGCATCATAAATTATGCTGAAGATTGGGTAGATTATTGCAAATCTTGCTTCCACTGGCATGAACTGAAGTATCCCCATATTTTTCACATAGAAGGACCAGGAGTGGGCTCCAAAAGAGAAAGTGTTTCCACATTTTATAGACCAAATAATACCACTCACCCACTGATGCAATAATATTTTGAGCATTGTCTATCTTTACTTTTAAGATACCATGAGGCAATACGTACTATTCTACTCCAAGAGGTACATCCCTGCAAAATGTTCACTTTAAAATACTGGTTACATTTGGTTTGATGTGACGAGGTAATGGTCTGAAACTAAAATTCAGTAAATATTTCGTTCATCTTTTACTTTCTTTACATGTTATACAAATAAATTCCTTTTGAGCAGAGACTTGGTCTTTCACATTTGAAGCTAAGAAATACAGGTTTATAAAACAGAAGTTATTAGACTTTTACTGGGAAGTTGCTAAAAGCAACAATATCACAAAGTTCATGCATGTATCATTCTAACTTAATTGTGTCAGATCATTGCAGAGTTAGATCCCAGCCAGAGCTGGCTCACATAAAGCCCCACTCTCTGGGCTCTTTTTAGCCTGATGTGGGACATCTGATGGTAGAAAAACCTGCTGCTCAACACTTCTGAAAATCATGTTACAGATTGAAACACCTAGCTATGGACATTGACTTCAGGCTTCCCATTCTTTGAGCCTGTAAACTGCTCTGATTTGCTGTTACTTTATGACCTGATCCTATGTTTTACACCCCTTTGCATTTAGTTTCATTCCTTTCTGTAAGTTCACCCATCTTCGAAGCATCTGAGGAAGTGGGATCTTCTCCCACAAAAGCTCATGCAAAAAATAAATCTGTTAGTCTTAAAGTGCCACACGACTGCTTGTTGTTTTTTTCTGAGAACTGAGACAAGATTTTTCAGGTTGGGCACACAAGAGTTGAGGGACCCAAAAATCAGGAGTTCCTATGTTGTTTTGTTAAAATGTTATAAATAAAGTTGAAAATACTTTTATTAAAAAAAAAAAGGCGTGAGCTGGGAAAACATTTTTGCCTACCAGTGATCAGACTAAGCAATTTAGCTTCTAACTTGTCAGACGTTCTTGTAGCTCAAATTGCTTTAGAGATCCTTTCAATCACTTAACTCTATCTATGGAGTGTTATTAAGTTACAAAGTTCTGTGTGTGTAAAGAGCCTAACCCGAGAGCATACTTCTCCTGGACTGCACGCTAACACAATACAAATAATAATAAACACAGAACTCAACAGGCACCAGTTATTACTTTGTAGCTTTAGGATCAACTCAAGAGGGATTATCCTTAAACATTTAGGATCCACTCCATTAGCGTTAATGGGAATTGAGGATGCCAAGCAAGAACTCATCACCTTCCATATGCCTGAGGAGTAAAAAATGAGGGCTTTTGAAAAACTCAACAGATTGCAAAAAAGTTGTACGTGGGTCTTAGAGTTCTCTCAAGAGTGTGGGAACAGCTTAAAATTGTTGAGGTGGGTGTGCCTGTGTATATTACCACTAACATTTTTAAGTGTGAAGCATACATCAGCACATTTTCAGGAGGACACCTGCTTGATTAGAAGGCCTCTAGGCTTCTAGGAGTATTGAAAAAACTGCTTTCAGGGGGTTACATGCTCTTAGATAGAACCTGCTTCTGTTCACAATCCTTTCTACTGCTCATTACAAATGTTATAGGAAAATCAAGCATTCTTCTAGCTAGATTTGAGCTGTGCTATTTTTACTGGATGATCATGTACATGTGGTGCACGTGATCATGTCATACAAAATATTCTGATTTATTCTAGCCTGTAGCCACATATTTAGCAACCCCACTATTAGGCTGACCACAGAAGAAAATGGTGAAGAATCTCATTAAATGCCCTTTCTGCAGCACCAGTATTTTGAGCTATGGGATAGATGCTGGAACTTCAGGTGCTGACGGTGCTGCCGCACCCCCCCGACTTGTAGCCTCCATTGTATGCAAGATTTATAGTTTGCTTCAGTGACCCTCCGCACCCCTGCTATAAAAATTGTTCCAGCACCCTCAGGTGGACTAAAGACTGTGGGGGCAAAACTAAGACCGTATTCTAAGAACAAAACTGCAAACAGAATCAATTTTAGTCACACGCAGATCTACGTGCCAGTCCTATGATTTACGTCCTAAAAGCAAACAGCAACAGCCACAAACCAATGCATAGCTCAAATGAAAAAAAATATTCCTTTTAGGAGCTTCTTTGTTATATTAAGCTTACAAGTCACTTAAAGTCAATTGTCATGCACTAAAAGGAATGAAAGTAAAGTAATTAATCAAAAGCAGTTACTAATGATCAGTAGTCATGATCCATTAATTAAGGTAAAATCAGATCAGATTAAAAAGGGAAAATCCTGCTGAATTTAAGCAAACGCACACCTGTTTATACCAGGTTTGACTCTGACCCCATGACGCATGATCATAGCAGAGCAAGATATAAAAAGAATTTGAATGCCCATGAAAAGCAGATCTCAGGCTGACCTTTGAAAATCCACCCAAGCTGGATTCAGGAGCCACCCAATATTTATAATGTCTACATAAAGAAAACTACATCAAGAGCTTGAGCTTCCACAGACTGTTGCCATCTCTAACTGTCTTTTGAAACTGTAAGAATCTAATTATCACTATTGTCTTATCTCTTTATATTCACTAGATAACCAAAGTGGTTCAGTAAAGAGGGCAGACATGACCAAGACAAAGGAGACCTGCATTTGATTCCCAGATCTGCCACTGACCATGTCTATGAATTTGGGCAAGTCATTTCATCTTTCACTGCTTCTTTTTCTGGCTCCCACCTGTTGTCTGTATTGTCTTTTTATATTGTAAGCTCCTCAGGGCAAGGAATGTCTTTCACAGTTAGGCTGTGTCCACAAGAGGATTTTATTTTGAAACAACAGCCATTGTTTCAAAATAAAGTTGGCAATGTCTGAATGACATTTCGTTATTTCGAAATGATGGAACCCTGTCGTTTTAATATAATGGCCATTGTTTCAAAACAGTAAAACCTCACATGCAATTGAAATAGCCATTGTTTTGAAACGGTTGTTTCGAAACAACACAGTTCGGACATGTTATTTTGAAATAACAGTTATTTTGAAATAACACTTTTGCCCTGCTCCTTCCCAGGGTGCCTTCCTTTTTGTATATATTGGGTGGGGGCATGGCCCAGTGAGGGGGCTATGTTGCCACACCTCCCATGCTGCCCCTCTCCTGAAGCGAAATAGCATGTCCACACACAGGGCATGCTATTTCGCTTTGAGGGCTTCCCTTACTTTGATTTAGCATTTTCTTGTTTCGATTTAAGTTATTTCAAAATAAGGATTTAATTTCAAAATAAATTATTTCAAAATAACTTATTTCAAAATAATAGTGCATGTGTGAACACAGCCTTAGAGTCAGTGAAGAGTTTTTTGACAGAACATGCTGATTTGGGGAACTCAGACTTTTTATGGGAAAGAGTCAGTTTCAGCAAACTTTTGGTTGAGGTTTCTCAGGCCTGTGATGAACCTTCTGATCCAAACCAAAGAGAGAAATATTGATCCTGAAACAGTCAAGCACTTAGGACCCTCACTGGGGAGTTAGGAAACTTGGGTTCAAGTTCCTTTCCTAAATCAGGCAAACTGAAACTTGAGCTCTTGCATTCCCAAATAAGTGCCATAATCGCCTGGGTATTCTAGAGGGCTCTTGTGCATGCTTTTATCGTTTTGGGGGGAAAAAATTAGAAAACTCTCAGTTTCATCCTGATGCAAAATGGGAAAATCATTTGAAATCCTGAAAAAAATGTTATGGGACAGGAATACTGTCTCCACCACCCACCCTAATCTTTACTCATTGTGTTTGTGCAGTGCCCAGCAAAATAGAGGACCAAGTTTGGTTTGGGCTAAAAACATAAAGGTCCTGATAAAGAGTGTTTTTGATCTACAGACAACCTGAACCAGGATAAACTGAAACCTATGTGTGCAGATTTATAAGAATAAATCCTCAAATGAGATTGCATCCCTAAATCTGAGTCAATTTAGTGAAAATTGTGACTTAACTTGCTTACAGACAGCCCCCTCCAGCCTGAAGCAAATACTCACCAGCAACCGAACACCATACAACAAGAACACTAATCTAGTAACCTATCCCTGCAACAAACCCTGTTGCCAACTCTGCCTACACATTAACTCCAATGATACTATCACAGGTCCCAACCACATCAGCCACACCATCAGGGGTTCATTCACCTGCACATCCACTAATGAGTCTGCTCATTTAAATGTGCAAGACGAATCCTGGACACATATCCAGCAAAATGATAAGCAGTTTGAAGACCATTGATTAAGATAAAGCTAAATGAAAAATCCAACTGTGCCTTTTAAATTAGAAACTCAGAAAGAAGAAAATGTAAATAAAACCAATTCAGATTTAATGTGTAGTTCAGCAGAGACTTGTTGATTTTGGATTTAGTCACTGCAAAAGACAAATCGCTTCATGATTGCATGCCTTTGCTTGTGTTTCTTTTATGAGCTTGTTGTAATCTCAGTAAGATTCATTTTATTTCCTTCCTCATGGCTTGTGGTCAGCAAAAAGTATTTAGTTTGGCCAATTCATAGTGATTGTGAACATGTTTTTGTCTGAGGATCTAGTAGGTTTTTTCTACCAGAAGATTACTAGTAAGTCCAGCCTTCACTTACACTGATTAGCACCTTATCCTCCTAGTGACTTGTAAGGGAGTTTAGGATTTGCAAGGAATGCAAGACCAGACCCTTACATCTGGGAGATAAATGTTTGAACAAATGGGCGAACACTAAGAAGACTGAATAAAATGTTGGCTACAAGCAGTAGTTTTCACATAGGACTGAGCTTGAGTCTCTGTTGCCTTGCACCTTGTTTAGTCATTCACATTATGGCAGCACCTGGGGTGGGAAAGCCTCTTTGGATTGGGCTCACAATATTATTTTATTCTGCTGCTTCAGACCTCACCAACACAGGGAACACAACTAACTAATCCAGTTTCTTGAACAGACTACATGGGTTATGCTATTTTATCAAAGAGAAGCTCAAAGGAGGAGAAACCAAACTGGTCTGGGCTTTACAGAGGACAGATCAATGTTTGACAGACAGAAAAACTAATAAATAAACTGGGGTTATTTTTAAACTTCCAAACAATGGAGCGTACAATTTTTTTAAAGCAGTTGTTGACAGTATCCCCTTATTTTTTCCAGCTGTTTGCCATGCTAGATCCATTGCACAAAATGGCCAAATTATACAGTCTCAACTACTTGATTCAGTTCAGTGGACAACTTCAAGGCTGCCATTGTGCAAGAGTTGCAACAACAGCCATCAAGGAAAGGGTTAAAAACAAATCATGGGAAACAAATTGTCTAAGGGTATTTTAGCTGCGGAAGTGCAGGTGTCAGCTATGGCCCACTCTGAAAATACAATATTTTCCCTACCACCAGCACAAAGCCAACAAGGAATTAATCTCACACTTACAAACCAGATGCTGCAATCACTCGGTGTGGGGAGAAAAAGGAGCCACCACAATTCACATACTGGTTTTCCGAAGGTGTAAGACATATCGAGCCAAATCATGCTCTCAGTGATGCTAGTGTGAAACTGGAGTTACTCCATTGCAGGCAATGAAGTTATTCTGGATTTATACCAATGAAGCTGAGAGTAGAATTTGGCCCATTTTCCATTGTTCACAGAAAGCCGGAGGTTTCACTCTTATTTATAGCCTTCTCAGGAGAAGACAGCACTTTAGCAGCCAAGCTCTTTGGTTGTATTCTTCCCTAGCTTATTAAATACTTGATTACTAACTCTAAATTCCACAACTGTGAGGACATCTTTTTGAAAAGTGGAGCTCAGAAACAAAAAATGTGTCATTGTGCAATAAACCAGCCAACCACAAGGACTGCTTGATGTTCCTGTTCTCTGGTGATTTCTTCCCATCCTCGACTCCACTGCAGGTGACATATGGGACCTCTCATAGGCAACAAAAGTGGTTTTATGGGACAAATAGCTGAAAAGAAAAGAAAAACGGGCCTAATCTGCCATTGCATTGTCTGGCTCGATGGTTCCCAATCTGTGGCCCACAAGAGCTTTCAGAGGGACCCTCCACTCTCCTCCTGGATGCAGCTGGGAGCTGCTGCCTAAGAACCCAGACGGAGGGCGTTTTTGCAGGGCTAAAAGACTGGTGCAGCTGCCTTGCTGCAACCAAATGGATAGGAGATCAGTCTTCCCCTTCCGCTGGCTGTAGCAGGGAGCACGGCAAAGTGCTCCCTGGGTCTATAAGCACTGGAGTCCCTACTGGAGCCATATAGAGGGGAGCACTGATTTTCCATCACCCACTACAGAAGTGAGCCCCCGTTCAGCTCCTACGTGGAGAACACAAGACTGCAGGAGGCAAATTCCCCTGTTGCAGCCAGGGAGATGGGAGATCAGCAAGGAGGCACCCTCTCCACTGAAATCCTTCTGTCTGGATGTCATGGGGGGGCAGAGCCTGGTGGCCCTTCAGGGCTGTAAAAATGATATCTGTGGCTCTCAGGCCAAAAAGGTTGGGAACCGCTGGTCTAGTTCAACAGAGTTCAGGTGTCTCAGTGTTGACTCAAACCCAGCATTGTAGTTTCCCATAAACCAAGAGCTAACTATATTTTCTCAGACTGGATGGTTTCGAAAGGAGGAACTTCACAGCTTAACAAGAAACAACCTAGCGTGTGTCCCTGACTGTGAGATTTTCTGTCTTGAATCTCCTAATGTCCCCACTCCCAGTGAGCAAGCAGACAGTTTCCTTGGGGCTGAGTAGCCATTCACTTCTGCCAATGTAATACTGATGCCACTCCATGGACATCAAAAGCCTCGATTTTCCACTACGTCCTAGCTGCATTAAGATGTAGTGGATGGTGGCAGTCGCTGGGAGCTGACTGAGGCATTTGATTCAGCCTGGGCTCGACTCGGTATAAATTGCAGCATGCGGGGTCCTGTTCTAACTAGCACTGCTGGCCTGTGGTCTCTGTCTCTGGCCTGTAAATAATGTAGGTCCTGTGCCCCTGTGCCGGGGGGGTGTGTTCATTTGGTCAATTAGGAGGGTGAGGCAGCATTTGTAGGTTATCCAGTATCGGAGGGAGAGCCAGTCGGGGAGACAGACTGAGTGAATCACGGCCAGTGAGGAAAGGGCAGGGGAGAGCTGCCTGGGAGCCAGGAACAGGTGGGAGACAGTGTACATTCGGGACCGGGAGAGACCAGAACAGTAAGGGGGGTTTGCTGGCTGGTGTCTCTCCAAGCCGGAGGATCAGGGCTGGAGGGTGAAGCCAGGGAGAGCTGCAGTAGCAACACAGGGAATTGCCTGCGAGGACTAAGCTGGGAAGCCAGAGCCAAGTGCAGGTGAAAGCCAAAGGCAGGGGAGTGGCAGAAAAAAAACCTAATCACTGACATCTCCATGGCTGGGGAGGGCTGAGGCTCATTTGACAGGGATGGTTCCCAAGAAGACAGGGCTGTATTCCAGTCTGAACGGCTGGGGTGGCTGTCCCAAGCCAAGGACAGAGAAGGACTGACAGAGTCTGGGTGTGATCAAAGGGGCCTGTGCGGGGGATACATGGGACACTATGAGACAAGACAAGATGTTGGGTGATTGCATGCACTGGGATGAGAAATGGATTATATATCTGAGACTTGTTTTGAAGTGTTTTCATAGCAAACCATGCTTAGGGACCACACAACACACTTGCATGGACTTCCTGGGGACTCTAAAAGGGGTGTCATGAGACAGCTGACCCCAGGAGAGCGCTCCAGACAGGACTGCCCCCATGTCAGGCCCTTACACCCATGGAGGAGCAGGCACAGGTTAACACTACACTGCCACCAAGGATGTGATTTGCAGCTTGCTTGCTGAAAGCGGCAATGAGGAGGCAAAGATGCAGACGTTGGCTGCCTGGGCCACCTGAGAACCTACTTGCTTGTGCAGGCAGGATGAAATGCTGTCAACACTTCGTCATCGGTGTGTTTGGTGAGTGAGCTAATAGCTGGCACAGGTGCATCTGCATGAGTGGCCATTCACACCCTAGGCTGCAGTGGACATAGCGGTAGTGGACATGTCCTGCCCCACCCTTCTTCCCACTCACATCAAGGTGAGGGCAGCTGGTGTAGAAAGTGGCCACACTGCTGCTGCCAGTTTTGCACCTGGAGAAATTCCTCCAGTACAGGACGAATTCTCCACTGGAAATCTCTGATTTAAAGCCACTTTGCACTATGTGGCCTGAGCAGACCAGAGACTCCTGCCCTGCGTCCTTTCGGAAATCAGACACAAATCCTTCTGCCTTTCATGTCCATGATGGATCCCATATGCAGGTACTTAAAGTATTTGCACACTGTCCTTTGTTAGTCACGCCCATGAAGTGGAAAGTTTTAAATTGACACAGCTACAGCAGTGATAATGCCTGAGCTATTTCTGGGGCATACTTCTGATGCTAAATCCAGTTCTTTGAGTGTACCTGGAATAAATGGGTGATGATGTGAAGCTTGTCAGTAATTGCTGGAGATGTTATGCCTAAAGAAACTAAAAGGCTGCTTTAAACTGTTAGCCTTCAGCCTCTTGAAAACTAATCCAAAAATGCCCAGAAATAGCTAAAATCTCTGTAGGTTGGAGCCTGTAAAAAAGACTAGGGAATCTTTATTTAGCTCCCAGTGTTTTCTAAGTGCACTCAAATCTCCTGCCATAAGAATCTGAGTGCAGAAGGATGAACAGAGGGAATAAATAGCACCGCAAGTGACACATTCATTTACAACAACTCTGAGAGATCTCTCTTTGTCTTTGTCTTTGCAACTCAGTACTTGACATCTCTGGAAAGCCTCCCCATGCAACCTGCTTGGTCCCATTATTTTGCTGTACAGTCTGGAGTTAGATCATAAAGGCATATATATGCATGCTTTATAATGAAAAGCCATTAGGCAGCAGATTGTAGAAGACAGGGAGGTGGGAAGCAGTAGTTCGAGCAAAGGGTGGTGGGAAAGGGTGTGCCCCAATAAAAGAAATAGGATTGAGTCCATGTTCGTTAGAAGTTAATGGGATTCTTATCGCAGATTCCAAAAGCCCTGGGAGTCCACCCACTGCCTCCAGGAATGTTTGGGTAGTGTGCAGAGACGCAGGATTTTGTGATACCCGTAAAGAGGCAGAGTATTGCTCTCCTGGTTACAAAAGGCTCTTGGCAGCTTCAGGTCAGCATCTAACAGACAGGCAGTCATAGTTTGGCCTCTGAAATTAAGCTGTTCTCTCATTAATCTCTCACAGCGCAAAAAAAGAGCATTCATGAAATGTGAAAGACGAGCAACCAAGATTCGCAAAATTCAGGAAGTACAAAAAAGTTAAAGATTGAATGTTCTCAGCGCTGGCTTTTTCCTCCATGTGTATATAAAGTATATCTTCTCTCTGTGGGCTCAATCTTCAAATTCTTCCTCAAGCAAAACTCCCATTTAAGTCAATTGGACTTTTACCTATGTTAGGCCTTCAAGATCTGTCCTGATACTATTAAATATCACTTGTCAAATAATACAGTATTAAATACAGCACAGGTTGGATGCAAAGTTAGCTTATTTTGTCAATGCAATTAAAAATCAAGTCATATACCACAAAAACTGGCCCACTTTTGTATAGGAAAGTACTGAAAGAGCAAAAGAAAACACATAGCAATCCTGGCTGGAAAATAACAGTAATGGAAATCACTAGGGTTGGTACTGAGACTGGTTGGTTGGTTGGTTCAAATGCCTTTCAGAAAAGCATAGCAGGAACAGAGCACAATTTTAGTAAGTTAAGACGTATCAAGTGATAAACCATTAATGATTAAAAGTGTAGTCAATAAGGAAGCACAATGCAGAGCAGGAAAAGCTTTTGTGATTAATAAAAGTAAAACATTAAAACAATTTGCATGTTTGGCAGAAGGCCAAATGCAAATACAGGGTAAGCATGTGCTGTAGGCATGAAAATACAGGCACAGTGCCAGAGCAACTCACCCTGCTACAAATTATTTCCTTCTGTGCCAGCCAGGCCCCTGGATCAGCGTATCTGCTGATTACCTCGGTCATACTATCAAACACCTCCCTGGCTACCACTTTTCTAGCCAGTTCTATGGGCCACTGGCAAATGAGAGGTGCAGCATTTTTGCCTCACTAGAGATTTTCCATCATGGCAGCCTCTACCACCATAGACTCTAATTCTAAATTAAATTAAATAAAAAATAAATTCTTGTGGTATCTAAAGACTATATAAAACCTTGCCGAGAAGTAATAGGGACGTGCATCACTGGGTATACCTACGTTCCAGCTGGGGGCATGATTCCCAGTGGGAGGAGACACACCTGCATTAGCTCTGATTGAGCTAGTGTGCTAAATATAGGGAGTAGCCAGGACAGCAAGAACAGCTAGAGGGGTTAGGTATGCACATGGGGCAGTTAGCGTTCCTGCCACTTGTGCTGTCCTGGATACACTGCTTTTAGCATGCCAGCTCACTCAGCACTGGCACAGGTGCGTCTCCTCAAAGGGTTGGCGTACCCTATATCTTAGTAGGGTCAGGGTGTTAGCGATGCATATTTCTCCATGTTCAAATGAAATTTTACCCTTGATATAAAGTGGGATTTTCAAATGCACCTAGGTAATGGAAGAGCATAAGTTCCACTGCAAGTCACTGCAACTTGTGCTACTAAAGCAGACACTCTCAAAATCATGCCCATAGTGATCAGCTCTGCTGAAGTTCTCTGATTCACGGAAGGAGACTTAACCTTGAACAGGCGAATTACAGCCTCCTTCTCAACTCCTGCCAAGCCACAGCTGACTGAAATGGCTTCCTCACTCCCTTAAGATGCAAATCTCAAGAAAAACAAACAAGAAGCCCTGTGGCACTTTTAAAGACCAACAAATGTATTTAATCATGGGCACAATCCCACTTCATTAGACACATGAAATGGAAAATGTGCCACGTTAGCTGCATATATACTTCAGCGAAGGGTGGGTCACAAGGTCAATTCAAACGGATCCAGAGAGATAGGCACGTAAGCTATCTCAGCAAAGTAAACAAGCTGTATCGATTCAAACAGTGTGGTATAGTTAAGCAAGAGCTGAAAAGGGTAATAGAGGGGAAATTACCTTTTATAATGAGTTATCAGATACCTATTCAAAGCCAGTGTGAAGGTATTGAGTTTGCATATGAATTTCAGTGCCTCAACTTCACATTGCTTCACATTCCACATAGTTTCAGGGTTTTTGAAGTTTTTTTGGCTGAAGTACTATAACTAGCCTGGTTTTTACAGAATGTCCCTGTAGGTAGAAATGTTCCCCTGTTGGTTTTTGAATGTTACCATTCCTGATGTCTGATTTGTGCCCATTTATTCTTTTATGCAGAGACAGTCCGGTCTGGACAATGTATATAGCAGAGGGGCATTGTTGGCACATGATGGCATATGTCCCATTGGTAGATGAGCAACTGATTGAGCTCCTGATGGAGTGGCTGATTTGGTTAGGTCCTGTGATGGTGTCTACTTGGGTAGATATGTGGGCAGAGTTGACAAAGGGGTTTGTTGCTGGGATAAGTATCTGACTTAGTGTTCCTGTTGTATGGTGTGTAGTTGCTAGTCAGTATTTGCTTAAAGTTGGGGGGTGGGCTATCTATAAGCAAAGAGTGACCTACTTCCCAAGACTTGAAAGAGTAAGGGATCATCCTCTGGGATAGATTGTAGATCCTTGATGATGTGCTGGAGAGGTTTTACTTGGGGACTCTAAGTGATGACTAGTGGTGTCCTGTTGTTTTCCTTGTTGGGCCTGTCCTGTAGCAGGTGACTTCTGGATACCTGTCTGGCTCTGTCTTTCTGTTTTTTCACTTCTGCAAGTGGGTATCATAGTTTTAAGAATGCTTGATAGAGATCCTGAAAGTGTTTGTCTCTGGCTGATGGCTCAGAGCAAATGTGGTTGTATCTTGGGGCTTGGCTATAGACAATGGACTGTGTGATATGTCCCAGATGAAAGCTGAAGGCCTGTAGATAGGCATAGTGGTCAGTAGCTTTCTGGCATAGGATGGCATTTATGTGGTCATCACATGTTTGTACTGTAGTGTCCAGGAAATGGCTCTCCCATGTGGACAGGTCCAGACTGAGGTTGATGGTGGGTTGGGAAGTGATGAAATCATGATGAAATTCCTCAAGGGCCTGTTTTCTGTGGGTCCAGATGATGAAAATGTCATCAACAAGTAGAGGAGTAGCACCTGAGGACAAGAACTGAGGACACATTCTTCTAAGTCATGAAAATCTCAAGAAACAATCTGAAATGTATTTAACTTTGAGTGATAACAACTGAAAACACGTGCTTCTACCCATCAGTTCTAGTGAGTGAGCAAAATACTAGAACAGAGTCAGAGGTGTATGAAGAGTAGCAGATAGTACAGTATTAATGTATTAAACAAATGGATTGGGAGAAGCTAAATTATGGGAGTTTCGCAGCACTACGTGTTCCAGAATGATAGTCGTGTTAGTCTATTTCAGCAAAAAGAACAAGGAGTCCTGTGGCACTTTTAAAAATTAATGAATTTATTAAGCTTTTTCAGGCTATAACCCACTTCCAAAGATGCATGAAGTGAAAACTACAGTATGTACAGTAAATGAGGTGCATAATGGTGAAAGCAGCATATGACTCTATATGCAAAAGACTGAAGAGAAATAACTAATTTAAAGAAGCTGAGGTGCTTATTCATTTAGGGCCTGGTCCACAGTCAACTGAAGTCCACAGAAAGGTTCCTCTTCATTCTGACTGGCTGTGGATCAGGTCTATGATTGCCACAAAAGTATATTGTACACAAGCCAGATTCTTGGCTAATGCATATTGGCATAGTTCCATTGAAATCAATGGAACTATACATTCCCTGCAACGATGTTCATTTACGTCAGCTGGTGGCCCTATGTATTTAAAATTTAACGAGGAGTTTGTGAATCATTTTCCTTCACAGAGCAAGTGTTTACCTCCTTCAACATAATCAATGTAGCTTCAAATACATAATTGTAATACCTAGTGCTTATATAGCTTTAAAAATTGTACAGTAGTTAATTGATTAACCTTCACCCACTGAAGAAAATATTCCTATTTAGTTTACAGGTGGAGAAAGTGAGTCAAAGTGAGATAAAGTGACTTCCCTTCTGAGTCACAGTAGGAATCAGGATTAAGACACAAGAGCCAAAGGGTACTTTGTCCTATATATAATGGTCTAACCGCACTTCTTCTCATTCCCAGGTTGCACTGCTGCCTGAAGCGCCAGCTACACAATGACTTTTTCTATTCCTCTCACTGATGGAACATTATTCAACAGCTTCTGTGCACAAAATCTGCAGAATCTTCGCAGAATCTGCAAAGAGTAGATGATCAAGGACTCCACAGAAGAGATGACGAGCACAACAGCAACACAATGCTGGATGCTGTGGAGGGGCATGAAATCATACAGGAAAAGAGGAGAAAGGGGTCTCTCCGAAGACATGTCCACAGTGCTTTGCCCAGACAGTTGCTGCTGAGGGAATGTGAGAGAGCCGTCCAGAAAGTACTCCTAACAACTCACTGAAAAGAATGCTTGGTGCGGACATGAAAACACAGCACAAAGGTGACTCTGTGGTAAGAAACTGAACCTCGTAACTTGTATCCATTTACGTTGCCCATACGTCCAGCTGATTACAAGTCACACAATTCCTTCTGTAGCCACCAATCATATTCTTGCATTCCAAACTGCTGCTCAAGGAAGTACCAAACTGTCCAAAGTGCATGAAGAATAGCAAATCAGCCATCAGATGAGTTACCAGTAATGACAGGTACTCAGGTATAGTTTCTTTTTTTCTGTTTTTATAGCACTAAGTGAAACAGTGTGACTTTTAGACTTTCTTCAGAAGTCTGGTAGGTGTAACCATTAGCATGGAGTGCAGGAAGAAAAGAAAGGTGACAGCTAAAAAATTACTCAGAAGCTGGCAAGTCAGTTGATTGCTTCATGATCAAGGATGCTCCTCATCGCCATCAAGGCAACTGATCTACTCTCCTAATGAACAAAAAACACAAGTGAAGAAGCTAAAGAGATGGCATGGGACTGGCAGACTTCCTACAGAGCAATCCCACTTCTTTGAAATGCATAACATACAAACATAACTAAAACAATTTGCATTATCAGGTTACCGTAAGATTCCTTGATGCATGATGCCTGCGAAATGCATCATATAATTATAAGCTTGATCTGCTCAAGAGATACGTAGTTTATGGAGTCATTTGTCTTACCTCTTTAGAATATAGTTTTAATAAGTCAAATAACTCCACCCTAAGATACAAGCCTTAACGTGAGAAACAAGGCAATCTAAAACAGGGAGCTCTTAGGATTCAAACATATTAAGCCTTAGAGGTCTTGGTGAGATGATAGCCAGAATTATTAGCAAGTCATCGATTTCCATAAGTAATGTTTTATATCACAGTCAATAGAAAAAGAAGCAATTACTTTATCAAGTTAGTTTTTAGTCACAGGCCAAAATCTCCACCACCTTACACTTTGTGTAACTCTATTGAATTTAATGGCATTACACATAATGGAAATCAGCGGGGAATTTGGCCTACAGAACTCAATAAAGTCACACATCTAAAAGACCCAAACAAATCTGGGCCTGATCTTCAGCTGATGAAGCTAAGCAGATTTATACTGGCGTGGGATCTGGCACTTTATCTACGAGTATCTAAAGAATCCAGAATATATGCACAATTACCTCAATAATATAGATGTTGCACAGACTCAAATAAATCCCACAGTCTAAAAAAACAGATTGGTTGAGTTAAAAATGGATTTTGCTCTGACTGTGTTCCCACTTCATTTCCATCAACATCCTTGCAGTTTCACTAACAGGAATGTTCATGGTATAGTTGACAACAGTCATAGAAAATAAAGTTTGAATTTATGACCCTCCCATATTCACTGTTAAGCTGTTTCTAAGATTTGTTTCTCTTCCTGTATTGGATAAGAATAATACCATGTGA
>ML682007.1:9869469-10026222 GCA_007922195.1 Podocnemis expansa
CCCAATTACAACTAATCAACATTGCTGGATTTTTGGGCATTGAGTTCTGGACAGAGAAGTGGTCATGAACAATCCACAGATCAAGAACTGGTGACTCAAAATATTTGGCAAATAATTCTGAACAATAAATGCATTTGAGAATATCTTAAACTTATTACAAATGAGGAGTGGAAGTTTGAGTTATCACATAAATGACACAGTATGAATATTCCACCTACATGCAATTAAAAGAGAATTGTTATGCTTCTGTCAGCTGATATATATTGTTTCCATCTGAGTCCCCATTGTCATTCTGGCCTCCCTTTCATTGATCTGGGACCTCTCTCAACATATGTCTATGCTGAAGAATAGCTACAAATTGTTTACCATTGAGTAATATTACAAATAATGTAGAATATTTAATGTATACAGATTTGTATTATTGTAGTGAACACAAACAGATTCCTAAAACATCTGCTATTCTCCTTTGTAGGAGACTGAAGGGACATTTCAGTAAGTTCTACTAAGGACAGGTAAGCAAAAAGCAGATGCCAACCCTAACAAATCTTTCATTCTGTGTTCTCACTAAAACAGCCAGCAACAGTAAATCTCTTAAATGTAGTCCTTACCGTTTTCCCTCTGAAACCTATAGGAAAGGGAGAAGTACGTGCAGATAAGTGCTGCCTCACCCTCAAAATTGTCTCTGGGCAGCAGAAAATAGAACATAAAGAATGTTAAAAATGACTTGTCTTATCTTGCTTCAGTTCCTGATGAGTTTCTGCAGACAGGGGCATAAATTATACCCTAAAGTAATGGCATTTGAGAAAACAGATTAAGGCATTTCTTTTCCCATCTGCTCTGGAGGGGCCAGATTCCCATGTCTGTGACATCTGTTAATGCTTAAGCGACACACAAGCACCAACACGGGAGAGTGCATTCCCCTGTATCTGAGTATTCACACTGATTTCATATTCCCTCTTCATGGGAAGGGGAAGTCAGAAGGAAAATTCCTCAATTCCCCTCCATATTACTGCCCCAAATGATGGCAGCCTTGATTGTCCAATACTGAAGGCAATTCTCATCTAGATTAACCATTGAAATCCCTCTTTCTTCAGACAACTTCAGAGAGTCACAACTGGGTGAGAAGAGGTGGTCTTCTACCTATTGGAGCTGAAGCACATTCTCCATGGTAATCCCAGCTTGCACCTGACTGTGTAAAGCAGGTTGAAATCAGGACCCAAAGCTGGATCTTTCATGTGGTTGCAGGTTTTGCGTCTCTAGAGATCTCCACCAGTCCCCAATATATTTCCAGTTGGTATGGTGGCTATTCAAACTTTATTTAGGATACTACACAGCACACCAAGTAGGCTCATACGGTGAACCCAATGCTCAGAGACATGTCCATCCCTTTAGCTGTTGGAGTCAATGGGTCCTGACCCCAGTCAGACAATGGGTCATGAAACCCCGGCCCATGTCATTCTGTTAGCGGCAGGAAACAGAAAGTGAGTTACCCACATTCCCATGTGCTGCTCCTTTCTCAGAATCTTTGTATTTGCAACTGATTAGAGAATAATGTCATTTGGTCTGCTGAAAAAATTAAAGACAAAATTGTAGAGTGAAACAAAGGTAAGCCTTCTATTGTCTTTCGCTGGGGCCAGCATTTCATCCCATATATCTACATTTGTAGTAAGAAGAAAAGTCAGATGAAATAATGAATAATCCTTTGTCATAAATAGCTGTTTATCAGTGTTAGAGGCTATTAAATTTGCTAATCTGCTATCCTGAGATGCTGTCAGGAGGCTTGTTCATACCAACATGTCTGTGACTTAGTAAAATTATTTACAATTTATTATTTCCTCTTTTGGGACTGATCAAAAGCCCATTTAAATCAGTAGAAAGTCTGGGAATCAGGCCCTTTGGCCCAAAGCCACACAGGAATGCTGGGTGTTGTATCTTATAACTTTTAAGTGCCTTGAAAATCACTAGAATCCACAAACCCTGGGTTAGGCACCCAGGCTTCCTATACAACGAATGGAGAGAAATAGAGAAAAAAATGCTTCCAGGCAGAGGATGGAGCCCCTAAAAAGAGCCAATGTCTGGGGAAACCTGGAAGCGTGGTAATCCTGTCTTGAGGAACTAATGTCAACGGGCTAGGCAGGAAGACATCTAGGCCATTGATTCTCAATCAGAGGTATGGGTAGTCCTGGGAGTATCCAGTGACAGCCATTGGCCAGTGCCTCCCCATGGGATCCCTTCCCCAGGGCTGGGAACAGGGACCAGGGTGAGCAGGATACACCAGTGATGGCAGGAAAGTAATAGACAAATCAGCAGCAGATGCACGGGAGGGACCAGTCAGGAAGGGGACCAATCAGGGCTCTTTCTGAGGGGCACCATCTGCTCTGAAGAAAATCCAGGATATTTCCAGTATTTAAAAAACCATCCCAGACAGAGGATGGAGCCTCAAAATAGAGCTGACACCTCGGGAGATCTGGATGCATGGTAACCCTATCCGGAGGGACTCCATGTCACCCAGATTTTGGACTGAAGCTCCAAAGGTGGTGCTTAGATATCTAAGTCCTTGTATGGATCAGACCTTTTGTGGATTTTAACTCTTGTGAGGAACCTCCAAGTAGACTTTTTGATTAATGTATGTCAGCAATGTTTGCAATTCTTGAACATGCTCAGCCCCCATACACAAACAGTGGGAAAAAAAAGAGTGGGGATGGTTCTTCATGGTTTGCAATCATGATTTTTAAAAATACTAATTAAACAAATAAAGAAGCAAATGGACGGAATGAGAATGCCTCAGCATGCCAGCAGAATGGTAGTCTAGGTTGCACATGAAGTAATTAATAGAAGAGGTTTTAGGAGCAATGTTAATGCATCAGATCAATAGTTTCTAAAGTGTCAGGAGTTCCAAAAAGAAAGAAGGACATGTCTGAGACATTAAATACCATTGACATTATAATTAAGGGTAATCATAGAAAAATTGTTGCTTAGATGAAGTCTGCCTATTTTAAGAGCTTTCTCAGCAAATTATCTAATAGGGCATCTGTATTGCTATGCCAGGATCACTTTGTCTCACCCATAAGCTGAGCCAGATCAGTAACTGTAATCTTGTCTCATGAGGCTCTTCAGATAGCAGAGAATGTGGATGTAAGGCTCCTAGCAAAGGGAGATACATAGTATCTTATTTTTCCATTGTTCCCGATAGTTTTCATTTCCCACCACTTACGTAAAAATGCAATTGTTTTCTGGGTAAGTATATGTCTAAGAATTGTATGATTTTATTCAGCTACAACTGTCTTGATATTTAATGGGGGGTGGCAAAACAAACAAAAAGTCAGGTGGCTTTTTTAAAGACTAACATATATATTTATCGCATGAGCTTTCATGGGAGAAAATCCCACTTTGTCAGATGCTTGAAGATGAAGAAATATCCATCTGACAAAGTGGGGGATTTTCTCCCATGAAAGCTCATGCAATAAATAAATTTGATAGTCTTCAAAAGTGCCACCAGGCTCCTTGTTTGTTTTGTTGGATTCAACTGACGCAATTACCCCTTTGTAATTTAATGGGGAATAGCATTTCTGAAAATAATTTTGACATCTGCTCCATATTTTGTTGGTGATTTTCTTTTTGTTGACTTGCCACAGTGATTGTGCATCAAGAATCACTACACACCTTTGAAGAATTCACCAGTAGTTTCAATGTCTCTTTAGCAAAACCAGGTGATCCTAGTGGATTATCACATGAACCTGTTCAGGACAGGGATGTCCAATTTACCTGAAAGGCTGTCCTTGCCTAGGGACGAGCTAGGGCAGATCATCATTCTAAGCCGTTCCTAGCAGAAAAATACAATTATCTGAAAACAGTCATTTTTAAACAGAAGAACAAAGATAGAGGTACCCTGTGGAGTTGAAGCAGCCTGTCTACAACAAGGTCCAACTATGGATGCTTGAAAAAGAGTAGGTAAGACTAATAATGTAACTTACTGACACTAACTTGTGGGAAAGAGTGGATTCCTTTTGAGCACTTCCAAGCTTCAGTTTCATACCTTCCAGCATGTGTCATAGATAGATAGACAGATAAAATCTTGATGTGTTTTGATACAAATATTCCTAGTGACCATGAAATTATCCAAACAAAGAGTCTGGTGGCACTTTATTTATTATTTTTATTACTTATTTACAAACTTATCCAGCCCTTTCAACAACGCAACCACAATTTTTTTCTGTAGGAACTGATTTCAGACTAACTATAACAGTGCCATGGAGAAAGAAGTGTTTCCTTTTTTTGGTCAATAACTTTTTTATTTTAATTCCACCAGCTGCTTGTTCATCTGACTTATGCTGTGGAACAGGATAAAGGAGGGACTAATCTGTTTTCTCACTCCCTTTGTTAATTCTAAACACCTCCCTCATGCAAATCCTCTTTGCCTCTCTTATTTCCCAAGAACACTAATCTTAGTGAGTGTCCATAAATCCGGACCTACTTTTGTAAAACTAAATTTTATTGAAATTGGCACTCTCCCAACTCCAATAAACCTAAAGGCTACTGAGAACGGAAGTGCTCTTGGATGTGATGACAGGCACCCAGAGAAAGATACTAGCCCCATAACCGGAGCTGTGGTGTCTGCTGAGCTTTCATGTAACACTTTGTATATTTTGTCCTGTCAATTCTGTGTAAAACCTTTATGTTGTTTAACTGGATTATAATTGCTGAGGGAGTTGAGCTGCCACAAGGGCTCTATACTCTTATTCTCTATATTGCATGGAGAATGGGGTGGGAACAAGACACTGCTGTTAATTCCGGGTTCCATTTAGAGCATTCTGCAAAAACACACAGGGACAAGTCTAACCACGGTAGGGTTTAGCATATGTTCACCAGGCTTGATAGCCCTTCCCTCCACAGCCAACGGCTAATATAAACAGTCCCATTTGTACCTGTGACACCAGAAGCAAAATTTCTCCCAAAAGTTTTGGATTGTGCTTTTGTTTCCAATCTGGGTTAGATATGACTGCCCATCCCCTGAGCAAAATTTGCTAGGAAAGGTTTCCAAAGATGCATTAGAAGCCAGTTTGATACTAAGGAGGATGGGGAATAAAAGGAGCGGAGAACACTTGAGTTTGGGAGATCCAGAGAGGGACCTTTCAGAGCTTCAAAGAGTCAACCAGAACTCTCAGCACAATCTTTGGAAACAACAGTCCCCATTGCTGACACAAGGGCTATGTCTACACGGCACTTTTATTTCAAAATAACATCGTTATTTCAAAATAAAAGAAATTAGGTCTACACGACATTTTCTTATTTCGAAAGGATGGATCCCGGAATCGTCGTTCCGAAACAGTAAAACCTCAATGTTTTCGAAACGGCCATTATTTCGGAAGGGATATTTCGAAATAACGCCGTTTAGACCTGTTCTTTCGAAACAACACCGTGTAGACCTGTTGGTTCGAAACAACTGTTCGAAACAACAGGTCCAAAGGGCTTTATTTCAAAATAACCATTTTGAAATAACAGCCGTTTGGATTGCAGGCTTTCCCTTAATTCGAATTAACTTATTTCGAAATAAGGATTTTATTTCAAAATAACTCATTTCGAAATCCTTATTTCAAAATAACGATGCATGTGTAGACATAGCCAAGGACAAAGCGCATTATAGTATTTGTGCCTTTTACAGCACTAATCTATTTGCATATATTTATTTGTGCAGTATTTTTCTATAACTCTATTTTGGTGGGTTTTTGCCCCCTGGCCAGTATCCATCTCCAGTACATTTACAGTCCAGTTTTGAGTGTTTAGTGACTGTAGATCAGCATTTCCAAACTAATTTGGCCACAGGACACTTTTAAGCTTGGAATATATTGACAGAACATATACATGCTGATTTGGGGCAGGGGGGGTACACACCCAAAAGATTGCTGCACGTATTGCTCAAAAGTTGATTTAAAAGGGTTAGAAGTTAAAATACAGTATCCCTGGCATCAAAATGTTTTCACAGCACCTAGTCACATCACATGGAACCGCAATGTTCCCTAGTGCCCAGTTGGGGAAACACTGCTTTAGATGATAAGAAATCTAGTCCATTTCTACACTGTAATCTAATTGTAATCAGATTATACCCTCAATAACATTAGTGCAAATCCATTGACAGCTAATGGGGGCCTGAGGTTCAACCAAGGGCATATAAAGGTCTGCAGAATTGTTATCACTGCTGTTATTGTGATGCAAGAACCTTTTATTGCCAAGTGGCAAGGGCGTACAGGAGAATTACAGGAATCTCCTGACTCAGATGTGTACCAGCTAATTCACCAGTGAATGTCATGTGGGGTCTCCAATGAAGGCAGGTATCACATTGCTCATCAATGTCACTATGAGATGTATGTACAGATACTATGCAAGAAGTTAAGTATATACTGGAAATATGTTTTTAAAGCCTGGCTGGTCATTAGCAAGATGATAAACAGGTTTTCTATAAGACAAGATATGTGTATTTATCCATCCGTTTACATCTTTGTTTAACAAAGCCCTGGCTAGGATGATTAAGTTGAGGCTGGTCCTGCTCTGAGCAGGGGGTTGGATTATGTGACCTTCTATGGTCCCGTCCAACCCTAATCTTCTATGAGTCTATGATCTGAGCTGAGAATTGTCTCATTCATAGTGGGTCATCTATCTTCAGTCTGAAATGAATGCCAGTGAAGGATTGTGAGGATTTCAGAGAAAAAATCATCTAATAGGAAGAGAATACCATCGAGAGGCAAAGGTACAAGATGCAAGAATCCTATCTGAAGATATGCATCAAAGGTTTGCTCCACTATATCCGGGACACAAAGGGGATGGCTCCAGTATCCTTCACTGAGGGAATAAAAGCATTGGGCTTTTGCTTCATGAAAAAGGAGTCCCAACTGGGCTGAGTCGAAAGCACTTTAGAGAACTTTGTGTGAGATAATCTTCTTTAGACGAGAGATTAACTTCTTAAGTAAGGTCAGTGTCTAGAAAGTGTGTTATGATTTTGTTTTATGGTCACCATTTATTTCCCATAATCTTACTATCACTCAGGCCTCTAATCTTTGAAAATATATTCTTCTTTTCATTCTAAATATGTCTAAGTGCTGTGGTTTTAAGCAAAATACTGGGCCTGACTTGAATCTTGCAATCTGGTGTGTGTCCTGCTCTTGCAGGAAAAGCAGAGTAATTCTGTGAGAGTTCAGTGCAAAAGGACTGGACAGTCCAGGGAATGCACTGAAAACTTGGACGTTAATGCGTGCCTATTACTACTCATACAGCGAAAGCAAGCTCTGGGGATGCTTGAAAGATCATGCTTGCGCCATCAGATGCTGTTGGTTTCAAGGAGCTGATCCTTAGCAGACAGAAACAAGAATGCTTCGCACAAAGGGCAGGTGGGGGTGAGCTGCCTCCCAACCCAGGGTCCCCTGGAGAGCGTCACAAACGTGCAATATGGAAAGAACCCATTCAAACTGTCCAACCCCGGAGTGAATTAGCAGGGCTGGCAGTTGTGTATTACTTACATATGGAGCCAGTTTCATACAGAAATCAGGCACAATGAATATTGAACCTGCATCATGCTATTTTTTAACAACGTCATTATTTAGGATATAACCACATTTTACAATTGCTGGTCTCGAATTACAACCTCCTTCTCTTTCATCCATGTTCACAGCCTCTGTCATTGGTTAGAAGGCTTTGTTTTTCAAGGCTTAACAATGCTTTTCTTCATAAGGAAAAAATAATGCGTGTATGAAACTCAGCATTTATTAATAACTAATACGGCAATAACAGAATGGCATGTATGTGGAGTACCTACAAAGCCTAGAGCAAAGAGAATTTAATTAACCAACTTTGAAAGGTTTGTTACAAATAGCTAAAGAAGGGCTGGGAAAGCATTGTTTTATAAATAATGGAAAATCCCATCTGCATCCATTTAAAGCTCTACCGTTTCGTTCACCAAGCGTGGAATTCAAGCCTGTGCAGAGAGTTAGAGCAAGCCTGCCTTAAATGGGACTTAAATGGCTCTTGTACTGGCCGTCTGCATAGCAATGAATTTCATTCTGTGTGTGTGTGTATGTGTGTGTGCGCATGTGCGCGTGTGTGCTGAGCACACTGGAGCTAAAAATTTATCATGAATGCTTTTGCTCCTTCCAGCTGCCTAACATCACATGTGATGAAGTGAAATGATTTATCTCTGTACTTAACCACTCTAAATTATAGTAATTGTACCTAATTGCTTTAATACTTTCTTCTGTGGGTGTTTCATCGTCATGGCAACTAGTCATGTGTAAACAGTTATCAATTATCTCTCAAACAGAATATGCTTAAAAAAAAGTCAAAGGCTATAAAGGAAGGACCCAGATGTACATGGTGTTTGCACCAAAAAATAGTATTTTTATAATGTGAAACTATAGAATTAAAGCAAGACATCAGAATCAACTGGTGAGAAAGTGTATATAATATATATGCACACTGGTACCAATTCTGCCACTCTTTCATATTGAATATAGTGTCTTTCTCTTCTTGAAATCAATGGGGCTATTCCTGGAGTAAGGTACTATGGCATGCAGGTCAGGTAGTAGAACTGGACCCAGGAAAAGCAATAGAAAGAGCAGGTAAGGAGTCAGATTTTCAGGTAAATTCACATGAAAGTACAGTGACTGCATGCAAAAAGTCATGGAAACTTCATGTGCAAACAACCAGCTAACTATCCAACTGAGAACATGCATCAACAAATGTTTTCCAGGCTCTCATTTGTGCAGAATCATGAATCGCTTTAACTGACTGCTGGACCTGATCGATAGCAGGAAATATAAATATGGATTATATGGAAGCCTCCCACTACCCCCTCAGAGTTTTGTTTCAAGTTTTCATTTGCTTTTTGGTTATACATTTGTGGAGTGAATAAGAAAGATGAAGGAGGGGTGAGGCCTCATAAAATGCCCTTTAAAGCACAATGAATCACAGGAGATGAGAAAAGGCAGAGTAAATGAACACTACTGCTACAGTGGAACATGCCTTGTCACGGATGGCAGGAAAGAAGAGGAATAGACTTTGACTACCTAATATTTTTTTAATACACAACCATAGAATCCCAAAGTGCAACTACACTGTTCAGTGGTGTCCATTTTTCATTGCCCTGAGTGACTCAGTGAAGCTGATTAAATTTCCTAGTGTAGACCAGGACTTATTGTGCTATTGTTACTCATGTTGAATGGTGCCAAATGGCACAAAAAATCTCACTGATTTTGGTGGCCTTCTAGTGGAATAAGTTACTGGTCACGTGAATAAGGATAGAATAATCCGGTCCAATGGCAACTCCCTTATTAATCAGGTTGGACATTCAGGAACCTCTTTCCCTGAAGCCAAAGCAAAATTGTGTTTACCAGCCGCAAACTCCAGTAAACGTCTTCTGCCCTGCATCCAGTGCTTTGAATGACTAAAAGACTTAAAGTAATTTGCCCTTGTAAGACCTCAGAGTGCTTTACAGCAATCAAATCCAACCAAACCATCCCACAATGATACATGTAGCAGATCTGTTCCCTATAGGTGTTCCAGAATAATTCTCTTTTCATCATCAGATAATGCAAGATTTTCACATGATTTGCTCAAGGCTATAGAGCAAGTCAGGGTCAAGACCAGAACGTGTGAGTGCTGAATCCCTTTTGTTACTACTAAAGAACGCTCCCTCCTTTATATTATTGTTTTTTTAAATTCTGCTCTGCTCTGCTTATCTATGAAAAAGAATAAATGTTGTGAGTTGTTTCATTATGCCTGACACATGTGTCCTGCTTTTAAAGAGCCCTATCACCATGTGAGTCCACCTGGATACTGGACTATAAACACCTTCTATTTTCTTACCAAAATATAGGTTACTTTGAAAGTTTCTTACGTAGAGGGATTGGCTGAGGATCCACTTTATTTTTCAGAGGGAAATGGTATTATTCAGTATAGAAGGAGGCCACCCATTGTTTATTAGACATAAGACTGCTCCTTCTAGATCTAAGTCCCAAAACCATTCATTTTAAAAGTTCACAGAAAGTTTACATGAACTTCTAAACACTGCACAGCAAAACTTTAAGGCACAATCCGTTTTCAACCCCAGTATCATAGCAAGGTTTCCTCTTTATCACTCATATATTATTCAGTCTTTATATGGTGGTGTGAATTTCTACACTTTTAAAAAGTAAGAGACTCCCCCTAAGAACTCACAGGTGAACAGAGAGAATATCATCCAGGAAAGGTAGGGAGTGAAGAAGACATGTATAGAAGAAATGGAGCTCCAACAGGGATTTGACTAGAGGAAGGTAAATGGCTGACAGAAAGTGAGATATTATCCCAAGCACAGGAAAGGCAGCATTTTGAAAGATTCAGAGAGAAAAGCAGAAAAAGAAGGAAATTGTCTTTTTGCTAGCCAGGTTCCCGCAGTTTACAGGGAGCATAGAGGTGTGACATGAGCCGGAGAAAGAATTCCCTCAGTGTAGAACCAGTTATGCTGGCCCTACGCTACTTTCCTCAGACTCTGATGCATGGCAGTAATGAAGGTAAGAAGTGGCATTTCCCCAGCTTCATGCTCTACCTCTATGTTCCCTTCAAACTGCAGGAGCAGTGTCTTGAAATGCAGACTCAAGGCTGTGGCTCAACCTATCAACTGTCCTCAGGAGGCGGTTTTAAATTACGGCTGATCTTCACTGCTTTAATTTAGGCTATAAGACACCAGAGCTCCCAGCTGGGACAGAACCCAAGTGGTCTCAAAGTGCCTTCAAACCGCTTTTGCCCTTTTCCCTCAGCCCATGCCTGTTGGAGCCACTGATAGTCAGAAGTGAGGTTTGAAAAGGCTCAGAGGCTCTGGTTGGTATGGAGGAACACCCAAAATTCAGGCTCTTTTTTCTGCAGAAGGCCTTGTATTGCTTGTCTCCCATAGGAGGACACAGGTGTACACTAGGCAGAGAGAAGAAGGACTAGCCGCACATCATGTCCATTTCCTTCCTCATTAAGGAGCTGACATTTGTCCTACAGTATCTGAGATACCCATGGCTATGTCTACACTAGAAAAAGTTAGGTTGAATTTGTTAATTCACACTAACAAGTTTGACTTTAATTGGAACTAAACTCAACTTTATTAAGTCTAATTAACAAAGTGGACTCAGTCAACTTAAAGTTAAGGCGACTTAGTCCACTTTGTTAATTCAACCGAACTGCCTAAATTCAACCTTAATAAAGTCTAATTAATGGTTAATCCAGGTCTATACAGAGTTTTGGTTTGAACTAAGGAGTCAAATTAAGGTTTAGTTTGAACTAACAGGCAGTTCTTGTTAATTCAAATTAAGCTTTCATTAAGTTGAATTAAGGAATTTCTTAATTCAACTTAATGAAAGTCTAGTGTAGATAGGGACTAATTTAGTTTGAATTAAGCCTCCTTAATTCAACCTAAATTGCCAGCGTAGACAAAATCCTAATGACTTCAGTTCACATTTGGAAAATCAGTGGACAAATAACATAGAACACCAACACGGCTGACGCTGTTTGGGAGCTTTATTGGCAGCCTCAGTAGAGAAACCAGGAGTGTCGTTGACTCATGGAAAGACCAGGGGCCACAGCCCTGCCCTCTGACTCCAATCTGGAGTCGGGGCCCCAGGCTCCTGCCACTGCCAGCCCAGCCCCGATCCCCAGCCAGGGCCATGGCCAGGCGACGCCGTGGCTGCCACGGGTGATCCGGGTTGGGCGAGGCAGGTGCTGCCACGGCTGGCCCAGCCCAGATGGGGATGCAGATGGGAGAGGCAGGGGGCACCCCAGAAATTCAGGCACTGGCGCCAGCACTTGGGGTACATGCCCTCTGTGCCAGGTGCCAGCGACGCCTCCGAGAGAAGCCAACCACTGAGTGAGTCACAGAGATTGAACCACTTTCTACCTTTAAGCTAGTCTCTCCAGGACAGGTGTAACATGAATTGGCAGAATTATACAGGGGAATAGCATGGCTGTTGCATGTGTTGGTGATAAAGAGAAGACCCCCAACCCAACATCTTTCAGGAGACGTAATGTATTTTAAATGGAATTTGGAATATAGAGAGAAGATTTAGCAATCTAGATTAAGATTTCAATACCAATCCAACTTGTTTCACTATGAAATACAAAATAAAACCCATCTCCAAGCCTATTTATTTCCAGGACCCTGTTGTAAGCTATAGGCTACACATCCAGGTGAAAATGCAAGACAAAACTCCAGAATGCAAAGAAGTGAGTCAACAGAAAGTTAGGCACAACTGAAAACATATATTTTTTCCAGTTCATCCCCTTGTATCGCTTGTCAAGGCAGAATTTACTCTTAATCCCGACGTGTATATCCTGAGATGTTTCTCATATCAATTGTAGAGTGTCAACACACTGCTCTGTCATGTTATTACCAGTCTTATTTAATCATTCATAAGGAGCAGCTTCAACAAGAGGACATAGATACCTTACAATGCTCTGATTTTGGAGCTACTCATTCAGAGTGTAACAGAAAATCCTGGCTGCTAAATAATTTAGTGCAATAAGGAGAGTTGTTTTAAACTCACCCACAGGAAGAGAACAGTGTCTAGAATTTAAACTCATAATGGAAAAAAAAATCAGAAGAAAGAAATGGTTGCAAAAACAAACTATGCATTACAAAATTAATCCATTGTGAAATATTTACAGAAGGGGGCAGAGAGTCTTTTTTTGAAATAAGTTTCTTGTTTAGAGAGTCAGAGAGTTTCTACACTAGTAGAAAGCCAGAAACTATTCAGAATGGTAAAAACAAAACCATTCAAGGTTAAAGCTGAAAAGGTGGACGTGACACAGTCTTGACACAACCTACTGTCACTAACTGTCACAGCAAACCTGCCACTCTTTGCAACTTCTGATCTAAACCAATTTCCTAAACACGTAAGGTTCAGGATGGAATTTCATACAGTTCATTTTCTCAAACACAGAGCGTGTACTTTCAATCCAATGGCCTTTTTATGGAAAAAACAACAAAATGTAAAAAAAGAGTAAAACTAAAGTGCCTGTGAGAGAGTACACCACATGTCTCCTTTGTCACTGGTTGCATCTGAAGCCAAATACAAAATGGCACTGCCTCTGGCAGCTAGCTCATAGAAATTTAAAGTGAAATACCCAGAAAACAATCATAAGAGCACTTCTGAATTTCTTATTGTTTGTTGAAGTTGGACTCCTCTGATACAATACACAGGAATTTAATCATGTGACTTCCAATGACTAATTGACTCCTTAGTAGGATGATCGGGACAGATATAAGCATTAAACAGGGATTAGCCTGTCCCAATATTTTGCTCCCATGGCAGCAAACAAGCTTCAGTTTCAGATCATTTTAATAAATATTATTCCCATGTTGACTGGTACCTAATATGCATTGCATGCAGTGTATCTTTCTCTCAGCTAACTGCATATCAAATCTAAAAGGGTGGTCAGCCTTAACTCAAATAGCATCATAGCCTATAAACAAAAATAAACCAAAGGTATGAAGTCAGTCTTACTTCAGTAACATATTGTATGAGACAAGAAAACATTTAAGTACTACCAAGGCAGAGTCCATGCAGCACCAGGACATATTCCTGCTGTTTGTCTAGTTTCCGATGAGCAGTGTTCTGGGCTCAGAGTCAGATCTAGGTTCTGGGTCCTGACCCTGAATTGCTTTGGCCCTTCGTTGTGTATTTTGCTTCTTGCCTAGCTGTGTAGGCTGCTCTAACAATAAAATTTAGCTTATTGCCACAGCAGTAAAGTTAGACTATCAGGGGCTTGCTCAGTCAATTCTGGCCAGTTAGTGTTAGTTCAATAAAGAATCTCTCCGTGTCTGTAATCCTCTGCTGGACTCTCTCTAAATACAAGTAATTTAAAAAGATTCAACATTACAACCTTAATTATGTTGTTTCCTCTCTCTGCATCTCTGTTTTCCTTTTACCCCTCTGCCTGGTTCAGCTGTACGTTCTTAGGGCCAGGGACTCTCTCTCTAGCTCTGTGTGCGTGGAGTCCCTAGTGCCACATGCCCTGATTTCTCTTGCAACCTCTAGGCACTACTGTAAAGCAAATATTCAGTAATAATAAGTAATACTCTACTTTGCATGATGCCACCAGCATCCCTTAGCAGTCCTGGGCCTAAGAGATCCACGTCTCTTCCAGCTGCATAGAAACTTCTGAAGGATGATGCCAGAAGCAAAAGGAACTCTGGACTGATTTTCTTGAATATTAGTTAAATTTATTCAAAGTCTCTATGTCCTACAAAGCTGTGCCTCCAAATGCAACACTCTTCCCTTCTGCCCAGCACAGATCTGTCTCTGCAGAGCAGGAACTGAGCCTTATGTGCTTAGCAGATGACTCTGAATCAACTCAAGTTAGTAGACTATGTTCACTACGCCCAGGGCAGTCTATGGAATTCATCATGGAAGTAAGAGCCACTCCCTTGAATAAGCTTTGCAGAACAGGCCTCTTAATTAAAAACGGGCTAAATTTTCATAGGGTAATTGAGGCCAAATCCTGAACCGAATTATATCTAACCCGGGTCACTTAGCAAAGTGATTAAGTCCTTCCCTCCCCTCCGCCAGCACTGAAGTTGCCTGTCTATTCATGAGCAGATCTGTTAGTGCTACCCAGCCAGCTCCAGGGTACATATCCAGACATTATGTCTGCTATCACCAAGTGTCTACCAGGAGGTAGTTAGGAAAAGAAGAGATTAGAGTTGGAAATGGGGAATGGTGTTGGCTTTATCCAGTTCTGGCTATGTTATAGTTGCAATCATGAGAGTAAAAAACATACTTTTGTCTCAGTTGTAAAGTCAATGGACTATGCCACAAGTAGACTCATGTGTGCGAGGGCACACGTGAATGTGTGTCACTGCAAAGCCGCACTGGCAGGTGGATAGCATCCCACACTGCATTAGTGTTAGCATCTTTAAACCCATGTCTCTAAACACAGTCGTTTTCAGATTTCTGGAGAAAAGAAATATTCTCAGCCACTGGAACAGATTCTTTCACTTCTGCTGGTGTAAGACTAGAGCAGTGTTTCCCAACCAGTGTGCCACAGCACATAGGTGCGCCTTCAGGCCTGAGCAGGTGCGCCACAAATTGTTTTGAAAAACTACTTAAAGAGCTCTGGATTGGCTCATTGGCTCATGAATATTCATGAGTTCATTTGGAAACTATATGGTGGTGTGCCTCAAATTAATTAAAGGTAGCAAGGCGTGCCATGGCAGAGAAAATGTTGGGAACCACTGGACTAGAGTAACTAGAATGCAGCCCACTTCATTGCTTATGTACGATAAACCGTATGTACAGCTGGGCCCTTCACCCCCACTGCAGTCTACCCATCTTAGGGGCCCTGGTCAGAGTTGGGAGGCAAGGGACCCAACTGGGAAGGAATGAGAAGAGGGGTGAAGGGTTCATGAACCCTCATCCTAATCCTAAACCCCAATATCACGGGCTCACCCCTATTTCCAGCTCCCCATCCCCAGGTCACTGCCTCGTCTTGTGTGCAGAAGCTACATCTACACTGAAGTTAGACACCTGGGGCTGGTCATTGCAGGTTGCCTCAGTTTCCTAAGCTCAGGCTGTGGAGCTGTGTGATTGAATGTAGGATTCTGGGCTCAGGCTGAGCCCAAGCTCTGGGTCCCTCCCACCTTGCAGGATCCTAGAAACCATGTTCCAGCCCAAGCCCAGAAATCCACCTAGTAACTGCACAGCTCCACAGCCCGGGCTCCAGAAGCTCGAGTCAGTTGGTATTAGCCAGTCACAGACGGGTGTCTAACTGCAGTGTATACATACCCTGAATGACCAAATAGTGATTTTAGTGTCAATCAGGCTTTCCTGGCTTTTGCCAGAATCAATAAAAATCTGCCCACTGGTGCCGAGAACATTCCCGGAAATGGTAGAATTGTTTGCATGCGATTTTCAAAAGACTCTATGCAATAGGCCAAAAACCCGAGAGGCCATCAAGTTGCCTGTAGCACCTTCATTCACTCAACCAGTTACAATGCCTGAAACTAGTTTAGTTTCATCAAGCTGAGCAAAATTTGTCCCACCATGCAGAAGACATAGGACATTTGCCATGGGGAACAACTTGAGTTCTTATGGGGACTGGGCCGTCATTCCTCTGCTAAAGGATTTTCTTTAAACAGCTGCTCTTTGGTGCCAGTTGATTTACTCTATTAATTGTTGGGTGCTCTCATCTCTGAAAGCACCACTGACCTACTGCTTCCCAGGCCACTTCTGTGCCTTCCTAGCCGGTGCATCAATGCACCATTTTCAGGGATGGGAGCTCTCTGGCCAGTCTGAGGATCCCAGTCTGCTGTAGTTCACCAAGCCTCCGTTGGCAAGCTGTGGTTGGCCTGTTAAGTGGCTCCATTTTACCATCAGGCACTGAGCCAGGCCCTCTCTGTAGCTTGCCAGGGAGCTTTACGCTGGGTTAGGGCACTGGAAAGAATAACTGAAAAGAATATTTAATTAGATTAAATGTGGGGCCTGTCATCAGTGACAATGTCCCTCTAATTAGTTAGTCAAAGACTGTAATACGCTACCAGTCAAGATATTGCTATGCTCCCTTGGGGATATCTACTGCCGTCTAAACACATCTCACAGATGTTAATAGAAGTCACATATGTGGAATTGAGGGCACCAGATAGCCCTTGTTAATTCTGATGTCAGTTTTTATGTGATACTCCCTGCTTAGGGTGCCAAAAAAGCATTTATACTTGATCAGGTCATTTTGTGATGCTTTTGGGTGATGAAAGGTATGCTTTTGAGATCTCAGCCTCCAGGGCAGCAGACATTAGGGAATAAGGTACTCAAGGTGGCAAAATTTTTTGCAGGTTTTTAGTTATGGGAAGCTCACTGGATGCAGATTTCTGTCCTACAGAAAGCTGCTGTTCTGGCCTCTCTATACTAAGGCTACCAAAAAATTCTAGGAAACACATCTTGATACATGGCTGAGGAACCACTGTGTCAACAAGTGACTGCCTCTGAATCCCACAGGACAGAGCCCTTTTCTTGTGGAGTGGCCGGAGGCAGACTTCCTCCCTGGTTGTCTAAAAGGCACCCTAATATAACAAAGTATTTGTCACAAACCTGGCATTGAAATGGCTATATTCACTGAGTTTTAACAGCTCTTTCAGAGACACATCCTACAGATACATTAAAACCCAATCCGCACGTTTTCATAATCAGTTTGAGATTTGCTTGAACAAAGCAACCAAATCTAAAGGAATATTTCTAGAGCTCTCCACTCTCTTTGTTAGGCTGCAAAGCATGGCAGGTTACTAGCCACACAATGCCACCCATACTGTATCTTTTAAAAAATAACCCATAGGATGACTTATCCCTCCCCCCCTTTTTTTGAGTTATTCTTCCTTTTTTTCCCCTTTGGCAAAGCCCAATAAAAGTTGCCTTTCCCAAGTCACTTTTCCTCAGGCTCTGTGAGGTCACCAACCTCCCCCAGACGATCACTGTCGATGTCTTCCCAATCTCTTCCCGTTGTAAGAAAAGAAAGAGGCTATATACCCTGCCCCTTCCTCTGGCGGTCTAACCTTGCAAGATTACAAGCATCTCCTCTTCTGCACTGGGGAAAGAGAGGATCTTTGGCCCACCTTGTACTTTGAAGCTCTGAGCTTAGGCTCCGAAGAGACGCAACAGCTCAGATTTGCTTTCCAAACTTCCCTACCGAGACATCTTCCTCCCCAGTGGCTTTTTGATTTGTCCCACAAGTGCCCCTCTATCACAAACCTCCAGAGCAGAAAGGTTCTGGCCCCATGCCTTTCCTCGCCGATTAAAAATGTCCAGTTCACTCTGTTACACAAAGCAAAAGGTACCTTAGAATCCCAGAAATAGATATTAGCAAAGCTGGGTTTACACAGATTGGTAAAGCACTGCTTGGCTTGTGGCAATCAACAAAAAGCCCAATTTCTCCCAGGATCAGGACCAGAACAGGGAGATGCCTTGCTTGATGGAAACCACAGCTGTCTCAGCAATGACACCAGAGGTCATACAAGATCCGGAGATCCCCTATTTTGAGGGGCAGCTCAAGAATTTCCCTCAAATTCTCTCCATCTCCTGCAAAAGCATCCTCGTTTGGGGCTTGTCAAAGCTTTTATTATTAAAGCTGCAGCAAAACATTTACTAGTCATGTGAGCTGTAGCGAAGAAGCCCACCAAACCTTACATGCTTCATCTTGCAAGTTCATTACCACGTTCCTCAGACTGTCCTCTCTCGCGCTTTAACACACAAATACACACACACGCTGTCCGTTGTACACGAGCAGCACGTCTCAGAGAGGAAATGTAAGCACACATTTGCATTAGCAAGCCTGCGAGGAGACTCTGAATGTTCCAGGCATGTCAGCACATCTCACAAGAAAAGTAACATGCAGAACAAAACAACTGCATCATGTGTTTGTCCTCAACGTGCGGTGCACGTGCGGTATGCATGTACTCCTCAACCTGCCAATACCCCAGCATGAAACACAGGGCAGGACAGAGGCTGAAAACAAGGGACGCAAGAATAACAGCTCTGGAAAAAGCATCCGATTCAGGGCTATGAGGGTTTGAAATGATGGTTGTTAACTCACAGGTGACTCCCTAGATGGGAATTTCAGCTGGTTTGGATCAGGTTTACTAAGAGTCCACATCTGACCAAGTGACTTCTAGCCCACGAAAGCTTATGCCCAAATAAATTTGTTAGTCTTTGAGGTGCCAAAGGACTCCTCATTTGTTTTGCTGTAAGAGACTAACAGGGCTACCCCTCTGGAAGTTTTACTAAGTGGTTATGGTTAAAGGCCGCAACTAACATTAACAACTTGGCTTTATTGTGCAGCATTCAGTGACCTTTTGATATTTGCCCTATCAATGGGTGAATAAACATATACCAAATAATGAGGAAACGGTGTGTGCATGGTTCGTGTGTAGTCAAAGGAAGTCTAGTGTGACTGAACAGAGAAACAGGAGAGGCATTCATTACAACTCCCTGTTATTACTTATTTAAACTAGATTACTAATAGAGAAAATGTGGGCCCCCTGTTGCTGATCTTACTACATCTCATTTACACAGGCATAAATCTGGAGTCATCCTGTTGAATTTTACAGAGTTATTCCAGATTTAGAGAGGTGGAACTGAGATCAGAAACTGATTGTGAAACAGAAATATGGAGGAGAGGAAGAGAGAGAACAAATTGCTCACAGACACCTTCAAAGCAATAAATTGCTTCTCAAATAAATCCTACCACCAGAAACATTCTCTGTGTTAACCCCCAAACTCTGCTAACTGCTACAGTTCAGGGAAAATTTAGTCCATTTAGTTCACAGAAGTTCACTTTCATTTGGAAACCTGGAAAGTTGAAGAACTTTAAATTAAAAAAAAAAAACCAGAGGTTTCTCATCAGATGAAATTTCCCACTTTTATTTTCATTTCCAATTGGAATTTTAGAGGAAAGCTGTCATTTCTATAGCTCCTTCCGTGTGTATAAAGCCTCTTAAAATATGGTTCAAATCAATGCAACTCTGTTCAGACAAATGCATCCATCACATATGATATGAAGCCAACATCACAATTCCTAGCAAATTTATTTTTTGTATGAGCTTTCACGGGAGAAAATCCCACTGTGTCAGATGTTTTGATGATGGGGTAACTTACAGAACGGCATTTATTTCCTACCATTCTGTAAGTTACCCCGTCTTCAAAGCATCTGACACAGTGGGATTTTCTCCCACGAAAGCTCATGCAAAAAAATAAATTTGTTAGTCTTTGAGAGCCACAGGACTCCTTGTTTGTTTGTTTTACTGAACTAGACTAACTAGCCCTTTGGATCACAATTCCTGAGAACCCAGCACAAGTTTGCTCACGCCACCTGAAAAAGAAAAGGGTCAGAAATACTTTGCAAATGTATAAGCAACCTGATTTCCTCATCTTCCTCCCCTTCCCTTAGATTTACTTAATCATTTTCCCCTCGCCTTTCCTCTTCTCTATAATAAACCCATCCTAGATATGAACACTTCCATCCCCTCCCTTCCTTGTCTTGAGAAATTGCAGGGAGTTGAGTCGCTCTGCATATTAATGAGTTCGCAGCAAGGGCAGCAGGAGCTGTTTTAAAAGAGGACAAGAGGAGGAAAGAGGCAGAGCTCAGACAGGAGCTGAAAGTGTCAAGACATAAGCAGCAGCAGCAGCAAGAGAAAGCAATCCAGGCGCTCTCTCAAGTTCCTTCCCTGGCAATATCAAGCCCGACTGGCAGTGAACCAGCTCAGAGGCAAGCAGAGAAATCCGATTATACAAGCAAGATCTTTGACTCATCTAGTTCCCTACCTGAGATCTTACCATGAAGCCTCTGACAGCAGTTTTACTTCTGCTGTTCATTGCACTGTGCTTAGCCAGTGCTGAAGGTAAGTTCGTACCATTTAAACTTTCTAGTGATTTTTCCCCAGTACTTTGTGTTTGCCCCTTGAAATACGATAATGAAGATTTATGGTTGTGCTCCGTCTGTTTTGGGAAGACTTGTTATGATAAATTTGACAGTAGCATGCAGTAGCTCCAGGCTGTTGGTTTTTAAGATTCAAGTAGTAGTAAAATGCCAGGGACAATGTTGTGTTCTCTGTTAGTTTTACACTCCGATTGCTACCCAAATTCCCCTGTCATTTATTCCCGTATATATCTGGAGCAATAGTGGAGTTATTCCAGATTTGTGTGGGTGAAAGTGTGCAGAATTTAGCTTTATGTGATAGTGTAAATTTAACTGAGGGTGAGAGTTGGACAGAGATGTGTTTTAGTTTTCCATGAAAATTATGGTTACAAAACTCTGTCAGGCTCCGGATGTGTCCTTCACATTTGTGTGCGTAAGACAATCAGAAACACAGCTTAGAGTCCCCACCCAAGCTCTACTTGTGAGAGAAGAGTGAAGACAAACACGGGCGCTGTGTAAACTTATTCGACTTTACAACACAGACAATCTTTCCTTCTGCATTTCCTAAAGCGCAGTTTAATCACAGCAGGTGCACTTTAGAAGTCAACACTGACTATACCACAGGATATTTACCACAGCATCTCCAGGATTTTTAAATATATTTCTCAGGGAGTTACTAAACCTTTCTGTGGTAAATCAGAAGGAAAATATTACCCTTTTCAGTTCAGCTTTTCAACTTTTCAACCCAAAAAAGGTTATTTTTTTCTATAGGTTTTTAAAGCATGAGTACTGTGATCATTTACATAAACTAAGAAGGAGGGTAAAATTTAACTGCAATTGGTACACAGTTAACTTTGTACACAAATGGGTGAATACTTTCTCTTGTAGGATCAAAGTGCAAATGCTCAAGAAAGGGTCCTAAAATAAGATTCTCTGCTGTTCAGAAGCTGGAAATCAAACCAAAATATCCATACTGTAAGGAAAAAATGATCATGTAAGTGTTCGTGTATGCTTTTTACTATGTTTCTACCTGCCAAATGAATTGCACCTTTCTGTATTGCAACCTCTTTCTTTGTGGGTTGTTCTTTAGAATTTCCTGATGTACTAATTTCCAGCATGTTAGGCAAAATAAAATATATTGCTACATGTACAAATCCCATCTGTAGTAATTCATTATAGTAGAATCTGCTTAATCCTATAAATATCTAAAGACCATTGTCTATGAGAGTAATTATTAGCTTAACAAATGATAGGATCAGATTCTGCTCCCACCTGCACAGATGTAAATCCAAATGCTAAACACAGGTTACTTTGGATTTACATGGGGAGTAACAAATGAGAACAGAATTGGGTACATAAGAGCTTCAAGTAACCAACCAGTTTCATGGGGGTAAAATTTTTGTCTCAGTTATTCTCATATAATTCCCTTGATTACAGTGGGATTGCATGGGTTGTAACTAAAAGTAAATTTTTGTAAGAAAACCATCACAGTCTGTATAAAAACCTGATGCATTGACCACTGCTGCAATTATACTTCAACTGATGAGCTAACACCAAAGGAAGCTCTGAGGATTAGATCAGTGGATGTACTACGGTTTTTGTTTGGGAGGCTTAATATAGCCAGTCTTGTATATTGCAAAGTGTTTTAAACATTTTGCACAAAACACCGACCCAAGCTACACGCTTGCATAAAAAAAGATCGGATCAGAATAACAAGACCTATTCCACTATTGACTCCATTGCTGTGCAAGGACAAGAGAATGTCCTTCAAGAGATGTTGTATTAGATGTTGATCAGACTGTTACCAAAAAGGCTAGGCATTTAATATCTTGTAGCATTGTTCCTTATGAGTTCATTTTAGTAAATTTACTTCAACTTAGAAAAATGCTTTAATACACAGGGTGCAGTAGATTTCTCTCGCTTCAAACACTGACTGTTCTCAGTTACAGCAACATGAACTCTAGGTCAAATTCTTTTCTTTTGGTTACTCAGATTGGGTCCAATCTTGCCTACAGTGGAATAACAGGGCAAATGCGTCATTCAAGAAAGGAAAAATTGGACCCACTTACGTCAAAGGAGCTAATCTTGATTTTCTACCAATGTAACCAAAAGTAGTATTCCAATGAATGTTGCACACATCTGTCTAAGGGCAGGAGTCAGCCTGGTCAGCCCACAACTCTCATGTATATTTAGAGGATCATTGCTGCAGTGATTTTTTTTTGCAATGTTTAAATTGTGAAAGTGAGGCGTGCTGCCCAGGACAAAGTCAGCTCGGATTCCAAATTAGTCATTTGAAATAAACAGGCTGAGCAAACCTTTTGAATAAACCACATTTTGAACTCTCACCAGGGCTTAAATAAACAACACTTTGAATTCTCACAGGGAAAGGCATCTTTGGCAAGGTGGTAATAATATTTTTAATTAACACACCCTCCACTCAGGAACTCTTTCCCATTCAGCTGGTGTACACAGTCATTTCTATTTCCTGTCAATCACCAAGGCTAACAAAAGGAGCTGAAACATGCAGCAGCATAAAAGCAGTTGGAGAATTTGCTGTATGACTATTTGCAGCTAGAGACTTCAGCCTGTGACTTTGCGTGTGATTGTCTGCTGGGGAAGGAAGCAGCAATCTGCTGCCCCCCACAAGATGGCAGCAGAAGCAGGATGGTGAAGTGTGGTCAAGAAAACAACTTCCAAAGGGACAGCCGTGTTAGTCTAGTCCAGCAAAAAAAACCCAAGGAGTCGTGTGGCACTTTAAGACTAACAGATTTATTTTTCACATGAGCTTTCGTGGGAGAAAATCCCACTTAGTCAGACACTTCGAAGAGTTCACCCATCTTCGAAGCATCTGACGAAGTGGGATTTTCTCCCACGAAAGCTCATGCAAAAAATAAATCTGGTAGTCTTAAAGTCCCACACAATTCCTTGGGGGGTTTTTTTGCAAGAAAACAATACCAAACTTTCCTAGGATAAGTCTGTGAGAGACGTCAGCTCCAAAGCATTAGAAAGAGAGTCAGATTTGGCAGCTAAGGGGAGAAGGGGAAATTGCGTGCATGAAATAAATTGCAGGAATGCAACTTCTCACTTTCAATAAGAATGGAAGGAAAACATAAAATACTTCAGCTTTTGCTGAATTGCCTTGCCAAAAGAATTAACTTTCAAACCTGAATGCTGATCTTGAGTATAGCTGTGCAGATGTGGAGAAACTCTTTCACCTTGCCTCAGTGTGGTTTCACTGGCCGTTCTATAGTGAGAGAATTTAATTTTAAGACTTCAGTGGAATTAGGCTGAATTTACACCTGTGTGAGGGTGTAATTAGCAATTTCATGGGGAGTGACTCTTACCTACTTCAACGTGGTTTGAAATAAGTACTAGAGAGAAGAGGGGGACATTGGGACCATTGGAGGGAGCTGCAACCAGGAGCAATTGATACTGTCATTCATGTTCAAGACAGAGAAAAGCCAGATTCTTGTAATGGATTTTTTGCGGTGGTTGTTGAGGGAATAAAATCAGTTGTGGTGTTGAGTCTCCTCCAAATCTCCCCATAAGCCTGATCATTTTCAGGTCTATTTCCGTGAAAGGCATGAAACCACTGCAATATATTGTTTGGAAGAGATTCATCTGATGACACAAAATACACTGACAGAACAGGAAAAGTTTGGGAAAGACAGCAAAGCCCTGACTCCGATGGCATTTTCTAGACCTGCTTCAAGCAGAATTAGCCAGCATGGTGATCAAAACCCAAGCAGTTACTCTACTTTGCCACTTTTACCTTTGCTACCATACCACCAATGGAGCTATAGTTGTGGAAATGTAGGCAGCTTGAAAGTGAATCAGCTAAATGTTCATGAGAAGAGGGTTTAATTCATTGACAGGGTGTAAATTTCTTTATATTTTTAATAATTGGGTAATCCTGCTACCATAAAACTAATTAACAAAATTCTACACTAAATTTATATTCCATCCTGTTCCTATTGCTCACAAATATTTGGAGATATATAAACACACACATACATACAGAAAATATGCTTATATATTTCTCAAAGACTTTGGTGGGATTCATTGGTTTCAATGAGAATGGCCATCAGAAAGAAGAGTTTCTTTGTGTCATTTAGAAAGCAGGTGGAAATAGTGCAGCCTCCTAGAACACATCTTGTCTTTGTGTAGAAGAAACCTTACAGAAGAAAAAAATGGATCAGCCAACCCTATAGCTACTGGGTAAAATATGCAGATAATTTTATGAAAAATCTGAACATGCTAGCCCTGATTCTAAAATGTGTTACCCCGATCAACCACATGGGTTTGGACTTTCTCTTGTCCCCAATTTGTAGTTGGGCAAAGCAGCCAGGAAGGAACCTGATAGATCCATCCAGGTGAGATTTTTCCCTTGACTAAACAATTGAGCCATCATAGTGCATTATGCCACTTAGTTACTTTCCCCAACATAGAGAGACTAGCCAAGAGAAAGGGCTGTAGGTCTGACTATTTTCAGCTGTCAAATGGCCCCTTGAAGCCATAATTGGAGGAGAATAAATTAGGGAAATGGACCAATCCCCATCCAGTTTGATAATCCTAGGAGCTTGCAAAGATACTATGCAGCTACCTCTGGTTTCCTGGGGTGTATCCTCAATCCCAGGGTGGCACAAAAGTACAGGAATCCAATCAGTATCAGACTTTGGAAAACTGGTTTTGAAGTGGATGCTATAAAATATGCAGAATGACTTACAGCTGAGATTAATCTAGCTCTCTGCCTCCAGGCCTTTCCATCCACAGGTAACTCCCAGCTGGATCAGCTGGGAGAGCTGTGATCTAGGTAACACCGATGTTCACTCTGCTCGGACAACGTGTAGGAATCGTATGCACCCAGGGAACAAGTTCAGCCACAGGATTTGAGATTCTACTAAACGGGAAGGCTCACTGTAGTGTCTGGCCTCCAGATGGTCACAGGAGCTGCTAACTGGGTTGCCCATGTTCCACGTAACGTGTAAAACCCCAGTAGCAAAACTAAGCATCAGTCATTAAAGCATGATTCAACGTATGGATTTCTCCAAACATTACACATTCAGAATCTCCCTTAAAAAGAAGACTATCGCTCATTACTGATTTTCCGCCAGAATAGAACCGATGTATAATTCTGAATGACAAGACAAACATCCATTATAAAACCATACATCTCAGACTTAAAACTACTTTATTAACCCAGCTCGTCAGATAATCATATTATGATAAGTTGATGATAAACTTAGTTGCCCTGAATCACTTTTCTGAAGCAGATATATGCATTGCTGTTCTCAAGAAACACTGCCCCTTTTTTACTGTGGTTTAGTTTGTCATTTTCTGAAATTAGTCTGAGTACATCTTTAGAAAAATAACACAAGCTGAGTTCTGGCTTCATATGCCCTTCCTGCCCACAAAAAACCTCCACTGCCTAGATGATAACTATTGAGCATAAATACTGTTCCTCGACCTTCATGCCATTAAAACTCATTGTCCACAGGCCCTCAGTTCTTCCGTTCAATTCAATGAGAAAATGTTCTCTATGGGTTGAGCCATGTAGGAATTATCTTGGTGAGGCCCAAGGTAATGCTAGAAGATATGGATCGTATTCTCTTCACTCCCCAACCCCTCACCTACACACACACAGACCCTTGACACCTTTTCCTACTTTTATTATTCATGCTTCTGATACAATTGATTTAATGTCTTGTGATTTTGTAGCATTAGTTTGTCTCTTATTGAGGACAAAACCAAGCAAAGCCAGAATTCAGCCCCCATTCTACTACTGATCAGTGAAGGATGTATTGAGTCCCTGAGCCCGACCTCTGGGCCTGCAACCAACAATTCAGCTCTGTAGCCACAGCTGAAGAAGGGGCTGTGTTTCCTCCTGCTCTCTGTGTCCTTCGTCTGAATTTTGCCTTGTAGTTTCCCTTGCTGATTTGTAGAATAAGTCAAAAAACAAATCAAAAAAGTATGATCATCAAAAATTTAGCCTGTCTTCCCCAAAATGGCACTTCTGTGAAAGTGTCAACATTCTCAGAATTCTCTGGTTTTACTCTGAAATTATTATCAACTTTATTTTCTAAAATTGTTTATGAAGTCTTAGTTTAACCAAAAACTGTGTCCCCATACTCAAAAACAGGTTTCTAGAAAATGAAACTTTTCAGTTGAAAATGTGGTAATGAAATCACAGAAAAAAATTCTGAAAGTGGAAAATTGAATCATTTTGAACCCTTAGAAATAAAAACTTCCATTTTTTTACTTCTTTGTTTTTCCCATTTCTTGCTGGTTTGACATTCAAGTCACGACATCAGCAGTGTTGTGTTAGGCCATTAATTAACTAGCATGAAATGGTCAACACTCAAAGGACAAATAGGAGAAAACCAGAAGGGTCGGGAAGTAAATCAGACACATGTTGCCTCCTTCCTTGATCTTGTTCCCAGAGTAAAGTGCCTTCAGTCCTCGTGTGCGTCCTTTCTAGTGCAGCTACAGGCGAGTTTGAATGGATTGGACAGTGAGGTGATAAAACTAGAAATGATCTCAAGGGGACTGCTCTTTTCCTTGCATGCAAAGCTAGCCATTTTGGGCCTCACAAAGCTTGCAAAGCATACAAGTACTGCAATGAATGCTTTACTGCATACAAAAATCACTGATCCAGGCCTAACCCTTAGTCTTGCAAGTAGAACTATTCAATGGGACTTTCTGCACATGTAAAATCACTTGTCTGAGTAGAGATTTGTAGGATCAAGCCCTAATTTACCACATTATTTAAATCAGCTATTAAGCCCCAATATAAGTGTTTGATAGAGGTGGAGTAAAACCGCTGATTAAAAATAATGGGCAGCTCAGATGGTGTAAATCAGCCTGCCTCCTCTGATGGTCAGAGAACTGCACCAGTTGAGGGCTTGGTCCAGTTTTATTAATATGAATTCATATTCGTAAGTGCACAGGTGCAACTCTCATTAAGGTGAATGGAATTTACCTTAAACAAGAGAGATGCGCTTGGAGTCTGTTACCAGTGACAAACGCGGGGTTATTTACAATCTTTCTGACATAATCATTCCTCTTCCATTTCAGTGTAACAATGCAGTCACGGTTTCGAGGAGGACAACAGTATTGCTTGCATCCCAAACTCCAAAGTACAAAGAGATTAGTTAAGTGGTACACAATATGGAAGGAGAAAGGCAGGTGGGTATTAATTTCACTCAGAAGATGTGCCTGTTGTCTGTGGGATAAAGAGTGGTGTCATTATAGGTAACCAACTTTGTCCCTTTCAGCAAATAATGTACCATTTTTGCTCAAATGTTTGAGACATGGCAGCACAGAAAAATGAGGAGGGAATAGTATTAGTGACTCTTTATACTAATTATACAGAAATGAGTAAAATCCTAACTAAAATGCTACAGCTAGCACTTGAGTTTGGCTGCTTCTGAATCCATTTTTTTTCCAAAGCATCACAGCTGGAAGGCGGAAAATGTGCTGCAAGGTTAGAAATTATTAATAGAGTCTTGAGATTATTATTTACGTGCCTACAGTAAAATATCATACTCCAGACCAGCGATGCTTAGACTTTTGTGAGTTGCAGTACAGTTAGCAGTGTGTCGTGATCCTACAGGATACACCAGCCCATTCACCGCAGACCAAATCCAGCCATCTCCCTGGCTTTCCACAGCACACTTACCACTGCGTGGTGACCAAATAATGGGTCTTAACCCAGTGGTTGAGAACCGCTGCTCTAGACAATCAATTCAATGCAAATGATTTCTTTGATAAGACCCACAACTTACCTCTGTCAATAGTAAAATAATATAAATGGCTCTGAATGCAATTTATTCACAGTTTAGGGATAGGCTACGCTAAAAATTAATATTAATGGTTTGCACTTACAGTATTTTTATTCAACATTTTCAGTCTTTTACATATTATCACCTCCAAATTAGAGATGAGGAAGGCAAATAAAGACTAATGTACTTGCCTAGTGTCAAGCACCATGCCAGAGGCAGAACTGGGTCTAGAACCATGGGCTCCTGACTTCAGGTCCCCAGGTCTAATCAGTAGGAGACACTACCACTGTATGATTACCTACAGCTTAGCACATTTTCACCAGGATGTAATTTCCCAATATAACTCTTTGTGGCTTGACTGAAGAATGCAATACTCCCTTTCCCTTCCCAAGCTGGCCTTTGCACAGCTAAGCCATCACTTATAGACAGAAAAGAAACCGACTTACATGAACACCTGATATAAAATGGATTATGTGGTCTGTGTAAATAATCAAGAAGTCCAAAGGAACAAAAGGGAGTTTCAAAGCATTGGCTTCAAAAGGTAGTCGGGGGTCCTGTAATATCTTCCCCTAAGCAAGGATGTCCAGTCAATTGAGGAGCTGAGGCAGAGGAGTGTGAGAAAGCATCTTTTCCTCTAAATAAATCTGTTAGTCTTTAAAAGTGCCACCAGACCCCTTGTTTATCCCGGTAGTCTCCCCATTTCTTCTGGCAGGAAAAAGGCATTAGAGGGAAGACGTACTGTGGCTGGTACTTAAAGAACCTCCTCGGTAGGAGGAGTGAAAGTCCTTACCATCAGCAGTAACCACACCCTTGAACACAACCATGCCTTATGCTGGTTTAAGTTCACCCATTGGTGGAGCATCACTTAACTTACACAGCGTAGGCACCTCTCTTCACCCTCTTTGTGCTGGGGGAAGTTGGATCTGTCTGAGCTCTCAATATGTTGCCATGGGATGGAGAACCATAGATGGTTTAGAAGAAAAATCCAGTAGGTGTGCTGGGCTGTGGAGCAACAGTGGCCATGCTTTCAGCCCCATGCCATGTGCATGGATTAGATGCCGTCTCTCCAGTTACCACTAAATTCCTTGCTAAAATCCCATTTACTCAGATGGTATAGATGGGGGGGGGCCCAAACTGCATCCATTTAGAGCACTCACCTGTGTGATCTACACCTGTTATTGTGATGGTGCCATAGACTGTCAAACAATCCTTCATGAACATACGTTGCCTCCTCTTGTTGCTGTATCTACTGCAAGTTTGCAGCTCTGAAAACATCCTTCCAAGTGGTACCTGGTTTTTCAGGAATTGGGTGGGAAGACATTGCAAAGGAATTGAATAGTGACTTGCTCCTGATTTTTCTAGTAAATCTAGATGGGACTCTTCTCTCATTTCTTCCTTTAAGCTTCTGGTCCTAAAATACAAGTTAGAAACTTCATGAACCACCTGGATGAGACGGAGTTACAAATTCAACATTGTTTTTCACATTCTGGAAATACTCAACAATATTTTTTGAAAGGAGGGTAGGAAAGTTCCAAGGGCGCAGCCGTGTCAGTCTAGCTCAGCAAAAGAAACAAGGAATCCCGTGGCACTTCGAAAGACTAACAAGGGTAGGAAATCTGAATAAAAATGTGAAACTAGAGAGGATATAAAGAGTTATGGAACTGTAGCATGTTGACATAAATGCTAACGGTGTAACGCACATGGCATAACCTCCAGTGAAAGGCCAACTCTAGAGCCTGAATGAGAGACCCTAACTGGGGACATCAGCTGGAAGATATGGTGGTACCTCAATCAAGCATGCTGCATGAATGAGTCATCTAGTAAAGCAGGCCTTGACAAATGTATGTTTCTGGTTGCTAAGGCAACCAGTATAGCAGCGTGTCATCTAACTCCACTGCAGAAATGTAATGGAGGAGCGGCCTCTGGTGACCAAAAGTAAAATTGCTAGCACATGGGTGTGAACCAATTTTGCCCATCCCTGCAGAAAGGGTGTGGAAGGAAAGACTCCCATTGACTTTAATGGGCATTGGGTCAGGCACCTATGTTTAGGACTCTTCCATCTGTTAGGTAACAGTAATACAGATCCGAATTCTTATTGCAGTTAAATCAGTGAGAGCTTTCTTGTTAACTTCAGTGTAAACAGTAGTGAGCTGAATGTGATCACCCAAAGCTACTGTAAAAATACAGTTGACTGAGTGAAGGCCAAATGTAAATTATTTTGTCGAAATGTCTTGCTTGCTTTTGTGCATGATGGATGGTCAGCGTGACGAAAGTTCATTGTGGCATTAATGTATGTAAGGGACACCACTCCATGTCGATATTTTTGCCTGATTATCTGCTAGCTCTTTGAGAGCTGTTTCTGAGCTGGTAAGGGAATAGTATGCATTGTGAAATGTCAGCTCTTCTGTAATGCCCTATTTTCTTACAGTTTTTAAAGGCTATCATTAAAACAACAAAGGAAACGAAGCCACAGAGTCTTACGTTCAAAAAACATTACAGATCTGCCTTAAGCTTACAAAACCAAGCCGCATTAGCTTTAAGCCTGCCTCACATGATCTAATAACTCATTATATGTAATAGTACTGCCTGCAGTCTTAGCCCAGTCTTTAAATTTCCTTGGGGGAGGAGCGCATTGCCAAAGTTTTGATGCCAACTTTGACTTATTCATTATGCCTTATTAATATACTTTATACAGCTCAGCACCCCAAAAGATAAGAGCTATTTTAAAAATTTCCTTCAATAACCAAGTGTTCTGAGCTCTGCAGTGGGTGTAGCCTCCTGGTGGACTACGGTGCCTGACATAGGATGCCCTGGCCAAGAGTGGGGAGAGCCCGAAGCCTGGCACAGGCTGCCTGCAAGGTGGCAGGGGGTCCGGATCCAGGCTTAGGCAGCCCACAGGGTTTGGGGGGACCTGGAGCCCAGAGCCACAAGGGGGCGGCCAAAGAGCCGCATGCGGCTCCGGAGCCGCTGGTTGCAGACCCCTGGACTAACTTCTCAGCAACCAAGAGCCAGGCTTAATCCAAGCCACCAAAGTCAGAGAGGGCTTTGCTAATGACCTCAATGGAAGCTGAACTAAGCCCTCAGACTGTTTTTTCATGAGGTGTCAGTGGTTTTTCAAGTCAAATGTAGTGTAACAATGAATTCCTGCCTTCCCAAAATATCTCTGGGGCCAATTATAATCATGTCACTGTAGATTGTTTTCATCTGCAGTGACTGCATGCCTGGAATGTTTCAGCAATATTACAGAGGAAAAGTTAACTAATTCTTCTTCTAATGATTTAAATTAGCAACATATTTTCACATATTAGCTTGTACTTTTCCCAAGGCAAAACATATGTTGTTTGATGTGGATTCCCTAATTTTAAATGCCCTAATAATCCTTTCAGTGGTAGACTCGGGTGCATTCAAGTAAGGAAGAAGGGAGGAAACTTAGGACCATATTTTGTTTTCTGTCGTGCCAATGCATGAGTTCTGTGAAAATTAGTAGCATTCCTCCTGCTTTCCACTTGTGCAAATGAGTGCAGAAGTTGTCTCCTAGTATTTAATCACAATGATGGTGGGGGAGGTTTTAACTGTGAACAAAATTACTTAAATACCTACCTCTCTGTTTCTTTTTCCCAGGGTTTATGAAGAGTAAGAGGATAACTCTTTGTAAATGGAATGGATTGTTTGGCTGACTTAACGAATGGACTCTGCAAAGAATATTTCTCTCTCCCTGACATAAGACACAAACTCTATTATAAGCACTTTTTACCAAGGGTCAGTTTTTACATTTTATAACTGCGTGCAGAGTCCTCCCAGATTTGTCTCTTGCACGCTTCAGATTTCATACCTGTCTGCTTTTCACTGAGATTGTGAAAACTCATGTGTTTCATTTTAAATAAATGCTTTTTTTATATTCATTCAGACATCACTATGATTGCAATTGAGCTTTATAAGCTCATTAGACAACATTTGTAGTATTATACAATGGTGTCCCTTATCCTTTGGCACTGGGAAAGCGTCAGTGATGTGTTAAGGGGTTCTAGTAACTTGGTGCAGCGTCAGACAACGTAGGGACTGAAGAATGGCTTGCTGTGTGACATGCCGCTGAAGTGCAGTGGCATATATAGCTGCAGAGATGAGGTTCCTTGGTAGCTTATCAGATGGTTACAAACATCTCTTTGCATTTGTTCTTGAGGTTTCGCTAAAAGGTGAAATGCATTATACACCCTTACTTAATTTTTTCATACACTAGAAAACATTTCTAGAGCCGTTTTATTACTAAGAATGCATTTAATTTTTTCACCTGAGGTTCTTGTGAAAGGTTTGCGGCTTCATCCCTTTTTAAGATATTTTAATTTTCAAGACTATTGTGTATGATTTTGTAGATTTGTAGCAAAAATCTTTAAAAGGTACCTTTTTATGAAAAATCTGAGGGCAAACATATCAAATAAATATACATGTTTTAGTCAGAAAGCATCATATTCATCATTTTGAATGTAATACCTAAATATTAAGCAGTGCGTTCCTCTTTTTAAAAATAAAACTACCTTTTTGTGTGTAAATATACTACAGGAAGTCTCCCTATATTATCTTTCTGTATAATGTACTGTTCTACTAAATTATCTTATGCTATTTAAATGTTTGAAATATTTAGAAAGTTGCATGCAAATTTCATATTTCTTTCTAAGATAAATGGAAAAATGAGTATTAAAATATATTTAAAAATGCCACGGCTGTTTTTCAACTTCATTAAGACACTGTGAAACTCAATCCACTTCTAAGTTTGTTTTTTTTTTAATCAAGGTTGCATTGATTCTGAAAGAGGCATAACAGATTAGTGAGGGAAGCTCACAGCATAGGAGATACACAGTAGATATCCTGAGAATGTCATTTATGGCCCACTCCAATTCCCACTGACCTCAGGAGAAGTTGGACTGGATCTTAAATCTAGAGATCCTTCCTAGGTGAAAATGATGTCAATTCTTAGTGAATATGAAAACTTTTGTGAGTGCTACATTTAATACCACTAGAGTTTGCAGAGTAAAGAACACACATTCATAAAACAGTGTTCGATAAAGTAAAATACAAGGTTTTTTTCTAACAGAAAAATAAGATCACTATGAAGTCCACATGCTGCTGAAGTTTGATGTCAATGACATTTATGATACTTATAAAACATCAACCCTCCACAGTAGAACCTAATGTTTAATGACACAGGGCCAAATAATGGTTGACTTTCTCACTTATTGATTTAAATCAATTGAGTAGGGTTACTCAGAAGCAAATCTATAACCTTTGTATTTACTGACTTTACATGCGAAAATCCAGCTCATGGAAACTCAGGGAGAGAGTATCACCATAGTTGTTTAAAGTTGTTAACATTAACATAATGTTTGCATGTCATATATTGGTCTTCACTCAGTACACACTGTAGACACAAGCATGTATGTAACAAATGAACATACTGATAAAATAGACCACCTGAACATATTAGTGTGACTAACAATGACTATGAGATTTGGAGATTTGAATTCTCATTCTTTTCAAGTCAATTTTAGAGCTTATGAGAAATATCTAATGAACAGCACTGAGCACTGGCTTCCTCTGTTGAAAGTACCATTGCTGCATGAGCAAATGCAATGGATATTTAGTTTGCCATGTCTGTTTTCATCCATGCAGCCCTACAACTAAAGCACTTAATTTTTTCATACAACTGGTGCAAACAGATTTTTTTTAGCTGCTAGTTTCAGAATTTTCCCATGCTGTAGAGAAAAAGCAATTGCCCCACCTCAGGATTGGGCCACGTCCCATATATTGGCAGCAAAGAGCAAACCAAAAAATCAAGCTGGCTTGTGGTCCAGAGTGACACATGGCAGCTGGAGAAAGGACTCTGATCCACCAGTAGAAATGTCTTGTAGAGCTGATGAAAAATCTTCATCATTGACTTGTATATAAACCAAAATGGCCTGTGAGAAGCTCAAGCAACTTGTCAACGACACATCATCCATCCGCTTCCCCAGAACACGTCCCTGACATGTAATTGCATTTGTAGACTAAGAAAATGTGTGCTCCCATTCAGGGCCGGCCCAACTCTGATGGGGACGCTAAAGTCATAGTTTGCCTGTGGCACCTAAAACCCTTGGGCTGGCTCTGCTCCCATTACATTAAACTAGGTAACCTGATGGAAATCTGACCACAAAAATCCTAGACTCTTATCCTCCTCTTTGTTTTTAACCAAAACGCAAAAAAATTCTGGGAATTTCTGCCTCTTAGCAGAACACTCACACAATTTCCAAACAGAGCATCATGGTTATCAAAGATGCTATGCTGTGCTTGATTTGATTCTCTTGTTAGTACTGCAGCTGTTGCAAATACAAGTTTTCTAGACTCTGGGCTGAATGAATGGCAGACTTACACTCCCAATGCACTGTTCAGCAAAAAAGAAAATGTGTAAACCAGATTGTAACCTCATAATAACTGTAAAGTCAGCAATAATTTAAATACATCCAAATCACATGGTGTCATTAAATTGCCTTTCTATTTTTTTCTTTTCTGTATTTAACATGATACAACAAAGAGTGTGCATAAATCTCTTCTTAAAAAAAATCTAAATGAAATATCAAAGCAAATGACTGTTGTAACCAAAGGACTCAGTCAGTTTCAGATAGAAAATAGCTGCGTGCTTCCTGAGGCCAACTGCAGCAGAGGAGGGCACATGATTTCATTGCAATATAGGATAAATGGCAGGATGCTGCTCATCATGTTTTGCAAATACTAGAGGAAGAGGCTTCCTTTTCTCCAAGCTCCTCCTGGCATGTCATTATCCCTAGGACTGCTTAACCCACAAGCTCAGTTGGAGTCCTTCCACTCAGTACCAATGGTAGAAGCTTTCTAAACATACTGAATTATTTACCCAGTGCCGTTCATAATCCAAATTCAGTACAATTATCTTCAAACATAGCCCCTGCGAAGGCTATATTTTGAATTTTCTGAGGGAAATTAATGGTTATGAAAAGTCCCCTAATGAGAGGCCTGGGGCTTAATGCCCTTGCTCTGTACACAGAACAGGTTGAGTACAAGGAACATTGTTACATGCAGTTTTGTAGCTAGCTGCCTCAGTCCCAAGATATTAGAGAGGAAAAGTTGAGTGAATTAATATCTTTCCTTGGATCAACTTCTGTTGGTCAGAGAGAACAGCTTTTCGAACCCTACAGCGCTCTTTTTAGCTTATTCTCCGGAAGCCAAGCTTACTTTGCAAGATAGGAGCCAGGAGTATGCAACGACAAAAAACACCCAAGCCACACTGAGTTCGGATGCGTTTAATGTTCATCGCCCATGCTCCACCTTGTATTTGAAATCACATATCAGTGGGGCTGAATTCATTTAGCAATTATACTATCGGGTTCTCTTTTAATAAGAGCACTAGCGTAAATCAAGCAGCTGTCCTGAAAGTACATGACAATACAGGAAAACCTTGCCTTGCCTTTTTTCAGCATAAGCACTACATGGGATTAGTAACATTATACAGAGCCTTTCAACACTTGTATGTCACTTGTTCATATATGGTCTAGGTCAGCGATGGCCAAAAGTTTATTAACAAGCGATAGTTGTTCAGTGACCTCTGCTAAACAGGTTGGTGTTCTAAGTCTCCAGATGTCTGCTACACCCCAAATTACTGGGGGGCTCTTTAAATCAAACCTAGTGAGCTATATAAACTAAGAGCTTTACTGATCATGTTTGTACTGTGTGACTTTTCCCACAGCACTAGCTAAATGTCTATAGTCCCGCCAGAGCATACAGAGGGCTCGGTGTTAAACTAACGTTGGTGTACCCCCAGGTTATTCTTTTGATTTGTCGTTCCTAATTGCTGGTCAGGAATCTGGAGCTGGTATCCCCAGGATAAAACAGGGTCCATTGCACAAAATAAACACCACCAGAACTGGCATGAATTGGACCCACCCAGCACAGTCATCAAGCTGTGCATGTGAATGGAAAGCACGTGACTCTCTCACCCCGAGAGCTAGGCTGGCCTGAGTCATAATGAAGGCTAATTGGTAAGGGGGAGTAAGGCAGTTTCTAGGGCCACTCACAGGGGCATCACCAGCTCCAGGCTTACAGGGCTCGAGCCCTGAATCCCAGCACCGGAGCCCCGGGTCCACCGCCAGGCCGCCCGTGGCGGTGGCCGCAGCAGCGATGCGCAAGCCCCAGGTCTTTTTCCAGGCCAGTGGCTCTCCTGGCCACTCAGTAGGTTGTAGCTGTTGTGTGGAGAAACAGAGGACATTTCTAGCAAAGGCTGACAGTCTGGAACAAGTCAAAAGCACTGATATTTATTCACTGCTCTTTCAAAGCATCATTTCTACATATTCAGGGCTTCCACGCTCCCAAATGTTCCCATAGGTTCTAAATAATTAGTTCCCAACCTTTTTGATTCAAGGGCCACAAAATGATTTTTACAACCTGGAATGGCCACCAGCTGCTTCCCCCCACAACCCTCCTGCAGCCAGATAGAAAGGCTGTGTCTGCACTGGCTAATTAGTCCGGACCAGTTTGGACCAGGTCTACGCTAGTCTTTGGCTAGTTCGAACTAAGCAATTGCTTAGTTTGAACTCACAAAAGGTTAGTTCAAACTAGTTAGTTTGAACAGTGAGTTCAAACTAAGCACTTCTTAAAAAGTTTGAACAAAATGGTTAGTTCAAACTAGCCACACTGACTAGTTCAAACTATCTAACTGCGTGGCTAGTTCAAACTACAAAGCCACAGTTAGTCCAAGCTAGCCTGAGGGTAGTTTGGACCAAACTCGGACTTCTTTAGTTTGGACTTGCAAGTCCGAGCTAAATAAGTAGATGTAAACATAGCCAAGGAGTCTGTGAGGAGGCTGGCTCCTCACTGATCTCCTGTCTCCCTGACTGCAGCAGGGAAACCACATGAATCCTCAAGCCCTGCACACTCCACCTGGGCCCCTAGGCAGTGGCTCCCTTCTGCAGCCAGGGGGAGAGAAGATCAGTTCTCCCCTCTCTCGGGCTCCAGCAGGGACCCAAGCAAACCACTTTGCTCTCTGCCGGAGCCAAGAAGAGGCATGTCTAGGGATCTGAGGTGGAGCACTTTGCCATGCTCCTTGCTACTGCCAGGGAGAAAGGAGTATGGCTCTCTCATCCTTTTGGCTACAGCAAGGAGCCTGCACTGGTCTTGTAGACCCACCGCAAGAAGGTATCTGCAGGCAGCAAGGAGGGAGCCATGGGTCACTTTGAAAGTCTCCCTGGGCTGGAGGTTGGGAACCACTGCTCTGTATAAATCTAGGTCACATTTTTCAGAGCTGCCTGCCTAAAGCTAGGCCTCTAGCATCCAGAGGTGGTGAGTACCCACAAATTTCACTGAACTCAGTGGGAACTAGAAGCGCTCAGCACCTTTGAGAGTCGGGCCTTTTAGTCACCTACATGTGCATTTAGGGCCCCAAACTCCCAGCTCTGAAAAATCCTGGCTAGAGTGACTGAGAAATTGCTGGGTTTAGATTTTGGCATCCCGAATGGCTCACACTTAGGGACTTCACCACTGGAATCCACTTACGTATTATGCCAACTTCAGTGGTCTGTTGCACGTGGCCAGACCTGGACTTACAAGCGATTCTCCTCTCATTTTGGGGATCTCTGTTTGCAGGTCTAGCTGCGCACAGGGTTTGCATCCACCAGAAAGATACAGGGGTAAATTATTCATTCGTGTCCCTGTGAGACCAAACCTGTGAAGCACTGGGAGGTGTTCAATTTACCCTGAAGGGTTGAGCCCAGTCTGCACATGAGTAATTTTGTAACTAGCCTGTGCCTCATTCTAGCAGATCAGTCAAAAATGGACTTCCTAGAATTTTTTGCCAGACATAACACAGACCAAAATAGTAACTGTGATTACCATTACCTGAGAAATAAACAGTCTGCAGCTGCAAAAACAAGCTCCATACAGCTTATCACTAGAACGACTGAGACCATAGTATTCAGTTCACGTAATAGTCACTTGGAGTTTTTATATCCTATTCATGGCTGGCCGGCAAAAACATATTATGTCATTTTGCATTAAAGGCTGCAGGCGCTTGTGATGTGAGACTGCTTTCCTCAGCCCCGTGAAAGGCATATCAGAGTTCATCCCAGAAGCTCTGGCAGATATGTTTTGAGGATGTGTTTGTGAACTGGAGAGGACGTTTTCACCTTCAAGTAACTAGCATGCTGTTAAAAGACTGGTTTTACTAGTTCAAAACTTCAGTTTAGAAAACCACTTAGCGTGGACAGAAAGAATGGTCTCATGGCACCAAACCCAACTCCATTCCTGGCTCCGGCACAATTTTCTTGTAGAACCTTACGCACATCACTTAAAATTTTAAACATATTTTGGCACCCGAAGATGCAGATGGGCAGCTAGTGGCTTTTACAATTAACTCTGCATCAAACTAAATCCCAATAAACACCTATCCACCATCTTGGGGTGCCTAAAAGCCTTTAAAAAACTCAGTCTCTCTGGGTACATCCACACCACAAATAAAAACCCAGCGCTGGCCCATGACAGCTGGCTTAGGCTCACACAGCTCAAGCTTCAGGGTTTTCTTATTACTGTACAGACTTCTAGATTCAGAATGAAGCCCAGGCACTGGGACAATCCAACCTCACAGGTCAGTTTGGATACTTTTCTCTGGTGGTATTTAGCATTCACATTAGCTAGTGCTACATGAGCCAGAGCTCTGTGAGAGGTCCAAGAATATGTAAAAACAAATTTTAAAATGAGACAGTCAGCTGATCTCAAGCCTATATTTTATGGAATACAAGTTTATTAAATTACAAGCCATCTCTCATTATAACACCCAAGTTCTGCAGCTGAGGACCCATCTTTTGTTTTTCATGCTGTTGCACACACTGACTAGCAGCCAACATATTTTTCTATACATAGAGCTGCACAGGAAGGTAAGTGATGATATTCAGGGAATTTTCCTGGCAAAAAAAGAGCTAAAAGGCCATCTACTGGTGACAATAAAAATCTGCATCCGTTCTGGACAAGACTTCGGAGATACTTTAGCAGCGTGCTTTGCACTATTTTCTCTATAAACTGACAGCCACTGCCTGTTTCTGTTTAGATACATATATTAGATCTGCTAATCACACATCAAAGCTCTCATATCCATTTGATATTTAAGGGGCAATTCTTGCAGCCTCCTATCCAGGCCCCAAACGCAATGCAAATGTGGCATTTTACCTGCATCATGAGGTACTGATGAAATTCTTAGCTGGGTTGGAACTAGGATAAGGAAAGGGGATTACAGATAGATAATCTGTAAGCCCATAGATCACCTGGGATGCCAATCTTCATACCAAGTGCTGCAGAGGACCAAGGACTGGTTTTGGTAGGGTCCAGAATGATCAAAGATTCAAAGAGCCATATATGTGTGGTTTGGCTAAGCAATGATTACGCATGGACATGATGCTGCCTACTGATATCTGAAGGACATGAACACCAAGGAGGGAAAAGTTGGCACCATCACAGAAGTACAACAAAGAATAATAGGATAAATTTAAAAGGAGAAAAAATTATGTCATATCCTATAGGAATATAGTCTGCAAAATCCATGACACTGAGAATTATGAAGCTGCGGAATAGTTCTCCAAGTGGGAGCTCCATCATTTGGGATGTTTAAACTATACTGAATGATGCACTTAAAAAAAAAAAAAGGAGGTGGAGATAATGATCAAGAGAAGACATACAGGAGTAAATCTTTGACCAAAATAAAACTGCTGCGTAACAAAGCAACAGTGTTAATTTTTTTGTGCACACTTTATTTTGTTGTGAGCACAGGTTTCACAACCTGTGTGTGTGCACACACGTGCACAGCTTAGAGGGAACATTGCTTCTAGGTGCTACTGCCTGACAAATAATAAATAACAATACCCTAGCAAAGGAAAAACAACCAATCGTCAATTTTTGACAAGAATGAGAGATTTTCATCACTTATCTTCAGTGGAACCCCAGAATCTTGGATCTCGTCCTCTATAAATGGCTGACCAAATTAACTATCATTCTGCCCTGGGAAATGAGGTTCCTGACTCTGAAGAGGTAACATTTCAGAATAGTAATAAAGACTGCCACCTCGTGGCTGGTTTTGCTACTTATAAGTTGCCAATGGGTTTTGTTGGTTCGTTCTTTTGTTTTTCAGTTTAAGCACTAGAAAGCAAACTCCTGACCGTCCAGAGAAAAACAACAAACCAGCAGCTATGCCACATACAAGCACCAGAGGATGGCTCATATTTCTGATCGGCTTTAGTCTACAAACAGTGGTTCTGATCTCATTTATTTAAGCCTTTCTTCTACTTCTTCCAGTTCAGATTGTGCAGTTTGGAACAAAACCCCCTTCCCCACACCTGTGGCGGCCAGCATGACCTCCCATGCAGCGGCCCATGGATATCTGCGGTGGCCTGCAGAAAACCGCAGGAACCCATGGCACCTGGGCCCTGTCTCCTCCCATGGACAGCCCTAGAGTGGGGCAGTGGGGCCTGAGGCAGTTGCCCCCCTCAGGGACAACAGTGTGCAAGTCTCAGTTAACATGCTTTAGCCCAGGGATCTCAAATACGCGGCCAATAGACTGCATGCAGCCCCAAAGCTATTTCCTGCAGCCTGCAACGACACTATTGTTACCGATATTTGCAATATTGTTGTATGAAAAGGTTTCAGTGGTGCAGCCCTCGGCCTAATGTACTAGTCCTCATGCGGCCTTGTACCAATCCTCTTGCGGCCTTTGTGGTGATTTGAGTTTGAGACCCCTGCCTTAGCCCCAAATATAATAATCTCTAAAAATCTCCAGAGCTACCTAACAAACATCCTTTCTCTTCCAACGTACAGTAGATCCCAAAGCTCACCTCCAGCTTCTCACAGCCATACTCAATCCATTTGAATCCCAGCCTCAGCTACATTACGACAAATTCCCTGCAGGCATCACTATAGTTATTAAGCATTATTTGTGCAGGAAAAATTCTGAGATCAGCTCATCGCAGTATAATTATGGACAGTTTTATAGAGAAACCATTGCTGTTGGGACTTCCGAGCTGTGAAGAAATTGGCAAGGAGGCAGATGGGGTAGGGAAAAAGGTCCAGGACTGGGGAGCCAAGGCATAACCACAGTACATATAATAAATAATAAAAAGAAGATTGTGTGAACTGCAATATCTCTTTCTAATTCTGTAGCCTAGCTCTCATCTCATACCACTTTTTGCATGACTGGGTAAATTTCAAAGTGCCTAAGTCTGACTGACAGAGGCTCCTAAGTCACTTAGCTGCTTTTGAAAATTTAGACAATGTAACTCCCTTTCAGAGAAACTATCCTTAATTTACACTGGCAGAAATGGATGGAATCAGGTTCATTGGACTTTAAAATATTGTAAAAGAAGAATCAGATACCATGGTTTTTCTCTAACAAGACAGTAGCTAAAACAGGCCTTGACAAAACCAGGGTGGCAGGTTGCCATAGCGAGCTGGGTTTGTAGCCTGGCTCCTAGCTCCACTGCTGAAATGCCACAGAGGATGCCCTCTGGTGACCAAAATAAAACTGCTGCTGTGTAGCTGCGAGTCAATTTTGTCGAGTCCTGAGTTAAAAGTAGGAGCATTATCAAGCTATATAGGAGAGGACTCCTTCACTAACCACTCACAAATTATCTTCTTTTTTTGTTTGTTCTTATTGGAGACATGAGTTTTTACCAACTGAAAAAGAAATGTTTTGGCAGAACAAGCAAACTAGAGACAACAACTAGTTGTTCCAAGATAATTCATTACTGTTCCTTACAGAGTATTTTATATCCCTGAAGAAATCAAGCAGCTGTAGAGCAGAATTTGCTTTACCTGGGAAATGCTTCTTCAAAGCTATTCAGATCTCCTGACTGCTAAAACTAATATTTAGCATTTTACAACTTCAAACCAGATCTGGCAGATAAAGAGCTGGATCCTAACCTCCCTGAAGTCAATGGAAAGTCTATCCTTGACTTCAACAGACTTGAATTAGATCTCAGTCACATTCACCATTCACGTCTGTACCCCATTTCCTCCTGAATTACTTCTAACTTCTGATCAGCTCCAGAGAGCCACCAGGTTTTAAAAGAAAACTATTTGTTAAAGAAAGGTTCCTTTTCTTTTCAAAGACCTTAATTTTCCCCAGCCAGTATGAATTGGCCTGGGGTTCACTATGAGCAATATTTAATTATGGAACAAAAGGCAGGCTTAATGTCTAATATCTTGTCAGTGCTAGGAACGGTTCCCAATGGCTCGTGCAGGATTTGATGTTAGCTCTTGGAGTCCCAATATGTGACTCTTAAGAGAATACCATCATTATGTATAGAATACTATTTTAGGGAATCATCGAAGACTTCTAAAAATGTATTCACTATTCATTTTCTCTCTCCCTGAGGCTTGAACAGTTGGTCTTATGATAACTAAGCCTGCTCTACATTTTAAAACATTTTAACAGCATAGCTATGTTGGCAAGAAGTGTGATTTTTTTTTTTTGTTGTTACTGATTGTTATCCTAGTAAAAGCACTCATATTGACAGAGTTACACTGGGATAAAGTGCTTTAAAACACATTTCACTTCACAGGCTAAAGCTGTACATAAGCATTTCTATACCTGTAAAACTACATCTACACTAGGGGGAGTTGCTGCTTTAGTTATAGTTGCAAAACTTTTAAGAGGCGCAAAGGCCAAAAGATTTATAGTGTCAGGCCTTGGGAGGAAACCCCACACCTCTTACCTGCAGGGGCAATCAGGGGAATGCATTTTAGATTCACTTATTATTTGGTTGCAATGCATAATAGCACTCTTGCCAGACACCTTTATAACCCGGCTGTTAAAACTGTGTCATGATTCTAGACAGTGGACCAGGGAATTTAAATTTAAATAAGCAGGAATTTAAATTGAAATGCTTCTGGAGGGACACATTCTGCTTCGCTTATGCACCTCTGCAGAAAGCTGGCTACTTTAACTGCTCACAGTCACACCCCTGGGCCTTTAAATTCTTCTGGCTGTTAACAGGTTGAAGGAGCACTTGCAGGTGTCTGTAGCTCAGTGCCCAGTTTTTATGTCTTTTTCTGACTGAAATGCACCTGTTTTTAGGATATAGTGACACCACCCCATTCTCCCCCTTGGCAGCTGCCCAGGTTGGGAGCTGATCCTCCAGCTAGCCTGTCAGCTGCAAACCAACACCACCTGCACGTGCTCATTGAGGGTCTGTGAACAGCAGGGAGGATTTGAAGGGACAGGCTCCTAACAATAAGAAATTAATGGGCCCACTGTCACTTTTCTTAACATCATTTTAACAGATGGATTACACCTCCCTCCTTCCAAGACTGGATTGCCACATCCGGTGTAACAACACATCAGTGCTGAATGTAATGCATCTGCGGAAAAAGATCTGGTAGTTTAGGTCACAAGGTGTGTGTTTTAGTCCCTGGCATCACTAATATGGGTTCTACAGTCTCAACCTTCTTATGAAGGAGCTCATGTCAAATTCTTCATCACTGCTGTGAAAAAGCCTCTTATGATGCGATGAAGCAAGACTAGATATCTGTATGGACACATATTTATGGGCATTGATAGAGCTGCCGATTAGAAGTCACTAGCACAAACTTCCTGCATGAAACATTAAGTAAGTTATAGAATTTTTACAGGTGAATAGATATGAAAAACAGCCCAAGTTTGAAAAAAAATCTAAAACTTTTATCAAGTTAGTTTTGCTGTAAAACTAGGGCCTCAGAAAATCAGATGGGGTGATGTGATATGAATGTGCTGATGTTTTATTAATATTCCTTCAGCATGACCTCCACAATTTATTTGACTTCCACTATTTTGTATGCATGTGTACACACACCCTGGATATAGCTACATACCTATTAATTAATAGTTAGAGATATAGATACCTTCATACAGAGAGATGTCTATTAATCAATCAATTAATATTATATTATATTATGCATATCATTATTAATTATCATCATTTGTATTACTGTATCATGTAGACACCCTAGTCATGCACCAGGACCCCATTGTGCCAGCTGCCTTATCAACACAGGAAAGTATGTTCCCCTGCATAATTAGTATGTAATTCTAAAAATTATTATTACAATAATTTCCAAAATATTTACACTTTATGTAGCACATATTAAATATTAAATTTAATAATTCTCTAAATGCAATAGCTCATGAATTAAATATGGTGTGTCATATATGAGTAATTTTTTTCTTTTCTCCTTTTATGAGACAGTACCAGCTGATTCAAAAGCACAGCCCAAGTGAAATGGCCTTCTTAGTGAAATGTGTTGAATGAGAGTGGGTTTTTTGACCAAGAGAATCTTCTTAAACGTGTAAAGTAGTTATGGCCAAAAACATCAGATGTGAGTCCCTAAAGACACACTCAGGTCCTTAACTAGGCACCTTCTTAAAACTGGTCTGATTTTTATAGATGCTGGGGGCCTCCAACTCCCACTGACTTCAAACTGGGGTGCTTGGCACTGCAAAAAAAAAAAAAAAAAAAAAAAGCCTTTTTACGTAGATGTGTAGTAGCCAATCTTTTGTCCACCTAGTTTGAAATGTGTTTGGCTATGTTCCTAAAAACTGCTAAATGTAGTTTGGGTAAGTAGATATTAAATGCAGAATGATTCAGCCACTGACAACACTAAGATGAGAAGAAACAAGACCAGATACACATTACCAATCATATATGTGTAGAGAAACAAGAATGTTAAGGCCAGCTATTACTAAAACTATTTAGGGTGCCTTCATCTATTAACTTTAATGTGTTTGTATAGAAAAAATGTATGAATTTCTTAATTAATGTATACTGATGTCAGACCAACAGATGGCACTATTTTCTAGTTCCAAAACCTTGTTAGTCTAGTAAAACAACAAGGAGTCCTGGCAATGTTCCCTCTAATTTTTTGTAGGCTGTGTGCAGAAAAAATTTCTTCTATGCAAATTTTTGGAGCTGATGTGCAAATTTGTGCAGCCTCCAGTGAGTGTGGTCCAACTTGTGAGCCCAGTGAAGCAAGTGTGTAGGATGCAATTAATATATTAATTTTATTTTGATATGGTGATGGAAATGATATGATACCTTACAAAACCCTATCTGAAACACACTACTTGAAGCAGCTTTCTTAAAGTAGCATAAAAATATTTGCACTGTTGAATATTTTTGTGCACGCTTTATTTTGCTGTGTGCGCGGGGTTCACAACCTGTGTGCGTGAGCACACATGCACAGCTTAGAGGGAACATAGGTCCTGAGGCACTTAAAGACTAACAAATCTATTTATTGCATGAGCTTTCATGGGATTTTCAAAGCATCTGACGAAGTGGGATTTTCTCCCACTAAAGCTCATGCAATAAATAAATGTGTTAGTCATTAAGTGCCACAGGACTCTTTGTTTATTTTCTAGTTGATTGTCTGCTTACGATCCACTGATAAAATCTCTGTAACTGCTCTAAAATAGCAACCATACTAAGTCCAACAACTGTTTTCACTCAGCCCTATAGCTATCTAACATGATTAATGAAATATCTACAGATTATAAAAGGAGAAAAAATAAAAATCTTTTTAAAAATTAGTAGAGCATTTGATTCTATATGAACTTTTAACTCACTGAACAAAAAAGATCATTGATTCTTCTTTCACTCCAATCTCCTACTGAAATCAAGGCAGAAATTCTGCATGCAGGGGTTGAAACAAGTGGCCAAACTTAAGAAAAGTATTTGTGACCTCACAGTTCTCATGCAGACCTGTTGAAACTGACTTCCTAAATCATTATAGATGAGAATTATTTTGGGTCTGTGTGGTGCAAAATTGTATTTGGTTCATGAAGCAGGAAAGAAACATTTGGAGGCGTCCAAAATACTATGTGGATTAGATAACAAGCTCCTGCACTTTTCCTGCAGAGGGAGTTTTATTGTGCTGTTTCATTAAGTACAACTTTCATGTAAAACAAATTATTTGTGCCATTTCCTTTGTGCTTCTTCTGCATGTGCTTGGCTAAAAGGAATCGAATCAAAAACAGTGGTGTGATAAAGCAGAAAGTGTAGTGGGCAGCTACTGGTGTTTTTCCATGGCACATTACCAAAGCGTGTTATACGAAGGGGGGGGGATGACACACAGACACACATGTATACTCCCAGCTAAAGTTTCCAAACCCAGTTCGGAGCCAGGTGCACCCAGAAAGCTGAGATGAACCATCGACCCACTTATGATGGCCCAGGATCCCTTGATCCCTGGGCAGGGCGATTCTTTCCATTGGTGCTCAAGTTGGCACCTGTCACACTATTATTAGTGGATGTCAGGGCTGTGTGATCTAATCCGCTGTGATCAGGGGTAGCACAAGGTCTTACCTCAGCTGTGTAAAGGAAGACAGAGTGTTTTTGGTGGGAAGGGTGAAGTGGCTTATATTTCCTCTGTGGAAAGGGAACACCTTCCTGGATTAGGAGCATAGAGAAAGTCCTGCTGTTAGGACTGTTCTTAGCACCAAGGGGTTAGGGGGCAGGTTGCAAAGCAGAGGGGCGAGGTTGGATGTTGTGATGAGTGACCAGGCCCACAACCTGATTTTGCATCCTACTGAGCAGTGCTCCACAGCCAGCTTAAAGATGATCATCGGAGCCCGTGTTTGGCAGAGGGAGGGTCACAGTGCTGCTGTAGCTCCTGGGTCAATTGCCTAATTTTTACTGCCGCCTTTTCTACCCTGTTTCCTTCTGATTCCTCCTGCCTGTCTCTCCCTCCTTCCTGGCTGAGACATTCTCGTCCACGAAGCAGGCGAGAACCAGGGTGACAGATTCAAAGGGACAGCCCTGTTAGTCTAGTTCAGCAAAACAAGCAAGGAGTCCTGTGGCACTTAAAGACTAATAGATTTGTTTATCGCATGAGCTTTCCTAGGAGAAAATCCCACTTCGTCAGATGCTTTGAAGATGGGGGAACGTACAGAAGGGGATGCCCACCCCTAAGTACCCATGCCAGCTAGAAGTGTGATCACACCAGACCCCCAGCTCCTGCGCTGTTTCCCATGGGGAGTGGAAAATGGGGGAAATGGTAAGGCTCTTTCCCAACACAGCAGGTAGCAACTTTGGCTTTTCTTTTTTTCTTCCGTTGAGGTCCTGATCCTGCTTTGAGGGCCTGATCCGGCTTCCCTGGGGAAGGACTGGAGCCCTGCCTTTGCTGCCCTAGTCACTTTCCACAAAACTGACATCAGGAATCGCAACAAAAAAAAAACCCAGCTGCTGAGCACTTCCATCTTCCTAATCACACCATTGATGATTTGTTAACCATGGTCCTCAAGCAAATCAATGGGACATCAAGACTTCAAAGAGAAACAGCCAAAATTGAACTAATATGCAGATTAGATTGTGTGAAAGCAGGATTGAATCAAAAAAAGCAAGGAGTCTTGTGGCACTTGAAGACTAACGGATCTATTTATTGCATGAGCTTTCGTGGGAGAAAATCCACTTTTCTGTTAGTCTTTAAGTGCCACAAGACTCCTCGCCTTTTTTTTTTTTTGCTTTACTAGACTAACACGGCTGCCCCTTTGGAACAGGGCTGAATCATGACTATGGATTCTCTTCACATTATAACAAGTAATTTGACTTCACCCTCCCTCTCTGTGCTGTTTCCTTGAGTTTGAATCTTTACAAATGCTCTGATTTGCTGGTGCAGTATGACCTGATCCCTTGTCTTATACTCCCTGCATTTATTTTCATCCTGTTCTGTAAATTGCCCCATATTCAAAGCCTCTGACAAAGTAAGATTTTCTCCCACAAAAGCTTGTGTGATAAATAAATCTGTTAGTCTTTAAGTGCCACAGGACTCCTTGCTTTTTTCCCTCCAACTCTGTGAATTGCAGGGTGAGACTGAGGCAGGGGGGAAACTTTCCACTAGGGATTTTCGTAACACCCCCCTAGGTCTCAGCTAGTAACAGTGTTATATCAATTAGTGAGCACCCCTTGCACCCCCCAAACCTCTTCCTCCCCAGTTTCAAGTCTTGGAGAGAACACTGCTTTGCAGCAAAGCAGCCAGCAAGCTTCATCCTTGCCCCAGCCCTGCTCCGCTGGGTGCATCCCTGCTCCCTTGCTGATGCAAAGCAAGTGCACGCAGGGGCACGTGCATCATTACCCCGGGACAACAACTTCATTAGCCTGGCTGCACCCCCGCCGCCTCGGTCTCCCCCTATTGTCTGTGCACGACCCGTTGGGCTCTTTGCAAACCAGATGCTGCAGGGGGCGGCTGGAAAACCAACAAAAAACACGGAGGATGATCCACTGGGTAGCCAACACCTTTAGAAACGCAGCCAGCTGTTTGCAGTAGGAGATGCTGTAGAGAGCGGGAATTTATTATTATTATTATTATTGCTGCTTTTCAGCTGCCTGAGCCATGCAGCAAGCAAGCAGGCTCTGTCTGCATGGCTGGAGCAGTCATTCACTTGGGTGAGGATGGAGGACTGCAAGGCAGGGGAGACCAGAGCAGCACCAGCCGGAGTAAGAGCGGCATTTCTAACCCCTGCAGCTTTTCTGCAAACCTACAGCCAGTTGCATCATCTTCAAACACATCCTGAGCTGGGGATAAACAAAATCAAAATGAGTCTGTGTCCATTCTGGAGCCACCTGGAGAGGTGGATTCATTTAAAAGCTTTTCTGCATTTCTAAAGGGCATATAGCCCTACAAATATGCGGACATCTGCATTACATCCGCATCCACAGATACAGCAGGGATATCCGCGGACCATTACTTGCAGCTGCAGATCGGATACAGGTCCACAGATTTTTTATCTTCCCAGACCTAGAGCCCTGCAAACATGCAGATATCCGCATCCCCAGATACAACACGGATATCCACAGACCATTTCCTGCGGATGCAGATCCACACATTTGTGTCCATGCAGGGATCCACACAGGGACAGGTGATGGGATGCTCCAAAGGGGTGGCTGTGTTAGTCTAGTTCAGCCAAACAAACAAGGAGTCTGGTCTCACTTTTGAAGACTCACAGGTTTGTCACATGAGCTTTCAGGTGGGAGAAAAGCCCACTTCCTCTGATGCTTGAAGTGGGGTTTTCTCCCAGGAAAGCTCATGCCAGAAATACATTTGTTAAGTCTTTAAAAGTACTGCAGCCTCCTTGTTTGCAATGGGCCGTATTTCCGAAAGGATCAAGTCCCTAGCCGACTTTTGCAGCTCGCCTCTAGGGTGTCATGTTGACGCACACTTTAATAGAGAGGCAGAAAGGAGTTTCCCTCGGCCATCAAGTCAAAGACCGGTGGAGTTATAGGGAACCTTCCCCAAAATGAGCAGAATATATGCAAAGAAGGAGAGGAAAAGAATTTCTCTTTCTTTAGGGGCCCAAATTGTTCCGAGTTTTTCAAACAGACGGGACCAAGCAGTAGATCCCAAGGAGCTAATGCCTGAGCAGCTACAAAGGAATTGGTTTCCATAGCTGTTGCAAGCATAAGCTTTCTGGATTGCTTTAAAAAAACCACCTCAAACCAAGATGAAGGGCAGCCCTGAGCACCAAGAGCTGAGCTGGGACACAATTGAAGCACTGAAGGAAGGAATTCATTATCATCCGCAAGTAATGGGCCTATTTTGCCTGGCCTGATTCTCTCCTCCCCACCCCCTTCAAAACCAGTAGGAGAAAATAAGAAAATCTCTTGTGGCTGCAGTACTTGTACAATACCAAGGGGAGGGATTATATCCAAGGATTAGCATTTTAAACTCCTTTAGCAGACTTTCTGACTCAAAACTGGGGCAGTGATGGTATTGCTTTCTTCAGATTATTGTTTTACCAGACCCAAACTTGAATGTAAAAATCAAATTGATGACAGTTCCTTCCCTCCCCCATGCTCCAAAATCAACTGAGCTGTTTTGTTTTACATAATCTACACTCCTCACTTTCTCTCTTTCGAGCCAGGCAGGAAGAAGACCACATAGTCCCCACATCGTCTCCCCTGCCTCCTCCTAATTCCTGGTAATTTATCCCGTATTAAAACTTCTTTAAGTAAGAATGGACAAGAATCAAGCACCTGCTATGCAAATAGTAGCAAATCCATCCCCACTTCTGATAGGGGGCTGGGGAAGCTGCAAAGAAGCAGGAATGTGCATTCACCCCGCTCTAAGTGTAGGGTTAGCCTCTGTTCATATGTAAACGTGGTGGGAGCCCTGACAGATTGCTAACTGTTCCTCAAGAAAATGCTAATATTAGAGACGTTTTCCTGGACCGGGCTAAAATTAGTCAATGAAAGCAGAAGATTTTTCTCTTTGAATATTAGTGTCTTATCCAAGATTCCTGACTGAAGTAATATCTTCCCTTTTTATTCTAAATTTTAATGGAATTTCTTTACCTCCAGAAAAGAAAAGAAAAAGAAAAGTTTTAAAGTTCTGCAAACTTTCTATCTGTGATATTTACACAGTGGTCATGTCTGTGGGCCCTTCTGCAAATGGAACGTAATAAATCCTGTTTCTTTTACTTTTAGCCAGATCTTATAGGTTGGGTGGTCAGTTGTTTAAATCAAAATACAAATTTTGAGAAGTTGAAAGAAAAAACGCCTCCCACCGAAATAAAAGGAAGAGGGGCCCATTATTTACTGAATACAAAATATGCAAATAAACTGCTTTAAGTGTCTCATAGAGCTTCAAGGATGTTATAACTAAAGAGCTGGGGGAAAGGATGCAGCAGGGACACAGTGCATAACTGGAGATATTTCCAACAAAGGGTTTTTTTTCCCCCGTTGGATAACACGGATTAGTTTTGTTGAAACCTTGGAAATGGTTTCATTTTCTCACGTGGCTCTGTACTGAACTGCAATCCTATCTCGTGCAGGTCTAATCCTATCTCCTTGGAGAGTCCTCTGGGTTGGTCTTTTTCATCCCCAGGCTGGAAAGCCAGCAGAGAGGGTTTCTTCAATCCAAGCAGCCTCATGTCCCTCTCTCAGTGACTGAGCTCTAGCCATCTTGTAAAAATGTTATTTTATCACTTTATGGGGGTAATAAGGTTAAATTGCACCTATTATTATCATCAAAGCCACTGGAGCCCCCATCAGCTTTCTTTGCACACAGTCTCCTCAAATTTGATGGCCTTTAACATGATCATATATTTCCCAGAGCTGAGGGCTTGACTGACATTTAAGCTATTATTCTCAAAGATAGATGGTTTGGGCTGAAAATGCATTGTTTAGGCTGCTCATAAAAGAAACAAGTTAAATGCCAAAGCAACCACACACACAAATAAGTGTTCTTAGCCATAAAACCAGTTGAGCAGGGAAGTGGGTATAGGAGTCAAACATAATTGATGCTCAAAAAGTTGTTTGGAGTTATAAATAACTTGATCAGGGTCCTGTCCTGTGTGCCTTAAAACCACAGAAAGTGAGACTTTTTTTTTTTAAATCTCCCCTTGAATTCAAAAGCGTAATACACCGTGAGCACTAATAATTGATGTATGTTATAATTCTTCATTGCCCCCATCAGTAGTCTGGGAACATTGGAAGAAAAGAAAATGCCAGAAAGTTACGCTAAAACTTAAGATGAGACAGAAGTAGCTTTCTTTGCTCATGCTGTGAGTGTTTGAATAAGAAGAATGCCCCTGCACTGTAACAAGCTAAAAGAATGAGGAAGACAAAGGATTTCAAGAAAAAGGTTTAGATAGAAGACAAGGCAAGTGAAACTGAAAGGAAAGGGGGGGAGAGACCCATTTACAATAGAACAATGCATGTACTAATCGCTTTGATATATTATCCAAACCCAAAGACCCAAAACATTGTGTAATTATTTATAAATGACTTCTTCACTCCTGTGTATAATGCCAAAGAAAGAATAAAACTGCAGGCTACTCTCTAAACTATTTCTAAATAGACCTGATTCAAAAGGAAGCAGAAGTGTTCTAAAAAAATAATTAATGGTTGATTTTATGGTTGTCTCATTAAAACATTTTAATTACAACAAACAAAATACATTTGTGTTCACAGAGAACAAGTATATGCTTAGGACTCAGCACCCCCAACAAATCCATTAAATCACATTTTGAAACCCTGAATATATTCTCGCTATTTCTGCATAATACACAGAAAGGAATAATTCTTAATCCCAATGTCTGCTCATATACAGATGTTTAACAGGTATTAATTTCACAATGGACTTCAGTTCATGCTATGAAATTACTGCACACACAACTCCTCATATCATCTGATTATATTGTAAGCAGGTATTTTGTAGAACTTTTGGTTTACACATACCAATCCAACTATAAAATGTCAGTGCTTTATTGAAGGAATTAATCCTGTATTTCATAAACACTCAACTGCCAGTGAAATTCTGGACGCAAAAAAAAAAAATCTTTAGAATACACCCTGAAATCAATCAAGTCATTCTTGACAGATAGGAATGAGATCAGAATAATTCCTTTCCAAAATGAACAGTAAAGCTATTTCTGAGAATTCCTAATTCAAAAATCTGCTATGCTCCAAAACTGCTTTTAGATGAGTTTTTGTCAGGTAATATAGCTCTTTAAAATACTTAACTTCCAAAACTGTCCATTAGTCAATAGCTCACGAGCAAATGCATGAACCTCTGAACCTTTTTTGTAGCCTCTAGTTGTTGAACCTGTAAAAGAAGTTATGCTCCCACTGAGCAAAACACCTTATATCCATCCCTAAGTTTTACAATTCATTGATGTAATGCTTCCTCTTACTACAAAACTACACACAAAATATTCACCTCTCAACAACTATTTAAAGAAATAACTGTATACATGCCTTTCCATTTCTATATGTCAGTATAAACCCAGAGAAGGCAATGAATGGTCCTGTGGTAAGGAACTAGTCTATCAGCAATTTAAAACAAATTCATTCATGAATTCCTATTCCTATTGGTATCAAATAAAATTTCTATTTTCCCTGCTTTCCTTTTCCGCCAACACTACAAGTAAACATTCAGCTGTAAAAATGTTCTTTTTGCCATTTCATTATTTATCAGACTAGCCATCTATTCTAGGCATTTTTACTGCACTCATTCCCATATTACTTGGAGGAAAACAGAGCCATGCGTGAGACAGCTGGATTATATGGGTTAGGACTGCTCCAAAACTCACTGACATCGATCAAAAGATTCTAACTGATTTCAGCAAGCTAGTGATTTCTGTTCTTGGTTTGATGGTTCAAGAAAATAGTTGTGTATTGCCCAAAATATAAGGCATTATCTAAGGACATCCATCTTCCTTCCAATTTCTGGCTGCATTTTCAACCGTTTTATTATATGAATAAAAAGGTAACGTTTCTCAAACACCTGCCAGGAATAGTTATTACCCAGGGCAGGGGACTGGAATAGAAATAGATGACCTCTCGAGATTCCTTCTAGTCCTAAACTTCTGAAATCTTTGTCTTGTATTTCATTTTGACAGTCATCTATACACTTGCCTAAGTATCTACACATCTCAAATGATTGTGTAAATATTATAATACATACCATATGCCTAAGTTTACAAATAAACTCTCTAAGACAAAGTCCCTGAGTAATGTTATTGTTAGTTTATCATCTTCACGCCATAGAGGGAAACACAAACAGGTCTCGCTCTACCCCTGAGATTTAACTTATCCTGGTCATTTTTTAAAATGCAAGCAAAAAATGATTTTTAGAACAGATTTGTTTTGTTTCAAGAATGTCGTTCTCTGGGTTACTGATCTTTTTTATGCTGCAAAAGACGTATTCAAAGAGTAACAATTATTACGTGCCATAAGTACAAAACGCATAGAATGAAAAAAAAAATGACAAAATGTACTGTCATATAAAAAGACAGTCAAGGCAGAGTGAGCAAGAAGCCAGACGGTGGGGCTCATCACAAAGATGGTTCTTCTCATTTCCAGGTTACAGGCATTTTTAACAAACATCGCCAAGAAAGCAAGCTGATTTTTTTTCAGTCTGACATTTATTTACAGCTGCAGTCTTTGAATGCATGATCTCAAACCCTGTTATGCTGCTGGCTATCTCATTCCTCAATTGCAAACTATGATTCCCATTCTGTGCACTGCCAGTCCTATGACCCGTGCTCCATCACTCAACCAAAAGGTTCTCATCATCCCAAGGTATTTATTCATTTATAGATTCCTGAACTGCATCCCACATTCCTTGGGCTCATTTAGAGAATTTTAAAGCTAACACACAATATTCAGGACAACATTAGCAAAACATTCCCATCAATTTAATTACGGTGTGGCACAACATAACAGCTATTGTGTTTGTTCCAAATTTCAAACTAATATGTTTGCTGAGAAAATCAAAAGAGCATTGAACGACCTTGTGGTACAGTCACACTGGAATCGGAGTTCAGTAACGAGTCATTATGGAATGAAATACTAAAAAAAGCCATGCTGGATACTGGTTTTCAAGTAAAGAAGAGCAGCTCTAACTCTGTTTCCAAATCCTTATAGTCAAGGAACTACCAGATGTATTTTTCTTAAACAGAGTTAGGTTTACCAAGGCAAGGTGTTCTAAATACAGGCATATGCTAGGCCTTCTTAAAACTCAGTCTGTAACTAAAGAAAAAAAATATTCAGAGTCCAAGATTAATTGCATTTAAATCAGAAGAGAGAGGGAGAGAGTACTATCAAATGTTATGCATTGAAATAAAGTAACCTGAAAGACTGAAGGAATATAGTTGGAATCAACAATCTATTGTTGTTTTCAAAAAAGTCTATGAAACAATTGCAGTCAACTTCCATGGTCACATGTCCAAAAGGTGTAAATGCTACTGTCTTTGGTGGCAGAATAATTTATTTGCAAAATTAATAGAACACCTTTGACACAATGAGTTGAATTATTCATTGGGAATAAGTTATCCAAAAAAATTAGAACTTTTCTGTTTGCATACGGCTCATGAACCAATTCTGTGGATGTATTCATTATTCATAAGTACTCAATAAATAGATTAGGCTGAAATTTGTTTGCACATAGGTTACTTGTGGAAAATATTTGCTATTCATATGAGACTGATACATAAAGGCACATGCTAGTCTCTCTGCTCTGATTGGATGACAAACTTTTAAATACCAGAATAGCAAATAAAATAAAAATGATAGATGAGTGATGAATAATGAACTTCCACTGTAAATTCTCACAAATGTTCAGTTGTGCTAAAAAATTTATCAAACTCTCAAGGATCACTAACTTTTTAATGAATAAATGAGCCATCATTTGAATACACACAAGCAAATAATGTGCTCTGATGAATAGCAGTGTAGGTAATGTAGCATAGGTATCAGCAAAAATAATCAGTTTTCTTATTATTCAATCATCTCTAATCTGCATGATTTATGACCTTCTTCTGCCTAAACTGGAAACATAGCTAAGCCTCAGACCTGCAAACATTTAAGAACATGAGTGAACTGATGCAGTGGGGCTATTCATGTGCTTAAATTTATCCTTTTGATTGCAGGTTCAATAATTCTTCTATCAAAAATTAGACCTATTCTCTAAGAAAGAGAAGTCCAATGACTCAATTTTTTATTAGAGAATGTTATTAAAAGAACAAACTGTTTCAAGGATTAACGTAAAGAGCAAATGGGTATCAGGGCCAGGGTACAGTCGGTGGTAGGCAGTTACAGTAAGCATTACACGTACATAACCTGCAAAACTGTACATTATAGCGCTCAACTCTGTCACAAGAACAAATAATAATCTAGTTCCAGGGTTAGCATGTTAGTCCACTTCAGCAAAACAAAAAGGAGTCCTGTGGCAGTTAAAGACTAACAAATTTGTTTATTGCATGATAATAATCAAGTTAGCTCTTCACACAGTACAGTAGCATATCTATACATTCAGGTTAGCTAACTTTTATCATCTACGGCTTTTCTTCATGGATGATTTTTTCAGTTTAAAAAAATATTCTGTGTGACATTCTGCAGATCGTCCATTGATAATCTCAAACGAAAGAGCAAACAAAAACTGCAGCAGGAATAACCCAGAAAATAAATATTTCTCATTTTTGAACTAGACACTATTTGCTAGGAACATATATATGATAAAGTACAAACAGAAAAAAAAAGACTTTGGTTTGTCAGTTTTTCCTGCTTCCTAAAGACATTGGAACAAATCACAAAATGGAGCTGCACATGTAAAGATTATACATTTAAAATTAGGAGGAAATCATTATGTATATTAATTTGACATGAACTTAGGCATAACAAAGACTTAAAAGTGAGTGACGATTTGAGGAGCACAAACTAAGAAGTCTGATTTTCAGCCAGTGCTGTCCACCTGTCCTATGAAAACTTGGCCTCTTTAAGACAATTGAATTTGGTGGGCAAAACAAACCATCTAATGTTACAAGCCACTTGTGAAAATATAAAGCCAAAAGTATATGTTTTACTAGAAAACTGGGTATGTAACAAAAGTATATATGTATGCGTATGATGCGTAGTTAAGAAAATAAAGACAACTCTGTGTTAAAGGGAACATCAAGAATTCTCTTTAATCAGAAAAAGGTAATTACGTATACATAAATTTTAAGTGGACATAAACATTTAGGTTCATAAGACAAATGGCATCTGGAATTTCTAGGACTCTGAGCTTCTAAGAGCTTAACCACAATAGCAAATACAACAAAAATAAAGAGCACATGTAAACTCAAATCTAAAGTAAAGAAGAAGAAAAAAAACTTCTGGACAGCCAGTAAAAATTGCATCCCCTTGGAATATTTTCACTGGTTTGGTGAAAAGAATGCAAGGCTCTGCTTCAGCACAGGAACATCTAAAAAAACCCCTCAACAACCTCGCAACAAAAGCTTGTCAGATTTAAACCCGGCTCTCGCTGAAAACCACACAAGTCTAATCCCTTCTCATCTGAGCCAAATCCAGGCTGCCCGTTTCCTTTCAAGCCGCTGAAGGATTCCAGTTTACTCCAACCCTCTGAATGTGAAATACCCAAGTCAGAAGTTGAGGAGCCTGACTCTACCTGAGGAACGTGCCTGGGGTTTGCAGGCTTTTTAATTCGGTGGCTTTTCTAGGGACGGTTTTGTGCTCCTAGCAGCAGAGTCTTAGGGTCAGAAGGGACCTCATCTAGGCAGCCCCCTGCCAAAAAGCCGGGCCCAGTCTCACTAAATCATCCCAGCCAGGGTTTTGTCTACGGGAGCCTTAGCTCATGCTGGCTTTGCTGCCTTGCTCCAGGAAGGAGATGCCCTGGGCCATTGTGTCTGCACCAGAAGGCATCAGCCCCCCCTCGGGGAAGGCTCCTTTGGGCCCCTGCCTGTGCCCCCGAGGCTAATCGCCTTGTTCCTCCTTTTTCCCTAATGAAGCTCACACAAGTGGGCTTAGCCCGGCCACAGCTCGCGCGCCTCCGAGGCAGCCATTGGCTCGCCCTAATTATGGGCACGCTCCGGGGAGAGCCAGAGCCGGGGCGCATAAATTATGCAAATGAGGCGAGTGCAGCACGGGGCCGACCTGCCGCCTCGCTTCATTCCCCCCGGCGGGGCGGGGGGCGCTATTGTTTTAGGGGCTATATAAGGGGGCTGAGGCCGGGCGTGTGCCAAACTCGCGGCTCACACGAGCTCAGCACTTCAAAGGGAAGAGCCGTCGCGTGGCCCCACTCCCTCCCCCCCCGGTTTTTTTTTGCTGAGAGCTGCATTTTGCCGGCCTCCCCCCGCCCCGTCGGGCAGCCCCGAGCCTGTGCACGTGAGTATGCAGCCCGGCCAGCCACGCCTGCAAGCTCCCGGCTGATTGCACTGAGCCCCTCTCCAGAGAGGGAGATCGCTTTGCAAGCAGCCCCGCTGACGGCGCCCCTCTTGTCTCCCCGCAGGATGCCCTCGGCCCCGGAGAAGAGCGGCGCCGCCTCCTCCTGCCCGGCGGAGGGCGAGGCCAGCGCCGGCCTCCCGCCGGAGGCGGAGGCGGGGAGGACGCGGCGGCGGGCGCGTTGCAGGGCGCGGAGCGAGGCCGCCCTCCACACCCTGCGCCGGAGCCGGCGGGTGAAGGCGAACGACCGGGAGCGGAACCGCATGCACCATCTGAACGCGGCGCTGGACGAGCTGCGGGGCGTGCTGCCCACCTTCCCCGAGGACACCAAGCTGACCAAGATCGAGACGCTGCGCTTCGCCTACAACTACATCTGGGCCCTCTCTGAGACCCTGCGCCTGGCCGAGCAGCGCCTGCCAAGGGACCCGCCGCCCGGCCACCTCAGCCCCGCCGCCCCGCCCAGCCCCGGCAGCGACGCGGGCTCCTGGCTGTCCTCCGCCTCCTCGCTGTCCGGCCCCGCCAGCCCGGCCGCCTCCGAGGACTACGGCTACGGGCCCGCCGACAGCCTCCTGGCCGCCCGCAGCCTGAGCCTCAGCCTGCCCGCGGAGCTGCTCTGCTGCGGCCGGTGTCCGGGGGCGGCCGTCTGAGCCCAGCCCACGTGGCGCCGCACCGCGCCTGGCGTGTCACTTTCGCTTCGAACGTCGGGCGCGTTCCGCGTTCGTTTGGAACGTCGGGTCTCGCCCGCCGGCTTTTCACTTCCCCTTTCGAACGTCGCCCCTCCCCGGCGTTCCACGTTCTCTTGGAACGTCGGGCGCGTCCCGCGTTCGTTTGGAACGTCGAGCCTCGCCTGCCGGCTTTTCACTTCCCCTTTCGAACGTCGCCCCACGTTCTCTTGGAACGTCGGGCGCCTCCCCCCCGGCGGTTCGCTTCCGCTTCGAACGCGGGGTTCCGCCAGGGGGAGTCGCTGGCGCTGGCCCGGGTGTGGGGCGTGCAAAGGCGGCGGCTGCTCACTTGCTCCCCCTGCTAGCCGCCCCCCGGCTCCAAGGCCGCTCGCATCCGGGAGGAGGGTTGGGAAGGGATTGGGTTCTTTTTTCTCTCCCGCCCCCCTTTTATTTTTACTTTTTCTCTTTTTTTCTTTTTGCACTTTTTGGAACGCCACAAACCCTCCTTTGTTGCCTCCCGTCCCGCTGCCCGGTGCCCCCCCTCCCCTTCGGCGTGATTTAGAAGGGGGAAGAAAAGGGACAGATTTGCTGCTGCTGCAGACGAGGTGAAAAGTCAATTTTACAATTTGTAGAACTCTCATGAAGAAAAATGAGCATGAAAATTTGGTTTGAATGCCCTGACAATGCAATGAAAAGGCTTAAAGGGCTGATCCTGCCAGCAGCACAGCACCCCTGCCGGGTGCTGAGCACGCACAACTCCCTTCGACTCCCCTAAGAGGCTCCAGGGTGCGCTTAGCTGAGCATCTGGCAGGATCAGATCCTGCAGAAGAAAGACAAGGCGCTAGATTCATGCATTATGGATCTTGACCTCCGGCACTGCTGTCTTGCTTTGAGTGGGACTAGACATGGGGTATTCAGCAATAGGGCCTGGTATCAGTTTAATTTATTCAAGATGTTCCATTCATATGAAAATTGTATTTTTGTACATAAAGAGTTTTATTCTGTTACGTCTGTTGTTTTTTACGAAGGAATTTGTACTTGGTGTAAATAAAATTTTTTAACGTTTATACTTAATTTCTTCAGTGCATTGAATGGTTTATTCAGGTCTTATTTTTGCAAAAGGAGCCGGGGCAAGGGGGGAACTTTCTCTTAACTTCCAAGCAGCTCTCTGCCAGAACAGTGAACGTAACAACTAAATGTTCAGCTATGCCCCATCCAACCACAGTACGTCAAACAACTTGGCTACAACTCCCTCCGTTGAACACAAGCATTACCTTTAAGCCTCACACAAAGCCAAATTAAAAATTGATTGCATTGGTTTAGCTTCTACTAAGCCACTACCTGCAGAGGTTCAGGCAGGGGAAGGAGAATTTTCCTGTGGTGTAACAAAACATCAGCTGGCAACAGAGTTTCAAAGAAAATGGATTAAAAGGATCAATACTATGACAGTTGGGGAGAAAGCAGCAAATGACAGGTGGATGCCTGAAGCAGTGAGGTTGAAGGCTCTATTTTCCATGGTGTATCAGAAGAGCTTAACCTCTTAGAGGGTTTTAATCCAATGTGAATCCTCTGGGGCCTGTAATATGGAAGACAGATCCATGTTCTTATTGCTATTTATTCAGAAGAAGGCATGTATGTATGTTTTCTGTTAGTTGGGTGTATGTGTGTTTCCATTTGGCTTTCCAAAGAGAAGAGAATTCGTATTTGTCCTCACAAAGAAAGCTGCATTCATCTTCTCAGATCAGTCAGTCTGACTCCCCAGGATGCTGACACAGTTTATTTGTTAAATCAGATAATTAACTTTCTTAAATAGATTATTCTCATGATCAAATCAAACCCATCTTCAAACTAAAATAATTTCAGAATATCTGGCATACCATTATTGTTGTGGAGTTCACTGCAAAGGGTTACAGATTTAGAAATCCAGCCCTACACTGCGCTTTTAAAGCCATCTCTAGAAATCTCAAAGCCCCTTATGCATATTAAGGCATTAAACTTCATTATCTTTGGGACACAAGTATCCCTATTGTATAGTTGGATAAATGAAGGCACAGAGAAATTAAGGACTACGTTTTCACAAGGGCTCAGCACACGTGGTTGAGGCCAAATTTTCGAAAGAGCAGAGCACGCTGAATGAAAATCTGTCCATAGTATAACAATGGGAGCTTCTTGTTGCTGAGGGTTTTGGCCCTTACTGAGGTTCCTAACCCAAACTTGCAAATCTGACTCCAAGTGTGGCTGCCGAGCATTAGAAGATTTGGCCCTAATTGATTTGCCCAAGGGAGCACACAGGGGGTTAGAGGAAGGGACTGGAGTACAACATAGAGACATTATTATATGACAAAGAAGTGCAAATATTTTGTGTGCTATATTTTGGTTTGGTTCTGTTCTCTCCATCAACTAGTAGAACCTCTGGATAAAACAGTGGTCTGTAACTTCTGGTATGGAATAGCTCAGAATATTGACTCAGACACAAAGAATAATTCTGATCTTTTTTACTAGATTGTGACTTCATTTGAGAAACAGCAAAATAGTTACTATGGAGTAAGGTTTATTTTCCTTTCTTATGCTGCAGGCAGTGTTTGAAAAGACTTTGAAAACAGAACATGTGGAAAAGTTGGCCCTAGGACTTGTGCATAAAATGGATCGAGTCCTATTTTAAAACCTAAGGAATACATTTATGAGCTTCAGAATCATGTCTGCTTTCCCCCTCTATTTGCTTTAATGGCAAACATAGGGTGTGTGAGGCCGGATGTTCAGCTCTCATTATGCAGAAGGGTTCTTGGAAGGGAGTCAGCTCAGCCTTTTGCTTTGGAGCTTATTCCATTTCTATAGGGTAAATCCTCTATTTGTGACTCCAGCAAGGGGTCTCTCCAATCCTGCTGTAGGTGCACGTGTCTGGGATAGAACAGTGGCTTTTCTTCCTTAAGCCCTCAGGAGACGCACCAGGAAACAAATTCCAAAAACACACTCGCATCCTGCTCCAAGCAGCGTGCAGGGCAATTGCTTTTCAGTAGACAGCTGTACGCAGCACTGAATGAAACAGGGAGCCCAAGTTGATTATTGCCATTGCACAGAAGGAAGTATTCAAATATAGCTATTCCGATGCGTATCATAATAACGGGCTTGCAGCTCTAGTTAGATGGGATAATGCTAAACCCATAGCTTAAAGAAAGCTTTACTGGCATTAGATGTCACTTTTTCTGTAGTTAAGACTAAATCAACCAAAAGAGATGGGTGAAATTCTTCTGAACAGAATGAAAGGATAAAGGATATTTTCAATACATGCGCCTGATTCTGCAACAGCAGACACAGAACTATTGTGCTCTCAACTACAGATTGGTTGATATTGAGTAAGGTCGTCCCCCCCTGCCCTCCAGTCCCTGCTCTACTGGGGTGTGGAGATAATTGGTTGTGCAAATCCACCCTTTGCTTCTCCTGTATTTGAACGTGTATGGCGTGGAGGAAAGAAGAAGGGAGATTTCCAGATGAAGTAGGGTAACCTAAAACTCTGCTGATCTGCTTTATTTTTATATCAAGCTTTAAGTTTTCATGCACCCTTCACACTGGGAGGGGAGGAAAATAATGATACTCCTTAGCACTTACATAAAGCTTTGCTTGAACTGATCCCCAAAGTGATATGGTCTCATTAGTCCCATTTTACAGATGAGGAAGCTCAGAGGATTTGCCCAAGGACAATCACCATTTAGGACTACAGCCCTGGTCTTCTACAAGCTAGTTTGTGTTTCATCTAGAGCCGAATATCCTCTCCCTGCTGGGCTATAGGGAAACTATGGGAATTTTACATTTGGAATCATCTCTTTTATTAGTGGAATTATGCTAGATATTTTAAGTTGGTCAACAACCAGAGACCTATTGCCCCAGAGATCAGGTTATTGGTTTTGGTACTCCAACTAGTTACGCCTACCCTACCCATTATAGACGGGTCTCACAAAGCCCTTTTGACTTGGAGTAGATTCCCCATTGCGCTAGTGTTTCTTTATATTTGGAATGGCACCAGAATATACGTAAGACCTTAATCTCTCTGTGCCTTGGTTCCCCACCTGTAAAATGAGGATAATACCATCCCTTTACCTCAGGGGGGATGTTGAGAAGATAAATTCATCCAATGCTGTATAGCACTCAGATACTGTAATGATGAGGACCGTAAAAAAATGAAGAAATTAATAATTCCATCTTCAAAGAAAGATTTGAATAGTGTGCAGTAAATAAGGCTGAGGGTCATGCACTGAACACAAGGATAAAACAAAATATAAAATAGATGCTCATTGAATGAACACCAATCATCCTATGCACTGAACAGGGCAAGGGTCCTTGGAAAAAATAGCATGTGATGTGAGCATGTAATTAAAGACAATCATAATGCAATACACAAGGGGGCCAAAATAAAGTAACACAGGCAACTTAAAACTCGTACTTCCTAACTTCAAAGCGTTTGACTTTGCAACTTAAATATTTACATTCTTTAATGTATGTTTTGAGTCTGTGTGTGTGAGTACGAGAGAGAGAGAGATTATATATACACACACCCCTAAATGCAAGTGTGTGTATTCAAGTATAAAAGTGACACAGGGCTCCTTGCTTGTTTTGCTGAACTAGACTAACATGGTTACCCCTTTGGAACACATCATACATGAATAATGTATCTTTTTATACATCCCAACAGCAGCATGATACCTATATTAAAGGCATAAACTTGCTGTATATATGAGTCCCTTAATGTTGTCATGCTAAATAAAAAGGATAGGAAAAATTTAATTCTGCAGCAGCGGTAGCTGGTCTTGGTCTATGAAGCAGTGAAGATCTTTTTTGCACCTGCCCTTAAAAGCTAGGAGGTTTTGTATGGAGTAATCTCCAGGGGCTGAAATTTAGTACAGCCTATGGAGATGGAAGGTCATCTAAAGTCACTGGGTCCCAAGATATCAGACTTCAGTCTCAAAGGAAATAAAAAGATATGTGACTTCAAAACACCTCTATTCTTTTTTATTTTATTAACTGCAAGCAGATATAGACAGATATTGTGCAATATAAAGCCATACAGCTACCAGCCTTCTGTCTGTGATGTTAATGTTACTAATGGGTAATGAAACCTGCATACTACATGAAGATCCAGCTAGATTTATACAGTAACATGGATGAGAGTTCTCCTTTCTTCAAAGTGTCTGACGAAGTGGGATTTTCTCTCATGAAAGCTCATGCAATAAATAAGTTTGTTAGTCTTTAAGTGCTGCTGGACTCCTTGTTTGTTTTATGGATCAGAGACTGGTTCTTCCTTGAGTTTTGATGTGTTTGGACATACCAGAAAAAATCTAGAGTTCTATCAAACAAAATGCCTGCATTCAGAAACTGGCTTTCTCAAGTCCAGTCTTTGTATTGATTTTTAAGACGTTAACAGCCTGGGGCCTTGATAAAGGGTTGGATTACTATATTGCAAATTATAGCAGGTAGCTGTGATCATAATATCATAAATAAAACAAACTAAAAGAACCTTCTCACACAAATAGAAAAGGAAATAAAATGGTTAATAAAATTTAATAGTGGAGCTGGGAAAATATTTTGTCAAAGGAATTTGTGAATGTTTTCATCAATAAGGGATTGATCTAGCATTTGGTGAAATCCACTGAAAGACCCTCATTCACATCAGTTGGAGGTAGGTATGGCCCTAAAATCACTGAGATTGGTTTGATTTTCATCACGTTACCATGTAATTTGCCTGTCATGTTTATCCAGACAACTCCTGGTTAACCACTTTGCTTGCTGACATGTACGGAGTTCCAGTTTGGTGCCCTGAAAGGTTGTGTCCTCTCACCTCTCATTTTAGTCAATGGGACTTAAATGAGGAACAAAGAAAGACTGGTCCAGTGAATATGGCATTAGGCAGAGCTTGGGAATGCAGGTTCACTTCCTTCCTCCAGCATCGACTTGCTTTGGGCAAGCCACTTAGGCTATGTCTACACTAGGAAAAATTAGTTTGAATTTGTTAATTTGAACCAATAAATTTGAGTTTAGTTTGAACTGAACTCAAATTTATTAGATCGAATTAACAACATGGACTAATTCGAGCTAACGTTAGTTCAAATTAGTCTGTTCTGTTCATTCAAACTAACTGCACTTAGTTCAAACTTATTAAGTTCAAACTAAGGATTAATCCTTGTCTACATGGTCCTTAGTTCGAACTAACGATTGAACTAAGGGCTTTGCTTGAACTAAGCAGCAAGTCCTACTAGTTCAAACTAAGCTTTCATTAGTTCGATGTAAGGAATTCCTTATTCTAACTAATGAAAGCCTAGAGTAGACAGGTACTAAGTTTGAATCAACCCTCCTTAATTCGAACTACCTTGCAAGTGTAGAGATACCCTTAGTTTCTCTGTGCCTCAAGGTCCCAGTTGTAAAGGACCCCTACCTCACAGCAGTGTTACTGTTAGGTGCCTAAATATGTCAGTTATTGTTAGTGCGGAGGTATATTAGCAATGGAGGCCATGCAAGTACCCTCAAAGGAAGTCAGAAACCTCACAAAACTGGGTCTTTACATTTTCAACATTGCAAGAACCCTAACAATGCTTCCTATTGCCCTGGCCTTTGTATGAATATGAATCTCGATAGGTTTTATTTCATCTTCATATAGCTAGGAGGAAAAGAGAAGGATACACAGTTTATATACATATATTTAGCAGTAAGGTAAAAGTACTTCTATTCAGCTGTAGAAACTGGGCTGGAAGGAGCTGACATCTGAGAACAGTATCATAAGATTACCCACTCATACTGGGATTCTGCTGAGAAATGAGCAAAAAACAAAATGCATGCTATCCATCGGTTTCTCAGGCATCAGCTGATTTGAGTAGGTGGGTAGGCATACAAATGGCACCCTATTGACTTCCATGGGGCTCTGCTCACACATGAGAGTTTGTCTGTGAAGAACAAATGGAAGAATCAAGGGGCTAATGATCATACAGCTTGCCACCACCTATGGTTTAATGCAGTTACCACTCTGTTCTGATAAATCATCTTTTGGTGATAGCGGAAAATAAAAACACCACCAAGTCTCAAAGCATAAGGCAATAATGCTTGGTAACAGCAGCTTCCCCAGGACTTGAAATTAGGAGGGATAGAGGGGTACTGGGGTGCTCACTAAATTGATATAACGATGTTACTAGCTGACAACTGGGGGGGTGTTGGGAAATTCAGGGGGGATGTAGGGGGGTGTAAAGGAAATCCCTGCTTGGAAAGCAACTTTAGTGGGAAAATTGACTCATCAAATGAAAACAAAAGTGAGAGAAACAGAAGATGGACAAGCTACTTAGAAATATGGCTTCCTCTTCTGACACACTCAGTTACAGCTCCTGCGGCTCAACTCTTAATTAGTTTATTAATAACTTTCTGGATCTCAGATCTTTTCTGAAGCCCAGAAATAAAGGTCACTATACTCCAAGTGAAAAAGTAATGGGAAAGATTCTACTTACTAGACTTTGAATACATACTGAATGTATGAAATTCTGAAAATATGAGACACAGAAGACCGACCTAGTCTCCAGGTGGGTTCTTAATAAGGAAATGCTATGAAAAGAGAGATTTGAGAATGTTGTGTGTTTTATTTTTATATGAATCTTTTTTGGGGGCATTTTTCAACATGAAAATCTTTGGGTTATTTTGTTACCAAAAATACAGATATCAAGTTGGAAGATAATTTGATTTTAGAAATATTTTACGTGCTTAACATCTTCATTTTTACAGCTTTCTGGTCAGAAAGTCAGATGTAAAATAATAATTTTGGCAGGCGGATTTAATTAGTCATCATTTGTGGAAAACTATTGCCTAGTTCACTTGAGAAAATTCACATGCTACATTTCACCTTTATAAAAGAACATCTGTGTCATCAAGGAATCTAAAACTACATATAGGTTTTATATACCAAACCAAATAATTCCCATTTCATATAATAATTTCCTGTTTTCATCCTGATATACTGCTTGCTAACATGGTGCATCTTTATGACATACTAAATCTTTAACAGTGCTTGGTTTTCAGCCATTAACAGGAATAAAGACTTTTTATTGAATGCTAATCTGCTGCAGATTTAAATTTTCTGTCTACATCACCTGTAAAATACTGTCTGTCTGCCTTAGTACCTGTAAGCACATGAAATTTAATATTATAATTATAGATCTCAGGTACTCTAATGATCCATTAAGACTGATTTGTATAGTTACAGTAGGTAGAGATTATAAGGGTAGAAGCAGGTGGGAACTAATTTTTAGCATCAAGAGCTTTCTCACTGGTGACATATACAATCCAAAAGAAATCATCTGTAGGGGTGTATAGCCACAAAAGATTGGAAAATTTTACTGGCTGTACACTGTAGTGGGGAAGGGACACCAAAAAAAAAAACCCCACCCTTTTCTGCATTTTTTGTTTTATCATCATTTCCCCAGGACATTTGTGAAACAATTGTTGATTTTCACTGATTTGATCAAGCCAAATTAATGTCTGTCACCCTGGTAAAAGTGTACATTACCAGCTAAACCCTTTTCTACTTCCTTCCTCAACTAAATAACATAAAAGATCTTTTTCAAATAATCGGAAATATAAAACAAGTCAGCCTATCTTGTTTCAATTAGAGTAGATTCTTTAAAAATAAAAGGACATTTCATTTGTAACTCAGCCTTCCGCTTATTCATTTAGCATCTACCCCAAACAAAGTTTTTACCTTGAAAAGGAAGAAGTGCCAAACACCATGAGGTCTACTAGGAGCTTTGCTGTTGATCTTGAATTTACACAGAAGGTGCTGAGAACCAGATTTTTAAAGCAGTGCAAGGCCTAAGTGACTTAGACAGGGAAGTCTCTTGGTCTCATTGAAAGTCACAAAGCTTTACTTAAAGAAGTCTTCAGTCATGCAGCACCCCATTTACTTCAGTCATTGATTTCAGTGGGAATTTTGCCTCCATCATCAGGGTAAGTTAGAACCCTTTGTGGTTCTGGGGTTTGGGTAAATGTAGAGGTTTTTGGTGGAGTGGCTATACATTTAAAAAAGTTAGGACGTTATCATGAGGCAGCAGAATTTTAAGATGTCTAATAGGAAGATTTTGACTTTGGTTCAATGGTTCTTGAATCAGAGCGAACAAGGATATTTTCATCAGCATTATACCAGATCTGGCACCTATTGCAGTCAATTTTAATCTTTGCATTGATTTCTGTTGGTGCTGGTTCAGATCCTGTTTCTCTGAATTTTAAGAATAAGCATATTTATTTTAGGATCAGGTAAGTTCCCCTTTCTTCTTAGCTGAACACATCCAAACAGGACACCACAAAGTGCTTAATGTTGCCCCTGTGCACTTGCAGAACACAGGCCTTTCAAATGAATAGCCTGGATTCAACGTGAAGAAGAGTGACACTAAAACAGAACAGGGATACTTGAAATAACTGGGCTGGGAGAGGGGAGGTGAACATTTTCCATTGCCTGCTTCATGATTCTGCCTTTTCGTTGGCCGTTACTTAGGGTATAGCAGAGCAGATGGAAAACAAGCTGGTGTGGGTTAATGGAGAATATGGAACGGAGACCATCTGCAGGGCTGATGCTAGGCATAACCACACAAAGCAATTGTTTAAGGCCATGAACAGCTCCAGAGGACCCCATATTAATTATTAGTATGTGTTGGGAGGGGCAAGCTTGCTTATGTTTAGGACCGCCAATGGGTTAGCACTGGCACTGACCATGTCTCAATCACATTGTGATCTCTCAGGAGCGGGATTACATTCCAGCTACGTGTTTGTATAGCACCAAGCCCAGTGAGGCCCTGATTATTGATAAGATCCATAGATCCTACAACTAGAGTGCAAATAATATGCAATAATAATGGTGTGTTGTATTACTAGGTAACTTTCTAACATCCTCCGTCTGCTGCAACTGAGAGGAAAAGCCTCATAAACTTCAGTACTGTATATGGTGCCTCACCGACCTCACAGGCCCCTCTGCCTCCAGTTAGAGGCATTAGTCAATTTTGATCCCCACCATCTCCTACTCAGAGGACCCTCCATGGTTTAGTGGAAGGAATGGTCCATATCTGCACATGCCAACCATGTCTGATTGCTTGGCTTTGTGCTTGCAGTATGTTAATTATTCATTTAAGGTTAAAAGATGGCTGATGTCTGTGTATATTTCCCAAACACAGATTTGACAGGCTGCTCAAGATTTTACCAGCTTTTTCTTGGATTATTACATTCTAAACATTCCAGGTGATTTTTACCTGACAATTTCACAACACTGCCTTCTAAGAAAACATTTAAAGGCACCTCATGGCAATTCTAGGCTATTATGGGCTATAATGATTTGTTGCACAAATAATGGATTAAGTTCCATCCGTATGAGCTCATTAGACTAATTCATACAAACAAACAACTTATTTTACTTCTCTCAGCATGGCAGATGTCAGAAATTAGCTGTCATTATACCAACCTTCTTTGCTATTAACACCCAGAAAAGCCTGCAATGAAATCTAAGCAGCAATAATTTGTTTGGGAATTTTATTCCTTCACCCTATGTGGTTTAAACTAGTCTTCCATTTCGAATCCAGTACAAATTATTGTGCTCAGACACAGATGAGCCTTACTGAGTTAAGAGTGGGATTTTCAAAAGCACTCACAATTGATCAGACTCTGCTCCTAGTAAGGACATTTTAGGTGCTTGCAAAATTAGATTGGATATTCTCCAGGAACCATCTAATCTACTGAGTACCTAACAATCCCAAGGATGCTCAAATTTTTCTCCCTACAATACTGGCTGGACCTCATTTCCCATTAAAGACATTTGTGGAATTCCATGGGGGCAAAGATGGTTCTTTACTCTTGGGGTTCACAAAGCACTTTACACATATCAGTTAAGAAATCTTCACAAGTCAGAACAACCTCCAAGATGGGAAAATACTACATAATATACAGAGTAAAAGACGTGGCAGCTTTTGTAAAATTTTTCAAGAGGCGTAACCATGAGTATAAGCTGTCTTTGGAATGTAGAGTTGAGAAGTGATGGCTATTTCAACCACCAGGGCAGCCACTGACCATATTAAGCAGAAAACATTTGACACCATGACCCCCTCCCACTGTTCAAAGAATGGTCTCAGGGCTGTTTGGCCATGAGACTCCCAGGATTGGCCTTCTGACCCATAAAGCTCTTCTCCCAGATAAAGAATTAAGACCCAATCTCATCACAGCAACTTCTGGTGAGTTTCAGAGATGTCCTGTGACCTGAATAATAATAATGTGTTATGTAGTGATGATGTACTCCGTATTAAGAGGCTCTGGACAGACCCCAACCCACAGCCATGATGCGAAGGAAACAACTTGCACTGGAAGATCCAGAAGAGGGAATTAATTATCTTAGATTATGTATTTATTTATGAGTTTTCTGCATTAACTTACTTTCAGACTTTAGCAGAAAGACGAGGGAGAGAGAAGTAGAGATGGAAGAGATGGGGACTTAGCACCAAAGGAATTGATAGGTCATTCCATACACCAGGGGGTGGGGCACAAAAACATGAGTCAAAGTTGGAAATAATCAGAGCACCAAGGCCAGAATTGCTGATAAAGCAAGGCAGATGAAAGGAAATGTAAGGGACACGGTCCTAGATGTCAGCATGGTGGAATGGCACAGGACAAGGATGAGAGGTTTAAATTTAACACAGTGGTCCAAGGGAGGCCAACAGAAGGATTTCAAGGGCAGTGTCATCATTGATAGGCAAGGGTGATAATTTTAGCAGCTGCGTTTTGAACTCTGAAGGGGACTGATATGGGTCTTAAGGCCAAAGAGGAAGAGTTTGCAGAAATCAAGTAGGGAGATAATCAGGGCCCAGACAAGTGTTTTAGTCGTCAGGAAAGAAAGGGAAGGGCAAGATTTTCCATATTTATTTAAGTGGAAGAAGAGGGAAATTGCAGCCTCAGCCTGGGTGTGTGGGGAGGAAAGGGAAAAGTCAAAGGCAACCCAAAGGCTGCAAGCCTCTGTGACAGCAAGGATTATGGGTACTGTCATAAACAATGGAAAAAGGTGGAAGTGGAGAGGAATAAGGGCTTCAGTCCCCGTTATTCTTTGCCTATGACACATAATTTAGCCTTCCGAGAGCTGTAATACCTTAGCTCAATTCCAGTTCCTGGGTTTCATATGTCAATGTTGGGTGGTTTTGGTTGCTTGTAATATACAAGAGAACAGACTGGATGATCTGGTAGGGCCTTCTAGCTTTAAGTTCTATGACTATGACTCTGATCTGAGGAGGAAAAAATCAAAAGAGCTCAGTTTGCCCATGTTAAATGTGAATTACCAGGAACTAATTCACAAAGACATACTGAGGAGAGAGTCCAAAAGGTCCAATAATATTCATAATTACGAAAATTATCCACAGCATGTGAAAGATAAACTGACTTCACTGAAAAGCCCTCTGTAATTTAAATTTCCACATAAAAATATTTCTTTTTGATAAAGCAAAGATATTTTCTTTGGACTTTGCTATTGTCAGTTTACACAATACAGAATGGAAAATAGCCTCTGATCTTACTTCCATGCCATTTAGGTGTAAATATGAAATAGAAAAGACAAATCTCCCTTTGGCTTCTGTCTCTTTGTGGTTTGTATCCTGGAGTTCAAAGAAAATCATTGAAATTTACCAGTTATTTTGCTTAAATACACTGGCACCAGGATATGCTGAAGACATACTTTAATACGTGGCTTGATGTAAATTATTCTCTAGAAATAAGTAATAGTTTATTTTTCTTTCTTTGACTGTTGAGTGGCATAAACCTGTTCAAGCTATTTACAGAATTCATTGGCTTCAGTATTCAAACTTATGTATTAAAGTTCCTGGTAGAAAATAATCTGATGACAAATGATATTTTCCTTTCCCTACCCTATATATCAGCTACCCTTCCCCTAAATATCCATCCTGCAGTTTTAAGAAGTAAAACTTTCCTGTCACATCAGTAGTAATGGATAGCCTTGTAAATTACCCATTGCTTGACCAGAAGAGCAAATGATAACACGTCTTGTTTATCCAAGTCACTGAAGCTCGTTAGTAGCTTAAGAAAGAGTCTAATTAGTATTTAATCAATCTTTTCAGATGGTACAGTTTCCTTCCCTTCTATTTATAATGAAAATTGATGTATGTTTCCAAGATATATACTGTTACCAAGAAGAAACAATGCTCTCTTGATAAGTCAAGTGGCAGCTAATTAGGTCTGAGTGGTCCTGGAGAAGAAGGATCCATGTTACCTGAATTGATGCGGATCATCACCTGCGGCACTCTCCCTGTCACATTCTAAACGGGAAGCACTTGTTCAGTTGCTTGGAGACTCACAGGAGCGTATCGGACGCATCAGTCTAGCAAAAAGAATTGTCAATCAAGCAAAGGCTGGAGCAGCTGCACACATTCAGACTGGGCTGGTGGACGCACTGTGTGTGTTTTCTGCAAAAGGAGCTTCGGAGAGGAATGAGATAAATATCATGGAAATTCTAGACATCCAGGCTCCAGAGACAAACAGATGTGATTTTTTTTTTTTAAATACTGACGATAAACCAGTAAAAACTCTTGCATCTGCTGGTAGCAGCAGTATCTGAATCTGTTGGATTTATGATAAGATGAATGTTACAAAGTCAATTACGCTGTGTGCTAAAATGTATTAATAATGAAAGGTGACAGCCCTTTTAGAATAAAGACGTGGGGTGCTAACATTTCTATTCATGTGGAATATGTTTATTTGATCTTTCCTGCAAAATGCCTTTACAAAATGAAATTTCTCTCCTCTTCAGCTATTGAAATAACCCTGCTAGAGGCTTTGACGTGAAAAGGTAAGTTACTTCACAATTTAGGCGAACAGTCCCTGAGCCAAAGAAGATCTGTGTGTGGCACATAAATGCAGCTATACATGTACCCCTTATAAGCTGAGCCCACCAACATCTGTGAGGTAGCACACCTTCTGTAACTGTTAATACCATCCTATTCACAGCGATACACAAATAATGCATATCCATTCACTGACTTAACACATTTTGGATAGTTAGATATTCATCCAGTGGTATGTAACATGTTCCAGTGTTATGGAACTTGCTGGCAGAAGATGATGATGTATTGCAGCATCCTAGGAACAATAAGCCTGAATCAAGCAAACTGTGACAATCTGGATTCTGGATTTCTTTCCCCAACTTTGAGCATGACCCAAAACCCATTGAAGTGAATGGGAGAATTTCCAACTAACTTTCTCAGACTTTGGATCAAGTCCATTATCTTTAAGGAGGTCTGTTGGCACTGATGGTTCTCTTTAATATGATCTTTCTACATTTCCTTCAGAAAATTCTGGGCAGATCCGAAGTCAATATCAAATGCCATTTAATAATTGTATATTCAGGGCAAACAAAGTGCAGTGAAGGAAGAAACACTGTGTCAATTCAGACCTCAGTTACATCAGCAGACATCAACTGTAATTCCCTTCCCTTCACTAACTGGAACTGGAAGCTTGTTTATGGTTCAAATGTGATAGCCATGTTAGCCTAGTTCAGCAAAACAAAGAGTCTGGTGGTACTTACAAAGACTAACAAATTTATTTATCGCATGAGCTTTCGTGGGAGAAAATCCCACTTCATCAAAGTATGTTCCCCATCTTTAAAGCATCTGATCAAGTGGGATTTTCTCCCACGAAAGCTTATGCCATAAATAAATCTGTTAGTCTTTAAGTGCCACAGGACTCCTTGCTTTTTTTGCTGAACTAGACTAACATGGCTGCCCCTTTGGAACCAGACCCCTTGTTTGTTTTGTCTATGGTTGTATAATTCATTGTCTCCAGTGGCAAAGATTCAGAAATCATTTGAGTAGCTGTTGCTATAGTTTTGTGCATCTGGCATGCCTGGCACATCCTCCTGTTTAGCACATATGTAGAAGGTGACATATTGACAAGATTTGATGAGGAAGCCTAATGCAAACAGCTTAGGAAGAAGACCCATCTTGTTCCCAGTCAGCCACCATGAAAGCTCTGAAATTCCAAGAATTCACTTACAGCTAAAAACAATGGAAAATTATTATGAACCTAGAAGAAAATCCCTTTGGTTCTCACCCACTCAAACACAACATTAACAGGATAAAATTGTGGACAAAGAGACCTGGGTGAAAATCTAGCCTGACTGATATCAATGATTAAACACCAATTGACTTCAGCTGGACCAGGATTTCCTCCCCAGACACTTTGCCAGCAAGATCCAAACAGTTCAGATTTTAACAACCTTCTCTTAAACCAAAGTAAGCATGAATGGGAAGACTTTGGCCTTCCTGAATCTGAAGCAGACTTGCCTGAGGAAGGTACAGGTGTGTCACAAGAGGGACTTCAATAGCTCAGTTGTGTGATCATACCACCCTTGAGGCAAGTTGAGGAGAAAGTGCCTTACAAGGAGATAAAATCCTTGACTGATTTCTTGCCATGCAGGTAAACTGTGACACTTTTAGCACTCTTATCATGCAAGTCATTTGGAGCAGAGAGTCCTCAGTACCTCTGTAAATCAGGAGAGGTAAATTTAGGTACCTAAATATGAATTTAGCTGTTTAATCTTAGACACTGCAAGCCTGAAAGCTTGAGTCTCTGGCTGGAGAGATAGAAACCTCTATCTTTTTCAAATGCACCCAAAAATCATCTGAGCTACCTCGTAATACCATTTAAATGATCTTTCCACCAATATTTGCCTCATTAAATGGCTAGCAATAAGCCTAACGAAGCTGGAAATGGAAACGTTCAATTGGTTGCATAGTGAAAGGAGAAGCAAAGCTTCGGGGTAATTTCCCCTGACGTAGTGAACGTTTCTTCCCTGCATTGTTACCCAGAGAGCACCGAGCACAAGTCCGCTTTTCGGAGGCATTCAGAAATGATGACATTTTCCCCTCCTTACTTTGAGAAAAGCTGAATTACTGCCTTTGAGTGCCAGTCCATTTTTCTCCAAAGTTACCATGAAGGAAAAAAGTATAAATCACACTTCTAAGTGGGCCTGGCACTCTGCTCACAAAAAAAAAAAAAAAAGTAAGAAAGAAAGAAAGAAAGAGGAGAGGTAATGCCATAATGTAAAATAGTTAAAAGCTTATTAGAGCCGTTCAAGGCAGTACGATTTCGACTTTGTTTCAGAACACCCCAAGCCCATCCTTTCATGCTATTGTGAAGGCAGCAATTCAAATCTCCCTTTGTCAGTATGAATGGTTCCTCTTAAAGCTCTTTTATGCTAACATATTCCCTACAGGCATATCCCCTTTAGCTCTGTTACTGATTTACCCAAGTATTCAGCCTATACCTTCTGCTTTTCTTTTTCACTAACTAAAGTTCCAAATGACTCGAGCTCTAGCCTCTCTTCAGGGCTTTTTTTTTTTTTCTTCTTCTTTGGCTAAAATGTGAAGTTCCCCCCACCTCCTCCCCAACCCATGATGCTGCGACTGTGGTTGCTATCTATCTCACCAGGAAAAATAGAAGAGACTTTTCAAATGATTGGTTTTTCTTCCTTCTCCTGCTCTTTCCAGGCCTGCGTTTGTCAGGACAAACAACTGGACAAGGATACATCTCACCTACCACCTCGTCCTTACCAAACCCAGATAGAGACTTGCAGTTTTGGAGAGGGGGAAAAAATAAGAGTGAAAAAGCCCAAGTGGGCCTATTACCTCTACTTATCCTAATTAGACTTGCTTTGAAGGACTATTCAGAGACCCTGAAAGGCTATGCTTTCCCTGAATGGCATTGTGTAATGTTTGCAGAGACATTTGCATTTGTTTGTGGTTCTGAAAATAGCAATGGATGCTTTCAGGGAAGGAAACCCACCAATTTACACACATCCCCTTTCTCTCGGAGCTGACCCCCTCCATGCAAGCTAAAATTATGCAGCAGAGGTGGATTTAGGTATGTGAAGCTAGAGAGAGATTCAAAGATTTGGATGGTTCTATGCTGATCCAAATTTAAACAAATGCTGTTAACAATGCAATTTTAGGCATAAAATCTTCTAACTCGATTAAATCCAGATGACACAAAAACGGGAGGGGAGGGGAAATCAGCATTTAAGTATCCAGTAGGCACCCTAACAGGATAGAAAGTGTGAAATCTCTGCAGAGGTAGGGAGAATAGCGGGCAACACAACCCATTCTTTTATACGCATATGACCCCGATCATTTGACTCTGGACCCATTGAGGTGATCAGCTGGAGCTGTGAATGGGGGTGACATAGAAATACACCAGTCACCTTCACTCTTTAAAAACCCAAGAAAATAAAGCTGCGTAAAGGGTATCAATAGCAACTGTTTTGCAATTTTAGGACTAAACATTAGGCCAAGCAATGGGGCACCATGATTGGAGACTCTAGGCACTACCAGGGCAAATAAATAATGATAATTGTATCTCTAAGGTCAGTGATGGCCAATCCACAATCTACTCTCCAAACAGGGATGTGAATTGGACAAAAGCATTAATTTAAATATGTGCTGCGAAAAGAAGCTAAACTTGCAAAAGATGCTGGGACTATACAAGTTGCAAAGGGGAACAGTGTTAGTCTAGTTCAGCAAAACAAACAACTGTGGCACTTTTAAAGACTAACAAATTTATTTATCGCATGAGGTTTCATGGGAGAAAATCCCACTTCAAGCATCTGACAAAGTAGGATTTTCTCCCACAAAAGCACATGCAATAAATGTGTTAGTCCTTAAAAGTGCCATAGGAGGCCTTGTTTGTGACTATACAAGTGTTTCTTTGGAAGCCATGGGCAAAGCAGGGAGACCAGAGACAATATTTGTAAAGGACACTTGAGGAGAGGCAGCACAGACTGCTTCATTCTTACATTGCCCTTGGCTATGCTCTGAGGAGCACTTTAGATGGATTAATCACTGTGAGAAACAATGGGATAAAAGTGGTCTTGTGCTAGAAAGTGCTTCTTAGTCTGTCTTCAGAAACAGAGGGGTTTCGGCTGCTCTTTCCCTATTCTCACCCTAGATTTCTGAGATCAGAGTCTGACTTATCAGTCAAAGATTCAGCTCAGGATAGGAACTCAGCCTCCACAATACAGGGAGGAGGGAACAAATTGTTCTAATTTTCTGTTGTATTTTGCAGATTTAGCAGAGAGATCACTAAGGAATCCAAAGTGGTCTTTCTTTAGTAAGGTCTCCGGATTACATGACGGACAGTTTCATCAGACAATTCCCCCAAAATGCTAGTAGGAAAATAGAATACGCCCCTGTGTGAAATCCCTCTGGTGGGTACTTTGCTCACTAACTCTTTTTTTCTTTTGCCTTTCTAACATCTGTAAATATATAGCAAACTCTAAAATACTAATATGCATGGACTGCAGATTTAAAAAACAAAACAAAGCATTGCTTTTCAGATACTTCTGTGCTTTCTGAGGTATAGTGATGAATACCTGGAGGATCTGAACAGCAAGGCCTGAAACCATTAGAAGCAAACTGGTATACCATGGATCCCCTAACTCTTAAGAAAGGAATTACTCACTTTCAGTGTTGCCAACTCTCATCTTTTTATCACAAATCTCATCCTACTGTGTATTTTTATAAAAGCCCAACTTGCTGGAATAAAATGACACCCTCAGAATCTCATTCTTCATTAGTCCCCTGTAGATCAATTGCCACCCTGATCAATAACTAGCCTGGTACTCTAGATGGTGTAGCTGGATGTTCATCTTATGCACATCACAGGTGATCTTATCATGCCAAGCTTTTGGTGACCACATGGCCGTTGTTCCATATATCAGCATTTCTTAGTATGTAACAATTATAGTATGTAATAATTTCTGCATTTTGTTTCACTTCATTTTTTGTAATCTCACAAGATCGGCTTAACAATTATGATGGTGGGGGCCTGATTCATGATTTTTTCTGTGCCAACAGTGTGTTTGGAGCTGTATGCATATGAAAAGATGCTCTTCTTGCTCTGAGGAGCTCCCACACTAAGAGCACTAGATTAGGAGCCACACAGTCTCAGGAGGAAAACAAACAGGAATTTCTCCTCTCCAAGAACACAGGAGGTTAAGAACAGGATGCAGGAAGCCATTTGCCGTGCTTAACTTTATTGATGCTACTAATTTGTAGATATTACTTATTCACACGTGCCTACATGTGGAGCTCTTTAACTATTAACTGTGGACAGACACAGACAGGTATCTCAAAGGGCCTTCTCATAACACTGGGCACAGGAATAGCAGCAGCGCCTCAATGCCAAATTCAGAGCACTCAGCACTAGCAACATATTTTAATAATGACAGTCAGCAGAGCTTGGATTCGTAACGATAAGAAACCAGCTAAGTCCCCATCTCATTTTCCTACGTGGAGAGGAGCCTTAACCATTTTCTTTAGTAAGCGATGTGCTAAGTATTCATTGCTTCCATGTCCTTCTTAGAAGAAAGAGTGGAAATGATTGTGACATCACATGTTAGTCACGTGACAGCGATCAACAGACTTTTCCTATTAACGCTGAACACGGACCGTGATTAGAATTAGAAAGTGCGTTGGACCCCATTCAACCCTGCACTGAGCCGAGCTCGGTGACCAGACGGGGAGGGGAAGAAGTGGCTTTATTATTGTTTGTTAGTTGTATTACAACAACGCCTAGAGGCCCAGTTGGGGATCAGAGCCCCATTGTGGTAGGTGCTGCTTCAGCCTCTTCAGTCTAGGTTATGGGGATTGCAAAGCCCATCAGCTTAGGATATAAAGGTGAGCAACTGGTCTCTGCAGAGCTGTGGGAGCTTCTGCTATGTGACAGTGACACAAATGACCCTTTTTGCGTTTTCCACTCACTTACCAGTCTCTATCACAACATGAGATGATGATACTTCGCTATCTACCTCGCAGGGCCACACAGTGCTAATTTCTTAGAGCTTACACCTTGTGTAAAATTAAAAGCTTTGCTAGCACAGCTATGTTGTCAGGAACATTAGGGGAGATATTTACTTATTTATTTATGCTGACACAATTTGGCTGCATGGTTCTGCAAAAGCCAAGAGGGGACATGCTTCCTCCAGCTAAGAAATGCAGAACCACTAGGATGAATGTTCTCAGTGAAGAACCCAAACTTTCCAAATGTGCTTTAATCAGTTTGCACACGTAATTATCCACATGGGCTTCAGCTACAGAAAAAAACTTAAGCAAAGGGACAGTTTGTGAAAATTTTGTTTTTATGTGTGCATGCGTACTTGTGTGTTTTGTGTGTGTTTTCCCCTCCCCCTTCCCGAGCTTTGGGGCTGCTATTTCCATTTCATTTTGTTTCCCTTGAGAACACACCATGTTTGTGTTCCTCTTTCTCTAAAATACAATAGACCTCTCCATTTCCTAGGACTGTGGTCACACAACCTTCAGATCTTTACAGAGTGAAGTTGCCGAGGTCAAAGGTCACCCAAGGGCATCAGTAACAGACAAAGTCTCTTTAGCTGCTAACGCAAGCCGTGGTAGTGGGGCTCTGAAAGCACATCCACTTGAGACTCTCTGCAAACCACTCAGACATCTCTAAGGGCTTATAATGTTGACTCTTCTGTCATTGGATCCAACCTTAGTATAAGCCCCGAAGGTATGGGGAGCTTAGTGACATTCATTCAGAAAATTAAATCCCACTGCTGCCATTTTCTCCATGAAGATAAATGTACCAGAAGAAGAAGATGGAAAAATGCTGCCCTCCTCTCCTCTATTCAGCCAAGGAAAATCATTTATGTTATTAAAAACTATATATATTAGACTTCTGACAAAAATCTGCTTTCAGCTGTAGTTTTGTTAAATAAACAAACAAACATATGTTCACCCTACCTCTCAAATGGAAAGGGTAGCAAAGAAGATGAAGTTTGTTTATATTTAAACCCATTGTTCCCTGTGACATGAGAGCAATGCTGTTTTAGCCTCTACAGCAGGGGTCCCAAGCACAAATCACCACGAGGGCCGCAAGAGGGACAGTATGTTAGCCCACGGGCCACACCACTGAAACCTTTTCATGCAACAATATTGCAAATATCAATAACAATAGTGTTGCTGCAGGCCTTGGGAAATAACTTTAGGGGCTGCATGCAGCCCCGCAGGCTTCAAGTTTGAGACCCCTGCTCTACAGCAAAGGTTGTGTGAGGACTTCTGGGTGATACACTTTCTTTTTGCACTGTGTTTATAACACAGCAATGAAATGTCTTGTAGAACTGATAGCTGAGACGCAAGTTAGCATGACACGTCTCATTATAAGATCTGTTTTCAATTGCTTAGAACTTTGCCAAACTTATTCTGTGTACTGAATGAGGCAGAAGTCTTGTGGAAAAACAGTAGGTGATCATGTAATTAAAGACTATGTCATAATACATACACACAAGGGGGCCATATTAAAGTAGCATATGAAACCTTAATTCTGGTATTTCCTAACTTTTGAGCACTTGACTTTGCAAACTTGGTGTTCTTTTCACATAATATTGTAGTGCCCAAAACCGTGTACAGGCAGATTTTGTTACTTCAGTTGTTTTGAGCAATGAGCATGCTCAGAACAACCAAACTAACAAAATCTGCCTGGAAATAGTTTTGGGCAGTACAGGCCTGGAACTAAGGTGTGAATTAGATCTTTAGTTTTTGTATGGTTTATTCCTGCCCCAGAGCAGTGAAGGGTGAGGATGTGGCCCCTTGAGGCTGGGTACCTTCAAAATCTTGGAAAGTGAAACTCAGGCAAGAGAAAAACCTCCAAAGGGAAAATGGTAATATTTTGTATCCAGGTACCCAAAGTGCAATTCTGTCCCCTTTGCTGTAATGTGTAAATGTTGCTGAAATTTTCTCTAATATCTGAAGACATATGAGGGTTCAGGTACTGACTGCCTACAATACACAATACTAGAAAGGTTCAGAATCAGGAGCTATAACATGCCCCCTACTCTGTGAAGAGTAGAAGAGCAGAATCAGCCTCACTGTGTTGTAGAACAGGTGATCCAGGACCACTAGCAGATAAAAGTTTGAATCAAGCCATCCTTACTATCCGCACACCCAGCTATGGCCTTCTTCTTGACCTTCTTCTTAAGGACAATGTTTCAATTTCCTATTGAAATTCTTGCAGGGTTAATGAGATAAGCAAAGCTGCTTTTAACCCCCATCATACCTTAGATTGTACTGTGCATGTCTGGAGTGGGAATTTTAAGTAATACTATGTGTTGATCAGAACTTCAGAGAATAGTCTCTCATTGAAATATGAGCCCCATCAAAAAATTAAATCAGTAAATTCATTCCATGTAAATAATAAACATGGAACCTGTTCAGCTAGTGCTACCTTGCAGAAACAAACACCTCCCAGTTCTCCTTTGCTACTAGTTTGTTCTTTTCCTCAGTGATTGCTCATTTTCTCTGCTGGGGGAGCATGCAAGGAAAAGAGCTGCCCCTGTCATTCTCTGGTTCTGAGCTGGCAAAGGGGAGACCAGAGACTGCAACCAACCTCTCTTGTGGAGTCATACTGTATTTCATTTCATGCCGGCCTGGCCGATGTCCCATGCAGATCTTAGAGAGAGGCAAGATGCACAAAGGGAGAAAGTTGCTGCTTTGGGGAGAGGAAGGGCTGAGCTGGTCAAGCTACTGAGCTAAAAGGGAAATAATGGGATTTTCTTGGATTCACATTGATCTTTAAATGAAAAAAGCTTCTGGTTGCTTCCCCCTCCCCCTCCAAGCCCCTGAACAAGAAGCCAAAGCTTTTCTAAAGTCTGTCTTTTTCCGAGCTAATTGCTATCACAGGGGTTATTAGGATAAAAGTTCAGTCAGTCACTCACCCAGTGCACTTTCTCTGACAGTGTGCTTTTGGGTAATAAAGAGCTGCTTTTTTGGCAGCGATATTTTGTAGCTGCCTTTTTGGCAGCAATATTCTGCAAAAAAACTTTCAACTGTTGATGTTTGTTGCTATTCTTTTAGAAAATGCAAACAACAGTGCACCCACCCCCTTCATTCACTAATATGTGTCACTCCATAGACTTTAGCATAGGAACTCCCGACTTACACCAGCATGAGAGGGGGAACTTATGGAAACGTGATGAATGCCACCACTTGAGCAAAAAACTCAATTTTTTTTTTTATATTTTCTAAAATCCACTCCTTTAAAAATAAATGTGACAACAGAGAATAAGGTTTTTGAATAGCAAGACAGAGACCTATTGGTACCATTGGTCAGCCTCAGCGTAGCAAAGACTATCCGATGACTTAGTCAAGGAAGGTCATTCTCACCTTCTCCCTGAGGAGCCAGTAGCTTTGATAACTGACCAACCTCCTACTCTTTCCTGGGGCCATTGAAACAGAGAAGCATTTGTAGTGATTTCTATATGACAAGGTCACCAAAGAGATCTCATGACACAGAACTTACTTGGAAACATCAGCCCCACTGGCTTTTGTTCTCAGCTAACGGTTTGTGATCTTTCCAGCTTGGGAACCTATTTCCTCTTAAATAAAGTGTAATAGATTTATTTGACTTTAATTGGTCACAACCCCATAAAATACCTCAGACTAACCTTAAAGTCAGTTTAAACATTTATAACCTTTCTGCCAGGTGTTGTCATCAGGAATGAAGTCTGGGTGCCCTCAGAAAACTAACAGTCACATGGGTGTGAGCCCCTACCCCAAATGCCTGAGATCACTAAGAGCCTTCTTTGGGCTCCCTTAAGAGGCGATACTGCTCCACTCACAAGCATGCGTCTGTGAATGAAACTAAAAAACCATTTATTGGGAACAAAAGGACATAGCATCAACTTGGGAAAAGATGGCAACAATTTATCAATATTAAGATAAATAAAAGCGCTCCCACAGCAACACTGCTAGCAGTCACTGAATTCATTCCCAACCTTTTGATGTGATTATCTAACAGACAAATGTTCTTCTACAGTGTAATTTCCCCCTTCCCCATCCACTAAGGATTGAAGTCAGAGGGTAGTAGAGTCTCAGAGTGGCATCTCCTGTCCCTTGGGAAGTGCTGCTTGGTCCTGCCCTGACAGTCCACTATCTAATCCAGCTGGTGACTTCAACTAGGCCTCCAAAAGTACCTGATTCAAGTCAAATCTGGTTCACACACACCAACCTGTGCTGTGACTCTAGCCTAACAAACTCATTTTTTTCAAGTTTAAAAATGTATCACATTTGATCCCTATCTACCATTCCCCTGCTCACTGCCACTTGAACATAGAAAGAATATCCTTAATGGGACAAATAAAATGTTATTAGAATGATTTTAGAAATAACTCTGGCATTCTTATATGTTTGAAATCCATACCAAAAATAAGCTTCTGCTGCAATAACCAAACAGAATTTATTGTGCTAATGACTGAAATCAGCCATATGGCATGAGCAGAGGTGCATACTACTTGCTCCGAATCCTGCAATTCTAACACAGTCCAGAGTTTTCCCTCATAAATTGGTTTTTTTTTGTTGTTTTTTTTTGGGGGGGGGGGAGTGTCTCAGAAGGGGCTCATCACTTTGTAGTCAACCGTCAGGTCCATTAACACTACTGCACTTCAGTGATTTTTCTCAGGCTGGTTTCAGGCAAGACAAATGGATTTGGCCAATGTTCCCTTCCGGTCTTAATGTCTTTAAGACTTTTCTCTGTAATTGAGCTATCGCCTGGGGCATCAAAACCACAAACCTTATAAAGAATGAAAACAACCTCATCTAAAACAACCAGAGTTCTGTGGCACCTTAAAGACTAACAAATTTCTTTCGGCATGAGCTTTTGCAGGTTCCACCCCACTTCGTCAGATGCCTCTCAGCTAGAGCAAGAGATACATGGTGGACAATCGGGGAATTGTTAACACAATTCTAAAAACTCCAAACACTGGCAAATGAACTTTGAGTCAAAAGGAAATGTATGAAAACTAGGCAAGTCTCGTTCGGTCTGCATGAATGCCATACAAAGGGGGGAGATGATATGAAACAGTTGCTTCTCTCTGACTTACACTAAGGAAAGGTTTCTATCGCTGCTTAATACCAGGGACTAAATGCAGGGGGGGAAAGTAACACAGAGCTCGTGAATCTATGATAGCATCACCTACTCCTATGTTCAAAAGTATTTCATTGTATTGCAGTATTAGCTAGGAGCAACATGAAACTGATGGCAGGTGGTCTGGAGACCTGGAACTGCATGAGAGATTGTTGCGTTTGTTGAGGCAACTGAACAAGTAAAACCATCAGAACATGTGCAACTGAATCCCATGTCAACCAGTGCAAACCCCCTTATTGACACACCTATTTCAGAGGAAGAGTGGCCTATGGCAATTTAGCTCAAGCCTATTAGAATATAAGCCCAGTTAAATCAAAATTGGAGTCCACTTTTTGGACTGGTTTAACAAAGCTGGTTTGAAATAACATTTCTGCTTAACCCAGTGCAACTTTGTCATGCAGATATGCCTTTGTCAGTCATATTTTCCTCTTACTTTTCTCCTTCCTTCTGGCCCCACAGACACGCCTTTATCTCTGAGTAGAACCGTTACATGTGAGGAGTGATTCCCCCCCAATCAGATAGAGCCTATCTACTCAAATACTATATCAATGATGTTTAATTATCAGAGAGAGACTCAAGGAGGAATAACTCAATTTGATTTCACAGTTCTAAGGCTGTTAAGCAGTGTTTGCCATTGCAGTTGCCTACATGTACTTTAAACGGCATCCAAAACAGAATGCTGTCCTTCTCAAGCATTGATGTGCTGTGCAATATGATACCCCTGACGTCTAATGGGCTGTAGAGGTAGCACTAAGTGTACCATAATCTCTTTTAAAGTCTAGATCATGATGACCAAAGCCATTAGAGTGTCACAGAAGGGTAGTCATCCTCCCACAGACATCAGTGCACACCTCCTACCAGGCACTTTAATAATGACTGTGTCATTGTAAGGCTACACAAGTCTTCACTGTCTACCCTGTATGACATGATCTTCATTCCCCTCCGCAAACTTGAAATAATGAGGAGGCGGTAAAGGTGAATAAAGGTCAGACTGATTTTCTTATGTGGTTGGATTTTGTCTCCTGCCAAAAAACATTGTCTTCTTCTTGCTTTCAATGGAACTTGATGCTGTTTTAGGGGAGTGGGGGTCGGGTGGACTTTGCATAACAAGAACAAATGGCCTTACATATACAATAAGTTTTACTCTAACTATAATACTCATTGCATTATTTGAAGGCTGTAAATGGAAAGGTAAGATTTTCTTGTTAAAAGAAATCAAGGATAAATTAAAATAGATCATATTTCTTTAATGAATATTAAGTTCTTCTAGGGTTCAAATTGCAGTTCTGAGAAGAAGGATGTTTTTATGGTTAAATCACTTTACTGGGACTAAAGGCCATTTGGATTTAGTTCCTGACTCTGCCACAGATTCCTCTGCCTATTTGAGGCAAACCATGGGTTAATCTATGTCTTAGTTGTTCATCTAGAATACAAGGATAATAATAATGATGCAAACATAAATTCATTATTGCTACTGAAGCTTCTGACATGATGGAAACCTTATATATATAGAGCAGGGCTGCCAAACTTCCGTTTTAGTTTTTACTGACATGAAGAGCTGAAGTTGATTTTTTTTTTTTTACTGACATGATAAACTTTTTACTGACATCACTAAAAATACCATAAACAACATAATAATGTCATAAAAGTGTCCACTCACTCATGATTTTCTGTACACAGGAATTTGGAATTACAAAATTATTTTAGATGCAGCTAATTGATCAGTCAAGCTGAGTAGATGCAGTAATAGAAATGATAAAATCATGATCAGTAGAAGTTATTCCAAAAGATAGCAATCAATGTCCAAATACAATATGCTTTATTTCTACCCAATTTTATGGACTTTTTTTTTTTTTTTTTTTTTTTTTTTACTGACTGTAAATTTATGGATAGTTGGCAACCCTGGATAGCAACACTATGAATCATGGGGAAATTATCTTTATTTCCATGTAGGTTTTGGTTTACATCCCTGCACATTTTTGAAGCTTCTCAAAGAGAAACAGTACATGGGAGTTCTGATATGTGTGTGTGTGAGTCCGTGTGTGCGTGCGCGCACGCACGCACGCATGCACGCATGCAAAAGATGTGAATTTGTCCCTGTGTTTTGCACAGATGATGTCTGCTTGTGAAAAATAATTCATTTGTAGTATAACCCAGTGTGAGCTTCTAATTTTAAGCAGAACAGATTTGTAATTTTCAAAACACAATATCCTCAAATAGTTTATCTTGTACTGTCTTCTGTGACTAGATGATAATACTGAGCAGCATTATTTTGCCTTGGGGTTTAGGAGGAGAAACACTTTCTTTCCATATGATGGATGCTTCCCACGTGACTAAGGCAGAAACACAGCTGTGGAACTTTCTGCATATGTTTAGTCCTGCTGAGTTCAGGAAACAAGACAGGGTGGCCACGTGGGAAAGAAAGCAGAGAGAAAGGCTTAGTCTTGCTGCAATGGAACTGCTCACACGCAGAAAGTTACACAATGTAAGTGTTGCCTGGACTGGGCCATAGTTATGTTTTAGAAATCCAGATCTCAGCTTCCCAGCTTCTCACCTCTTACAGATCCTGACTGCACCATAGGGGTCAGCTGCACAGAATCTAACACCCCACAGACTTCGGTGGAACATCACACAGGTGTGAGGGCCAGTCACACGGCTCTCTGAATGTCAGGACCAGGCCCTGGTGGACTAGGTCTCACTAGTGTAATGAAAACTGCAGTTAGGAAATGCCCTTTTTATTAATGTTAAACAACATGGCTTTTATGACTCATAGAAACTGCACTTCATAAAACAGACAAACGTGGCAAGATCTGGATATTTATGAGATGGTGTTGCAGGTTTCAAAGAGCAACAGGCTACAACTCGTTCCGCTCACATTCAGTGGCACAGAAAACATTTAGTAACAGTTGTGATTTCAGCCAGTGGATCAGATGTGTGGAGGGGAAGGGAATGGTAGGGGCTTTGCAATCTTCACTGTTAATATTTTAAGGGGGAGTGGTTTGGGTTTGTCCCTTTTATGGTCTACAACTGAACCACATAATGCATGTCTTGGTTCCAAGTGGACAGGATTTGAAGCAGATTTGTGCTAGAGAGGTAGATTGTATGTGCTAGGGAGGATAAGGATTTCTCACCCACCCCTTCAGAAGCCATGGCGAAGCAATGAGCTGCTTTCCAGAAATGGTGAGATAGCCTCTGGGCATGAAGACAAGGTCTCCACCCAACAGCTGGGCCCCGGTAGCATTCATCCTGTCTAGATGTTGCTTTCAAGGCAGGTTAGGTTCTAGACCAGTGGTCTCAAACTCATGGGCTGTGGGCCCCATGCAGCCCCTAAAGTTATTTCCGGCAGCCTGCAACAACACTATCGTTATAGATATTTGCAATATCGTTGTATGAAAAGGCTTTAGTGGTGTGGCCCTCAGGCTAACATACTAGTCATCATGCAGCCCTTGTGGTGATTTGAGTTTAAGACTCTTGTTCTAGACCCATTTCATGGGCGCCTGTATAGGGGCAAGTCAAGGTTTCCAGCTACAGCCCAGTTGTTTAGGTTTCCTTCCCTTCCATGTAGGATCTTTCACCACTTTTTACCCTCTCCTTCCTATCATCACTCTCTATCTCCCTTCTTTGCCCTGGAATTTCCCCAGAGCAGGACAGAATGTGAAGACAGACAGGTGTGTGCCAGGGAAGTGATCAATTGCAGGTCAGCAGAAGCTCCTCCATCAGCTAAACTAAGATATTTAAAAACACAACAGCCCCCTCTCCCAGCCCTCACCAAAAGTAATCTATTTTGCTGTGTGTACATAAAACATAAGGAGTTTCCTGCACGTCGCCTTTTCAGTCATGACACTTCAAATTATTCTGCCTCCCAATGTCCCATCTGGCTGTTAGTTTCTAACTTCCCCCACCCCCCAGGTCATTTCTGCCTTCCTCCCCCTTTCTCTAGTCTCCAGCCCATGTGTAAAAGTAGCAGGGGGGCCTTTATTAAAGCCAAAGCCCCTCGGCAGCGGCTTTCCAGCCAAACTGCTCTTGTATTACTTTTTGATGAGTTTTCAATTTAGGCCTTTGCAGACAGGGGGAAGAAGGCGACTTGAGAGACAGAGGGGGGAAAAATGCAACAGATGGGGCCGATTGTGCTCTCTAGGCAAATTAAGGAAGACATCTGTAGCTCCCAAATACTGGTGGTCTAAAGCAATTAGTCCCCTGTGAAAAGGGGCCTCTCTGAGGCTCCTCCAGCCAATCCCAGAACAGGCAGGGCTCACGTTACAATGGCCTTGACCACAATTCACTGAGCCCAAAAAAAGAAAGATTAAGCCAGGAGGAGCTGTGGGGCAAGGCTGGAGTTACTAGGCTTAAAAGGGAAGGTTACTTAAGTTGCTGCCTTTCCTTTGAGCAAAAACAGTTTTTTTCCAGTCGTCCAACATGTACCTGTTTTATGTTCCGGGTCTGGAATGGACGAAGAGATTCTATTTGCAAGAGGTCTGTAATCTGTAAATTGCTCTGGGATTTCAATTTTCCACTGACTTGCTTGGGAAATAATGAATGAAGACACAAACCCCTGTGGGTGGAATTATCCCCCAACCCTTAACGCCCCCTGGAAAAAAAAAAAGAAGCTGTTATATGATAGACCCCTCGGTAAGTGATAATTATATTGATTGTTATGATGCTAGAGCACTGCCTTTACCATTGAAAATAGGAACTCCAGCTGAGTTAATCCAGTGGCCTGGTCCCCTCACTTTATTCTAGCTTTCTGTGGCAGGCAGGCTAAAGTGGGAAAATCAGAAAGGACTTTACCTAGCCTGGTTATGAGCCCCCACCCACAGGCTCTTTTATTCATGCATATTTATGATCAGTAGATCTCCGCGGAAAAACAACAGCCCCACAACAACGGGGAGCGCTGCTGATGGGAGGTCACAGCACCTTTCTGTGACACCTCTTGGCTTTGTTCACCCAAGCACAATGGAGTTCAGAGAGAGGAAGAATAGCTCCCTGTGCCAGGGCACGATCACCATTCTCTCAGTGATTTAGAAAAGAAAATAAAGCCCAAACTAATTTGAGATCTTATTGGATTTCTCTTCACCTAGGAATGTGGCCCAGGCTGGCCATTAAGACTTGTCAAGGGCTGATCTCTTACAAAGAGCATTAGTTAGCATCTGTGATATATATTAATGTGTCGTAGTTTAAAACAAAAAAACAAAAAACAAAACAAAAAAACTCCAAACCCTGATCTTCGCTCTCCTCAAATTCATGCTGAGTTAACTGGCTTGTAAATATTTTTTTTTTAAATTCCACCCTTTACTACTTTAAATTAATTTTTAAATCAATTAATTCATTTAATTTAATTAATTAAGTGTGTTTATTGTCATGATGCTCATCATAATAAGACCTTTAAGGGCCATTCAGAAGTTTAAACAACCTGCTGGACAGACATGGTCTCCGTCTCTCCCTTTTTTTTATTAGCTGAAAACAAATGAAACCCTTTCTGAGAGTCTGAAGCATTAGGATACACCCCCCCCAAACCCACCCAGCCCATAATTCTACTTTGCCATCATGGCTGAGAGTGGACTGATGAAATATCACAAGAAAGGCCGGTCTCCCCACTATTTCCAGCCATGACCAGACAATGGAATGCAGAAGCAGCCAACCTAAGACCCAAATTACAAGATTTAGCTTCATTTTAGAGATTTGCTGTAACAGTCTGACTTGATCCTATGACTTAAACTTCCCTGCATTTATTTTCCTCTCTTTCTGTAAAGTCCCCAACTTCAAGCATCTGACAAAGTGGGATTTTCCCCTAGAAAATCTCCTGCCATAAATAAATTTGTTAGTCTTTAAAAGTGCCACCAGACTCCTTGTTTGTTTTGCTGAACTAGACTAACATGGCTTCCCCTTTGGAACTTACCTACCCTTGTGAATGCTTTTCTGTTTACAGTTTAATTTTTCAGGGTTTACCAAGTGCTAAATTGCCCAGAGGACTCTGGGGCAATTGGTCCAATCCAGCCTCCAGTGAAGCCCTCATGAGAGCCATAGTGCTTCTATTTTTTCCTTTGAATAGAATAAAATTAATAAATAACGATTCCTGGAGATAAGATGCCAGTGCCCCAGGGAGTTGTTCCAAGGCCAGATTTGTTAGGTTGTTTGGACGGCTAAAGTGGAGGCAAAAGAGTCTAACAGGCAAGTTTCTACAAATAAAATGTTTCCATGCCAAACAACTTCCCCTCGTTCTGACAACAGAACTAAGCGAGCAAGGTGAAAGGCTTATTTTCCCGAGGCAGCCAGCAGTGCAAATTCGGGTTCCCATTTTCCTCAGCGACAATCTTTGGAAAGGGGTTGCTTTCATAATATCTAAGGGAACCTCCCCAGAGCCATAGTCTCTGATGCAGAAGAAAGTCAAGCACTTGTGCTTTCAGGGCTTTAGCAAATCTTCTATAGCACAACTGACACGCTGAAAAATCACACAGCATGAAGTTGTCAGCCAGCCCATATCTGTCTGACAAAACCAAAACCACCAATTTATGAGCTATGATTGCTCCTTAATCCCAGGAACCAGTACAAGGAAGAGCAGAGACGACAGTTAGCTGCGGACTTTTAGGGAAGGGTCTACACTGGAAACTTACATCAGTGTGACTGGTAAAAAATCCACACCCCTGAGAGACTTTGATAAAACTCACAGCCCTGAGAGACACCATGGACAGCAGGTATAACAGGCTTGGGAAAGCTAAGCCTCTCCTAGTACAGCTGCAGCCAACCCATCGCTGGACCCCCAAGCTATGACGGTCCTGCCTCTTCCCCTCCCAGCTAGGAGTGGGCCTCTTCTGCCCAAAGTTCTTGCTTATTTATTTGTACCATGCACGTTCCTGAGTCCTTTGGACTTCCCATGGAGATTATAGAAAAACTACCTCCTCAGCCATACAGGAACCTGAATGGTGCACTGGGGAGTGTCAGTGGCAGAGGCCTTAGGGGAAGAAGGAGAGGCCAAGCTGGAAGGGAAGGAGGAAGAATTTGGTGAGTGGTGGTAGAGAGGTGGGGACAGCGGGAAGGAGGGGAGGGACATGCAGTGGCAGGAGGCTGAGCATGGAGGAGGGAAAAAGTAGAGGGATGCAAATGGCAAGTGGCTGGATTGTGGACAGGGCCTTGGGCAGAAAAGGCGGGATGAGGCTCCAACCTCCCCAAAGAGAAACTTCACCTGCTGCCCATAGCTACCTCAACCTAACTCCTTCATAGGTAGCTCCCAAAAGAATTGTTCTGTCAACCTAACTACTGCCTCCCGGGCAGTACAGCATTGGGGAAGAAAATCCATGTTTCTGTAGTGAGCGTCTCCACTGAAGTGTGATGCCAGTACAGCTAAATTTTCAGTGTAGGCCTAACCTCAGACTTTCACAGCCAGGTTTGGAAAATTCTAACATTTCTGCCTCTAGGACCTGGTTCAAAGCTCACTGAGACCAGCTGGAATCTTTCCACTGGCTTCACTGAGTTTTGGATTAGTTCCTTGGTGGCGTGTAGGCGATAGTGCAGTTGGGAATGGCATGGCTTATTTTTTACCTTCTTCCCTGACTATTCACAATCAACAAAAGAAAATACATGCACACAAAGAGCAGTCTCACCTGCCATCCTTATATGAGTCATTGATCATAAAACTTGACCCTAGAGAAGAACATGCATAAGCTCAAAAGCTTGTCTCTCTCACCAACAGAAGTTGCTCCAATAAAAATATTACCCACATCATCTCACTAGTGCCAGGTAGATATTACTTTAAGAGAACTCCATATCAGTATATAACATCAGTTTCCACGCAAAGTCCTCATTTGAGGTATGTCTTCACTGATGGTGGCAAAATTGCCACCACAGTCTGACATTCTGGGCACAATTAGCAGTGAGCACATACTTGCTGATGCTCTCTGGAAGGTCAGCACCAGAAGTCCTGCTCCCTAACAGACGCAGCTGAAAGCCAACTGCAAGCCATTTGTGGCCGGCTTTCAGGACTGTGTCGCAGCAGCTTAGAAAGTTGCTGGCACATACACAAGGCGTTTTACATGTCTTGCGTATCTGCCGGTCAACCGCTGCCAAAAAGCCGTCCAAGTGTAGACTACAGCTTGTTTCTGTTGTATCTTACCAAAGTTGCTAAGACTAATGTTCCCAGTCAGCATGCCAAACGCTTTGATCCCTGTCATCATCCCCTCAGAGAATTACTCAGCTTAATACACATAATGGCATTCCTTTCTGTTATCTTCCCCACTTTCTCAAGGGAATTGGGAAGAAAATTCATCAAGCTAAAGAAAGGAAAGAGCTGGTTACATGCATTATCTTGACCAGCCAACCTGAAGTCATCCAGCTCTGTTCGTATAGCCGCATAAAGGCTTTGTCACATTCTTCCTTTCAAATCAGCTTCCCACTCTAGCAGGCTACAGTACTTTGAACTCTTCTTCAAGTTGTCTAGCCAGTGTTAGGACAGTTAATGCTAACAGAATTTGTGAAATGGATACAAAGCCTCATGCTTCAGGGGTTAAACTGATCTCTAACTAGGGATTAGAATGAGACCTTCATGGAGGAGCAGATTAATCCACATCTGCCTGTTTCAGTGTTTTTCACATGTTCCTCTCTAAAGCCTCCAGTAATGGCCACCTGTTGGGACACAGGGCACTGGTCTAGGGTTTGATCAATTTTGGTCCCTTCTGGCCTTGGAATCTATGACTCTATAAAACATAAGAATTGTCCTATGATCTTCTGATCTCTTGCATAACAAAGGCCATAGCACTTCCCCAGAAAATTCCTGGAACTGATCTTTTAGAAAAACATCCAATCTTGATTTTCAAAGTTGTCATTGATGAATAAACCATGATAATCTTTGGTACACTGTTTCACTAATTAGTTAACCTCACCATTAAAATGTATGCCTTGTTTTCAGTCAGCATTTGTCTAGCTTCAGCTTCCAAATGCTGGATCATGTTATACATTTCTCCGCTAGACAGAGCACAATATCTAATATTTTTCCCCAGGTAGGTACTCAGACTGTAATCAAGTCATCTCTTCACCTTCTCTTTGTTAAGCTAACTAGATTGAGTTCCTGGAGACTTCCACTATATGGGATGATATCTCAACCTTTGATCATTGTCTTGGGGCTTCTCTGATCCTTCTCCATTTATCAACATCTTGAACTGTGGACATTGGAGCTGGACACAGTATTCCAGCACTGGCCACACCAGTGCCAAATACAGGGGTAAAACAACCTCTTTGATCCTACTTACAATTCCCCTGTTTATGCAACTGAAAAATCATATTAGCTCTTTTGTCCCCAGTGTCATATTGCAAGATCATGTTCAGTTGATTACCCACCATGACCCCCAAATTGTTTGCAGCCACTGCTTCTCAAAATACTCTCCCATCATGTCAGTATTACTACGTGCTTTGTTCCTAGAGGTTTACATTTACATATAGCCGTATTAAAATACATAGTGTTTGCTTATCAAGCAATCCAGATTGCTCTTCACCAGTGACTGTCATTTTCACTATCTACTTCTCCCTAGTATCTGTTTCATAGGCAAACTTCTAGTGATGTTCCTGTGGGCTGAGTAAATCATGTTCTGAAAGTGTGGCTCTGCTCACAAAACTGCCTCTAAAAATGCACATTCTAACAGGTCGCTCTGGTGTATACCCATGCAAGCTTTAGTGACGTAAATACGTTTTCAATGGGTTTCATTCCTGCTACCCCTACAGAGCCAATGCAGCCCAGATACTATGTCTACACTGGAGGCTTAAGCTGATTTAACCCATCTTAAGTCAACTTAAGCAGTTCCATGACCACATTTGGAGTTTATTGAGTCAACTTAAGCACTTGCTTAAGTCAGCTTAATAATTCCTGCCCTTAAAGTCAACTTTAGGCATTAAGTCATCTTTATTAAGTCAGCTTAACACAATGTGCCCACTTAAGTCAACTGTATTACATCAACTTAAGCCAGAGTAGCCACTTACGTCAATTTAATATAGTCAAGCCAGGGGACCCACTTAAAGTCAACTTTATTAAGTCGACTTTAAGTGGGTCCCCTGGTTTAAGCTGACTTAATAAAGAGAAAAATGGGGACTTTCTAAGTCAACTTAATAAAGTCGACTTTAAATTGACCTTGTTAAGTCAATTTAACTGAGCCCTCTAGTGTAGACATAGCCAGAGAGAGGGACCTGAAGCTTCTATTTCATTTTTTGCATCATCAGAATGGCTGGCTAAATACCAAACAGTCACTGTTCTGGGGCCCCTTTGAAGGCAATGAGATTGCACAAGTGTCACTGAGGGTCTAATCTGACCTGCAGCACCATTGTTACAGGTTCTATAGGGACAGCCGTGTTAGTCTAGTTCAGCAAAACAAGCAAGGAGTCCTGTGGCACTTAAAGATTAACAAATTTATTTATTGCATGAGCTTTTGTAGGAGAAAATCCCACTTTGACAGATGCTTGAAGGTGGGGAATTTACGGAATGGAGGAAAATAAATGCAGGGAAGTGTAAGTCAATCAAGCCCTGAACACTGACTTAAATTATTGCACTTTAATGCATGTTTTCTGGTTATGATGTCCACTTCCACATGTTCATTTGAAACCGGTGAAAGGTTATAAATGCGCTAATTACAAATGGATAAAGAAAAACTAAAACCAAAAAGGGTCAAAGTGCTACCAAGGGCCAGAACCTGGGAGAGGCAGGCCCACTGCAGTCACTCGGATGCTTGTGGAGTCAGATGCCACTTAATATGGTTAAGGATATTTGAATCTGGGCTTAAACTTGGCATATGTTCATTTTTTTCCTCCACCACTGCTGTGCTTTCTTAGCTTCACATGTGACAAATAATTTAATGAGCTAATTTGTACATTTGTCAATAATTTGCATATGATAACCATCAACTTCAGGTTTTTTTAAAAAAATCTGGATTTAGTGCTGGGAAACTGCATGTCAGTTGAGTCCTACTTTGGTGAATCCACCTTACAGACAGAAGGATTTACAGGAATGACAAGAATTAAGAGATGACCACAAATCCATGAAAAACAAACAAGGAGTCCTGTGGAACTTTTAAAGACTAACACATTTATTTATCGCACGAGTTTTTGTGGAAGCAAATCCCAGTTTGTCAGACGCTTGATAAACCCATACCAAAAAAACACAACAAGCACAAGGGGCCTGATCCTCAAATGAGCTCAATGTGTGTGTGTAGCCTAATTCTGAGGTTGACTGGAGCTAATTTGGCTCTCATACAATTTAGAGCAGTCTTATGATGTTCCAACACTTGGGCAATGCATGACTATAGGGTATTCCAGCCACACCCCTTTTCCAGGAGTCATGCACCATTCTTTTGTCGCCAGTGTAGAGAAAGACCAGCTTTTTACCACCCTCTTTACAATAGCTTCTTAAGGACCAAAAGCAGAAAGCCATTTTCTCCAGACCTGACAATGAATGCAGCTTTATGATGCAGGGTATAAACTCTTTTCTCATCCAGGGAGGGATTTAACCCCTTTACTCCCCAGCTGGGTGGGAGGTATGTAAACCCTGTCACACTCAGATATGCTGTCTGCTAGCATTATCCTTCTACAAAGTGTGAAAGGATGAGACCCACTGTCATAATACCTATGGACACAAAGGCTGAATTAAAGGTACACAGGTCACATAGGTCACTGGAGAGCTCACCTCTCTTTGCATGCCATGTTTCTATAGCAGAAGTGCTCGAGATGCTTCTTGCTATAAGAAAGAGGGGGCAGCTGACATGGTATTCTCTGTGAGGGCTTTGAAATTTTGGGACTTACTTTCCCATCCCAGTCCAATGTAAACATGGTGATTTTTGAGATATGTCAAGGGTAGACTTCCTGTCTGATGAAGCAGTAGGTGTCTGGCTGGCTGATCAAATGCCTGTGGAACTGATTTTAATGCTGCTCAGATTTGATTTAATTATTTAATGGTATATATAATTATGACAGCACCTAGATGGGATGTAGTTTAGGAAGAAAAACAAGCAAGTAGTCCTGTTACACTTAAAGACTAACAAATTTATTTTTCACATGATCTTTCGTAGGAGAAAATCCCACTTCATCAGATTTTCTCCCACGAAAGCTTATGTGATAAATAAATTTGTTAGTCTTTAAGTGTGACAGGACTCCTTGCCTGTTCAGCTGAACTAGACTAACATGGCTACTCTTTGGAACTTAGTTTAGGAAGGTTCTTCTAAAAGACATGCCCTGGGAATTCTTTTGGGGACGTTTTCTGGCCTTTGTGATATAGGATGTCAAACTAGATGATCATAACAGGCCCATCTGGTCTTGAAAATTATGAATCTATGACAGATCCATTTTATTTTTTAACAGGGCTGGCAGGCTAATTAAGAAAGAGAGATAATGATGCAAACTAATAGCAAATAACTTCCCATTCACAGAATGTTAAAAAAAAAAGTTGCTGATTTTACATATAAACATATTAATGTACATTTAAAGTCAATACAGTGAATGTTTCTGGTATTTTAAACCCAGAGTCTTAATTTTGTAAATGTAAAGTTGAATAATTACCACCTTACAATAGGTTAAGAACAGCCTAACTTTTCTCACTCATACAGATACTATACACTACATTTCCCTTGGTACTGCTATATTAAGAAGCTGCCTTCTGCAATCAAATCGATTATCTGGGTCCTGCATGAAAATACAACGAAAGCTGTATTCATCCCTGTACTATAATAAATGCCTCACTATACTATGCATAAAGGAACAGTATGAATATTTCCACATACAAATCTTAGTTGTAGCACAACCATCTCCCTTTCACGGCAGGTGATTGTGTATCTAGAAATAATCATTAAAAGAAGAAAACTCTTTTCCTCACTCTACAAAAGGAAGGAGGGAAATTTCTGACTGCATTATCATCTGTAATCCAATTTTTTTCAACAGTGTAAATACATATACTGTAATTGTCCTAGAATGTTATTTACTCATGTTTATGCAATAGGCTGACTTAACTATGTTACAGATTTCATTGTCCTGAAGGCTGTGTTACAGCTTGACTGATATCACCATGGGTACTAATAACAGCAGACTTCCCAAAAGATGCCCTCATCTTAAATAAATGGTCTTTCACATGGTATTCAACATACAGATATTGCATGTGCACTATAGTCAATTAAACTAATCAGATCATCTGAAGTTTACTTTGCTGTTTGTCTGGGACTAGGTCGCTATCCCATGGTTTACAATTATCTCTGTGAAAAGCCATCTAGATTTCCAACTTGGCCTCATGGCCTTTTCCTTTGAGATCTCAGTTTGTGAATAACTATTTCTGCCAGGAAGTTATTTCCAGATTCACACTTGTTTCAACATATATCAAAGGACTCTTTCCCCAACATTCAGTCAAAACTCAAATGCCTCATCATTGTATAAGAGATTAGTGTGATCGGAGACAAGTTAGAGGCTGATGTTTCGAAAAATGTCCATGGGAGTGGATGCCCACTTCCTGGTAAAACTAACAAGACTGGACTGTCCAAATGTTTTAGGTGCCTTCACAAACCTCAGCCATAATGTCTTCTGGCAGTTTGCTGGGAACATCAGTCTCCTTACTTTGTATTGTGTCATAATAACTCTCACTGAATTGAGAAGGATACAGGCTCTGATCCATTAACACCAATAAGCATGTGGTTATCAGCTAAACATAGGACTACTCAGGTGATGCTAGTGGAGTCACTCCCGGTTAAACTGGTTCACACCAGGCTGAGCTAGAGCAGTCCGGTGGGTCAGGACCTCTGTATAGCTAACGTAAGAGTCTGTAACCAGTTATCTGAAACACCATTGTCAGAATGACAAAGTGCTATTTTTATAGTAGAAGCGCTAATGATCTGCTTAGTTAATTTAATGAGAGTACGAAGGTTCACAATCTACAGGGCACAGGATGGACCACTGAATGTGACCTTACTTCAGATCTTCAGTTCCCCTTTCCAGCTGGTGTGGAACGCTCCAGTGCACCGACCACCATGCCTGATTCCCCCCATGTTTTTGGGAGAGAGGGGTAGTAAGTTTTGTTGCTGGACTATCCCACCCTTCCTTCTTATTGAGGATCAGAGTAGCAGATGCACATAGGCTGGCTGTCCTCTGAGCCTGAACCTAAAATGAGCGCAGCCCTTTCAAAGGTTTCTTTTTCTCTTATGCCCTTGCAAGTCACCATTAACTTCTAGACTATCAGACCTTGGGCTCCTGGTACCTTGCTCTGTGTATTGTACGGTGCTGGGCACACCAACGGCTCTCAAACCCCTTAACAACATAAAAGCCTGCAATGAGGTGTGGTCCGCTAACGGACGGGCCAGTTGAGACTGTTCCCTTGAGGAGGGGTCTGCAGGGAGAAGGGAATGTCCAGCACACTAGCCAGATAAGAGCTCTGTAACCATCAGCTCCAAATGTTAGCTCATAGCAGTCAGGCCGCTTACATCTTACCTCACTGTCCAAAACAGCTGAAGAAGCATAAGTAAACTTGGCAAAACAGGTGTGCAAAAATTAGGTCAGATCCCAAAAAATCATGAGATTGGCTTAAAAAATCAAGAGGTTGTGGGTTTTTTGTTTGTTTGTTTGTTGTTGTTTTAATCTTTTTCTTTGCTCCTGCATTTCTGAGACTTTAGGATACATTTGGATCACATTTCCCAGCTTTTCTCCACAAACATGAGGGATACAAATTTACCTCTCCCCCCCCCACACACCCCGGCCAACTGTTATGGACTCATTTATCGCTAGAAACTCATGCTTTAAAAAAAGCATGAACTATCACACTCCCTACCACCCACACACCTGTTTTCTTGTCACATAACCCCTGTGTCCCTAAGACTGACTTGATTGATTCCTGTCTTCCACTTTAAAACGTTTATAAGTTATTCAGATTCCATTTGATTGGTGTGGTAAAAGGACCTAAACAAAATAATGTACTGCACCAAGGTAGGAATATACAATAATAATAAAAATGAGCTTTATTTTTATTGTATTTTAATTAGGCTTTTATTGTGCTTCTTGGAGACTAAAATGATAATTTATAATAGGGACAGACACTTTCTAAACACAGAGGTAAGTCAAAGGAGCTCTACTGACATCAATGGAGTCTTGCTTTTTTTCTTTATTTTTTTCAAAACAACAGATTTGGCTCCCAAAATATACTCAAATTTACACACTTAATTATCTGCTTAAAATATCTGAATGGGCTGAGTTCTGCTCTCCTTACACATGTTCTTTAATTCAAAACCAACCTTGATCTTCAGTGGAAAATGTATTTATATAACAAGAAATAAAATATAAAATAAACTGATGAGCATGCTAAGATTTTGCAGCCATTACCTTGGTGAGAGAAGCTAGTTCACAAGTTAGACTGCTACCCCAGAACTCAAGACTAGCTTCAATCCTCTGTTTAGCTCTCTGCCTTTCCCCCTCTATAAAATGGGGATAATAGCATGCAATGCTCATCTCAGAGGGGTCTTGTGAAGTAAACTATATGAAGGACTATGTGTAATGGAGACCATAAAAGCACCTAAGTTTGATAATGCTGATACAATAACTTAATATGACTACATATGTGTCCTCCTATCTGCGGGTCAACAAAGATTGTGGCACAGGACATGTGGCAACTTTAAATTCCCTGCATATAATCCTGTATAACAATACTAGATCTACTGTACTAGATGTGGCTACGTGCGAGTAAGGTGAGCAAGTCCTAGCCCACTGTTCCAGATCTCTGGCCAATTTTATCTGATTTTAAATACATAAAAGTGCTTGTAAGAATATTGTGCTTTCCCCAAACCTTTGATATCAGAGGATCACATCTCTATGCTGAGCAATCAACTTGTGAAACAGGTTGAGTCTGTATTGCTTTAAAGCAGTTGCAGCTGGCTCATTGCCAATCAGATTGAAATCCTAAATATTGTAGCATCATTAAAGAGAGTTGGTGGACTCAAATTTATAAAGTGTTGGAGACTCCCCTGGTGGTTGGAAGTGGAAATTTTTCAATGTACAATGGAATCCGGTATATAAATTTTTGTATTCTGAGAGACAACAATTCACGCATTCTCTGCATGGAGACCATCTGCCTACTGAGGCATTCATGCAGGCTGAATGAAAACTGAATGAAATATCCCTATACATCTGTTGTGTTTGGTTACCCCTTCTACCTTCACACTGTAAAAAGCCTAACTATGAAAAATATTTTTTCCACTAAGAGATATTTGCTTTTTCTTTCTCATTCTTTGACATCTTCATGGATTTATACTGTGGGGACTGAATTATATAAAAATAAATTGACAATAGATGATGATTTTTTTCTTTCTATCTCTCAAGAATAATTGCCATGTTTGCCATTATTTCAAAGGAATAATATAAATAGGAAAACAATTTGTTCAATTTACAAAGCTGCAGCAATAACTTTTATTTTATTTACTAGCTAACAAACAAATATTTAATTTTGATTAATGTAGGAGAGAAAAAAACAGTGGACATTTATATCATAATAGAAAGAAAGACTATTGGGGCTAAGTTCTTCAACATTATGTGGTATCTTACAAATTGGTCCCATTGAAATCAGTGCAACTCTATATTTTGAAGTTATTTCCTCTTAGCAGACTGGCTTGAGGGTCTGATTTCCAGAAGCTGGATGCTCAGGGTTTGAAAATCAGGAACTTCTAAACCTTTCAAGTTAAGCACCCAAAAAATGAGGCACCTAAAAGTCACTAGTGACTTGAAAACTTAGGTGAAGCTCACTCTTACTTCTATGTTCTAGGTGCTGAATTATGCCTTGAACATCACGCTTCTTTTGTAAAGAAATAAATAATATGGACCTGGCAGTCTATTCCCATTAAGACTTTTGAATGTACCAGGGGGAGAATAGATCCCTGACTTCCTAATCAGTGTTCCCTCTAATTACTTGTAGACTGTGTGCACAAACAATTTCTTTGTGTGCACAAAAACATTTCTTCATGAGCACCAATATTAGCACTATTGATATTTTTGTGTGCACTTTATTTTGTTGTGTGCGCAGGTTTCATGACCTGTGTGCGTTCGTACACATGCACAGCTTAGAGGGAACAGTGTAATCCACCAGCTCGTGAATTTGAACATACAGCTGTGAAGCAAAGCAGGTGTTGAGCGCCACTTGCTGGTACAAACCTAAACTAGAAGAATGACTTTCTCTAAGATCCAAAGGCGTAGCCGTGTTAGTCTAGTTCAGCAAAACAAACAGGGAGCCTTGTGGCACTTCTAAAGACTAAAATATTTATTTATCACATGAGCCTTAGTGGGAGAAAATCCTACTTTGTCAGATGCTTGAAGATGGAAAACTCACTGAATGGGGGCAAAATAAAAGCAGAGGAGTGTAAGTCATCGGATCAGATCAGACAGTTATCTCTCTAAGATGTTTCTTTATAGAGAGAAGGAACTCTTCGATCAATATTCCCTACTCTATTGTACTTGTGGTATCTGTGGCTCTAGACTAAAGGGGAGATCAGCGCTACCCTCCCCATGGCTGGAACAGGGAGCATAGCAAAGCATTCTGCTTTGATCCATAGGTGCTGCCATCCCTGCTGGAGTTGGAGGAAGGGGAACACTGATCTCCCATCTCCCAACAAAAGGAGCAATAGCCTAAGGATGCAGGTGCAGCACATGTGGCTACAGATGTGTGTGGTGTCCTAGCTGCAGCCAAGGGACAGGAGATCAGAGAGGACCTCTTCCATTGCAGTTGGGGAGGGTGGGCTGCTGGTGGACACTAGTGACCATTTGGGGCTGTAAAAATGAAATCTCTGGCCCTCAAACTAAAAAAGTTGGAAGTCATTGCAGGATTATAAACCCCTATGTATCCAGTCACAAGGGGGAGACCGAGTCATGTTGCAGAAATAAGGCTTGAATTTGCTACGCTTCTACCCACTAGACATGGGGATGGATTCTTGGCCCCACTATGGCACCTTTGCACTATTCTGCCAGTCCACAAGTGCAGTGAAGCAAGTCTACCAGACTCCTCAGGATTCCCTTAGTGTAAGGGTTTATACTGAGGGGAAAAGGAGTAACCAGATCAGCTATATGCTCTGGTGATCTTCAGCTACTAGAATGGCCTCTTGAGGCCACAGGCATCCACGCACAGTTTAGAGCAGCTCTGAGGATACTGTACGTTGCTTAGGAGCCATACTCCTTTGTCTCTTGTTCAGTTCTGTAATTCAACTTCCCATGGCCAGGGAAGTGGAAATGTAGCTTAGAGTCAACGATGCTTTGCCTCAAGCATGGCCTGGGAAAATACTCCTTCCTGCTGCTGAGGTGGTGCAAGTGCTCTCTGGTGGGAAGCTGACACCTACATTGTACTGGATGCTAACAGTGAAAGAATCATTGCCCACATGCTGAGCAGAGCCAGAGGGAGCCTGTGCTAATGACCCAGTTCTAGGAGATTACTTTGTGCTGGTTGTCATACTAAGAGGCTCACCCACAAGTTTAGTTTTTCAAAAATGTCCTGTCATTAAGGGAGGATAAATCTCTTTGCACAGCAGGGGTGGTGGTGTCATGTGTGAAGTGGGGTGTCCCTCTTCAGTATGCAGATCCACTGAGACTAGCTTCCCTCATTCACACTTGCACGGCCAAACACTGAAATCTTTACTCAGTACTCTTTTCTTTGGCAAAACACCTGCAGAAATCAGTGGGCATTTTATGGGTGCTGCGTGGGGCCCATTTGTTCCCTCATACTGACATGGGGAAAATGCCGTAAGGGGAACCACACAGAGACTTTCTCCCCACATGCTTCTTTCCTTAATAAGTTTTTGTGGAGAAGGCACCCTTGCCTGGGAAAGGACCTTAAGTTTTGGTTCAGAAATGAACCAATTCTACAGGTGCTCTTTACGTGTAGTGTAGGTTTTGTTTAACTGCAATTCAGTTCTCTTTTTTTTATAACTTCCCTTCTGCACAGGCATTCTGCAAACTATAATTTAAAAATGTATATAAAAATAATAAAAAAGCCCAAACAATTCTTCCTTCTACTAATTACTGATTTTTGCTTTAAGTAGAGGCAAACGAGTTTGGCAAGCAAAACAATTCCATGATCAGATCATCTCTCTTAATGGAACCAGTGATTATGCATCCCATGGATACCAGAGACTCCAAGTATTCAAAACCTACATGTGTTGAGAATATTGTTTTGTGTCTCACCTGTATCCCAAAGATCACGTCGAGGTGAGGCAGAAGCAGAAAATGCCAACACCTATAAACTCAACAGGTGTCATCAAGTTTTCAAGCTCCAGTGCAGATTTACTTCACCTTTTACTCATCCTGATTTCCCTAACAGCCTCCAGTACAATATGACTGCATTGATAGACCTGCAGAATGATCTCTGGGTTTTGTTTAGCACAGAAATTGACAGTGCAAAATATGAAACTGACTTGCTCAGATGTTTACTGATAACTTGAACTTTCAGATATGGACTTAGCCTTTATTAAATCAGTGTTTTGTTCCACTTCCAGCAGATGGTGCTCAAAAGCAGCAAGAGTAGGTTATACCTCAATAATAATCTCACATTTTTCTGCTTATGAATGAGTCACCTTTACCTTTAAAAAGCTGTCACATCATTGCAAATTCTGGCACGTCTTTTGACAGACAGCAGTGGCAAACTTAGCTCTATAGCATCTGCCATTCTCATGAGGAAACTCCCACTAGTACTTTGGTACCTACGAAGCCGGTCACTTAGCAACTGTAGGACTTCAGATGACATCTAGTCTGAGTCACTACCTTGTCTTAAGGGCCAGAAGGGGGAAAGAAATAGTCGTGGGAGCTGGATGACTGTCGCAGTGTCTTGTGCCCTGATCTGGTGACAGAGTGTGCCATTTATAGGGACCTGGCTTGGGACAAAGTGGAGTCAGGTGGACCTGGGTCACCCTCACCTCTTTCTACACCACTTTTGGGGTGGTTTCCTGATCCCAGCCTGTGAAGTCCCTGAGGCCCTAGACTGTTTGTCTGCCCTACCCTGCCTGAAGAACCAGAGTAGAGACACCTTGGGCCACAAACTGCTTGCTCTCCCTGCCTAGGACTAGCAAGTGCTTGCCCTGCCTTACGTAACGGCACTGGCTACAGATTGCAGGGTCACCCTGCCCAGGGCTAGAGATAGCATGGACATCTGTAACCTGAGAAAGAGGCCAGGACCCTTGCCGTAAATGCTAATTCCCCGTTTTTAGTCTTTACCTGCATGTGCACAGTACAGAGGGAGCGTGCCCTCCCTCCTCGATGGACAGAGAAGGACGGTCTGACACCTTACAGCAGTGGTTCTCAACCTTTTTGAGCGAGAGCCCTCCTAGTTACCACTAGGTAAAACATGTGCCCCTCTGCCCTGCCCCCTCACTAGCCTTAAACATATATAACCCCTATAGACACATACAACAATAATGACACTACCCTACCGAATAAGAAAAAATTACTCTTACTTGAATATAGCCGCCACTGCACACCCTAGCCTCTTTCCATCCCTTAGGGTATGTCTACACTTGCAATTTAATTCAAATTAACGAGGATCCATTTGGATTAAATAAATGCACAGCCACACTGGCTTTAATTAATTCAGATTAAGGAATGCTTTAGTTCAAATGGATGAAAGCTAACTTCAAAGTATAAAAACCTAGTTTAACTTCGAAGGCATGGTTACTTCAAACTCATTAGTTCAAATTAACCCAATGCAGCTGCATTAATTCGAACTGTTAGTTTGAATTAGCCACAGCTTTATTTTCCCTATGCAATAGCACCCCTTACCTAATTCAAATTAGCAAGACCTGTGCATGGACATGCAAGTTCGAATTAGGGTTTCTAGGGTGGCCATGTTAATTTGAATTAACTTAATTTGAACTAATCATTATTAGTTCACATTAATTAGTTTGAATTAAGTTAATTCAAACTAACCTTCTAAGTGTAGACATAGCCTTATGGGACTGAGGGTAATGGAGGGAGGCTCTGGTAGTTGGCTGAGGCTGCTCCAGTGTGGAGCAGCTCCTTGCCAGCTGGGCGCCTGGCCACTGTGGGACTGGGGGTGGACTGGGCTGCTCCTCTGCTCCAGCCAGTGTGGCATTCAAGGTTGCTGGGCCCAGCATGGCACTGGGGGCTAATGACCTCAATATTACTGAAGCATCATGGACCCCAGGGAATTTTGGTGCCTCCCCAAGAGGGTCTCACCTCTCAGCCTGGGAACTTCTGCCTTCCAAAATACTTCCAAGAAAACCGCAGAAAGTGGTAGAGGGTGGTATTATTTGTCTGAGTATTGCAACAATACCTCTGGATGTCATTAGGCCCTAGGGGATGCCACGTGAAGCCTTTTTGACTGAAAAATCCAGGCCAGGATTTAGAGAAAACCTGTAAGGTGGTGGGTCTCTTTTATTCATGGAAGGTGGTCTCTGAGGGGTGGGCCACTATCCTGTACAGCTGCTGGTGCAGGCCTTTAGGTGAGATGTAAAACTGGGATTCAAAGTGGAGGCATATTAGTTAGTTCTTGTGCCCCATCATGTCTGCCTATAGCACCTTTATCAACAGAAACTGCGAGAGAGATTTTAGGTATTAATTACGTCCATCACTAGGGGCTCTGTGATGTTTAACAGCAGTCTCTTGAAGCGTGTCAGTAGTGGATGAAGAGACTGGTCTACTGGGTGCTAATTTGTAAGCCTCTCAGGGATCCTAGCTGAAAAGCATTAAAAAAAAATGCATTGTCATGCTTGCTGATTGGCATTTTTTGTGTTCCAGTGTCACTTACTTTCTGTGATATGCCCATTTTTTGGCTAGCGTGCTGCTTATGTGTTTCTGGTTAATCCACTTTGAAGTATCCAATTGCAAGGTATTTAGCAAGCTGGGATGGCAGTTTCTCTCTCCACAGTGGCAAGGAAATTGGAGTGCCCTGCTTTGTGTGTTCAGGTAACAGCTTAGCTAGAGTGTTGCTAATGATTTATGCTATGTTAAGTGATAGGTCTCTGGAAAACTACTTGGAAGCTACGAAAGCATCGCATTTTCTCATCAGATTTTTTATTGTTATGATATATACCCTCATGAGGTTGCAAAGGAGGAGGAGGGAGAAAGCTTTTTATGTTATATTATGACCCATATGGAAAAAATATATATTTGCCACACATCTGATCAAATATATTGGGCACATTTGCAAAGCACATGTGAACTTTTATGAAACTAGATTGATTACATGATAAAAATGTATCAGTTGGACCTAGATTTATTTAAAGCATAATAAATATATTGTTCAAATGGCTGCATTGGATTAGCAATCCAATTGGCTGATTAGAATTCAGGGTTGTACCAGACTAGATTGGCATGGGAGAGCAGTGTCAGTTAAGACATCTTACAGGCTAATCAATTACCACATATTGTGCAGTGGTACTTGGTCTTCCACTACTTGTTTCATAATATGCACAAAGTGCCAGAGACTAAATGATAGTTTAAATACCCCCTTGTGGATAAAATACGGGAACTGAAAGGAAAAATTTTATGGGTTAGACATGTTGAATGAATGGAAGAATTTTGACAAGCAAGAATCTGCAAACCTGGCTTTCTGCTCCATGGGATCATCTCAATTGTTAAGTGAATTTCTGTTTGTTACGAAGTTTGTTTGCCGCAGATTATGTTGTTAAATACAGTTTTCCACATTTCTCTGTTTTGGGGGAGAATGTGGGGAAGAGCAGCAGCAAAAAGTGAAGAGTAGCATTAAAAGAGAACTGCTCTGAGGTCTCTGCTTATCCACCTGCCTCCCCTTGTCTCTCCTCCACACACAAGATAGAAAGGTGCTGCTCCAAATGGGGCAGATCAAAGCTTTATAATTCTCTTTGCAGGATGACATGGCAATTCCACCCCCGTGGTCCCAATTCTGTCAGGGGGAACAAGGTGGTACTAACATAACATGGACTTCCTGACCCCATCCATAGTCGGCAGAACCTTTTTTATCTGATCACTGAGCAATTGGACCTACAGGAATTTTAGAGGTGAGGGCATCAGACTGGAATGCAGAAACGACACATAACTGTTGATAGTGAGGAACAGGGGCATAATTTAAAGGTTATGGTGATATTCAGCAAGATTCAGGGCAGAGCATATAAACCGTAGCAGAAATTTGATGGGGCACATGACTGCAACCCCCCCCCATGCAATGATTCTGCTGGAGGAGAGTATGCAGTCTGGTGAACAGCTGTTTTACACAATGTATTCAGGATCATTCTATAGGTTTCCAGTAAAGATTAATGTAACTTCACACCCTCAGCCCCATGTGCAGGGCAGCATTGCAGTGGTACCTGCTGGGAACTGGTTACAGCATGGCCCTTGAGTGAGTTACGCTGGCAGAGCAGATAGGTCCCCAGGAAGCAAGGCAGATCCTCTGCATGAATGCCCCAAGATCCATGAGGTTGGGAACAGATTTTCCATAGATCCCCCAGCTGTGCATCCAGGAGACAATGTCCCCCTACTTGCACCACACAGTTCTGGGAGTCCCTGCATTAAGTAGATGAGAACTAGGAAAATACTCTCCCTGGTAGGTTTTCCATTCTCAACCAGCTTTTCACTGGTAATGATGTTCGACCACCCTGCTCACAGTCAAAAGCAGAGATAGTAGAGATGTAAAAAGCCCATTACATCATGCAAGCCAGTCCCTTGGTCAGTGCTAGCTTTGTTCCTTAGCGCTTTGTCCCTTCAGAGACCGTTCCGTAGACAAATGGATTTCTGAATTCAGAAGCTTTTCCCGTCATTAAGCAGGGTTTTCCTTTTCTTTATTTTATGTCATTGCTTCTCATTCTGAATGTCACCTTTCATTTCAGTCAACATGGGTCTTCTGTTGGCTTAATTGTGTCACCTTTAGATTTTTTTTTTAACGCTCCCTACATCACAGGCCCTGTGGGTTTATACAGGTTCCAGTTAATGAAGAGCAAAATGGGAGTGATCTTGTAATCTTGCAGAGGCGTATTCCTCAAGATCATGAGTGATTTTAATGCCCATCATATGGCATAAAAGGGATCATAAAGAAAGTGTGCACTGTTAATACCCTCTAGAGGTTCATAGTAAATGCTAAAACTCTTGCTTTTAAACCAGTAGATGCTCTCATTAAACTTTCCTAGATCAAAAGGATGGGCAAGTGGAATCTGTCATCCCTTCTGAAATGAGGCTAATTTGCAACAAAACTAATGAGTTTTGAAATGTTTATTTGCACGGGTGAAACTATGCAGAGGGATTAAGCAGAGATAGCTGACCACTGCTAAAAAACACACATACACATTCCACCTTCCCCCAGCAAAAGCAAACCAGACTGCACTACCCAATAAGATTAGTACTTTATTCAACCTCATTATAAGTTCACATCTACCCATAGTCATATCCAACTGTTATTTTTGGCACATGGAGCCACCATGATTTAGTATCCTGTGTGAGAAAAAACGAAGTCTCTTTCTGAAAGATGTTGACTATTATTCCAGATGTGGTAGTTGCCTTAGATTTTTTTTTTTTTAAGGCAGGTTTTTTTTTTTTTAATGGCTCAGGCCATTTGAATCCGACATTATTTATTTATATATTAAAGTCAGGGGTAGGGGGAGGCAATTTTTAATGAAAACAAAAGGAAAGGGGATAATAAAGTGTGCTCACTAGAAAAAATATTTACACATGCAATATTTTATGTCCCCCAAGAAATATAAAAAAGGAAAGATATTCAAGGGCACAGTTCTTCACTCTTCTCCTACAAACAGCAAAACCCCAGGAAAATGTTGAACATTACATAATTAGAATTTCTTGGTTAATTGCCTGGTTGAAGTACATTATTAGCAATAGGTCAGAGAAAGGCAATGAGGAATCACCAGTTTTTTCAGAGCAAGATCACAAATTTGTAGGCCGAAATGAGATGGAGGGAAACAAATTGGATCACAATTTGAAGCAGTCCCACAGACGTTCGGCTGTGATGTTTTTGTCTGGCAGCTTCTAAGAAGGGCTATTTGCAAAACTGGTACAAGAATTTCACAGCTTTAGCAAGGAACTGGATGTTCACATGGATAGTCAGAATATCCAGAATTATAGCAGGAAAGATTTAAAAAAACCTGAGGGAGATATCCTTGTCATATTGAAGCCATGTGAATTTTGCCACTGATTTTAATGGGGTTAGTATTTCAGCTGGAGCATTTGGGAAGTAATATAAACCTTCATGCTTCAGGGCATAAAGTGACCTTCCACTATTAGGAGGAAACTTTCCCTGTGCTCAGTTTATTCCATAACTGCATCCTAAAGGGTTTCTTGCGACTCCCTCTGATGCAGCTGATATCACCTGTTGTTGGAGAACAGATAATGAACACTGGGAGGATCCAGAGCATCAATTCCTATGGTATTTGGATTCTGAAGACATCCAAAAAGTTCAGAGTTTGAATCTGAGTTTTGGTTCATAACAGACTACAAAGAAAATTGCAACAAATCCTTAAGCGTGCTCATTCACTAAACAAGATCACATCTGCACAAGAAATAAGTAAACTGATTCAGGGCAGGCCCAAACCGTCATTGAAAAGTCTGGGGCCATCCCATGGGGGGAGCTCCCATCTCCATTCAGGGACAGCCCGGTGAGGGTGGATGGTAGTCACAGGACCACGGAAGTGGAAGGCAGAGGAAAAGTCAAAATAACCTATCCAGGTTCAAAAGCAGTTAGGTAATATTCATCCCCTTATTTTATTATTTTTGTGTCTTTCCCCACTTCTTGGTTCTGGCCAGGACAGGAAACAGAAGTGTAAAAAAAAAAAAAAAATACAGCATGGAAAACAGTTTCCATGGGATTGCCTTGCCGAAAGAGGCTACCAGAATGCACTGTGAATCTCATTTCATTTATAGCCCTGTTGGCAGACCTAGGAGGCTGAGGTAACTCAGATATGGATGAAAATAAACAGCACACTTCTAGCTGCTGCTGCAAATGAATTCTCCAGATCTTTATTAATTTTGGTTTGTTATAGATAATTATTTTGTGCGGAAATTAATCTTGGTGATTATAATATTAGCATGAGTTACAACCTCTTCTGCTTCCACGGCTTAAGGATTTGAGATTCACATTACCTCCTATGTTAGTAAGGAGACTTAAAAATACCCTCCAGTCTATCTCATCTAAAGCACTTATATAGTGACTCCCAATACTTCACTAGTGAAATAAATAAGTATCTCATAATTTTGGATCTATAAATGGGACTTTGTAAAGTTTCCTCAGTTAGTATATATTGAGAGAATTATGAACTCATGTAACAGGATCTGGGGCATCTCTCAAGTCCTGTCTCTTAAAAGATTGAATTGAGAAGTGTAGTTCAAAAAAAATTCTCAGGGATACGTAATCAGGAGGATTCCATTGTTAAAATGAGTGGCATTAGCAGGACAGGGACTGTGTTTTTCGGGGAAAGCTAGCCAACCTCCCTCTAGAGTCACACTTTCCTGGTTCTTTGCAAAATTTTCCAAGGCTGAGCTATCTGTTAAAAACATTTCTTCTGCTTGTGATTGTAACGTATCTACAGGGGCTTCTTTTTTCTCTCTGTTATAAATTAGTTTGCTTTATCTATTAAGAGATAATTTAAACAAGTGCCAGGTTTTTCTTTCATATTCAGTCCAAACCTAACTTTATTTTATGATCAGCCAAACCAGTCATATTTTCACCCTGGCCATCACTGGTAGATCAGCTTCTCATCCCAATGTTAATAACATGCCCCACACAGGCTGGCAACTGAAGCCATTCAACCTACAACATATACCAGGTTTGATGGACAAGGTCGTGTTCTTTTCTGTCCCTTCCCCACCCCTTTAAAAGCAACTGATTGAAAGAATGACCCTTTGGTAAGTGAGTTGAAGAGGTCAAAAGCCACTACTAATTGCTGGGTCTTAAGATCTCTGGCTTTCTTTTTGACTTTCAAATACATTATCTAAAGGGTGTAGATGGTATTGTACTGTGAAATTTTACACACACGCTGGAGACTACACATCCTGCCTTCCTCCTCCAGCACCTGCAACATTTTGCCCCCTGGATTTTATGGTACACAACGAACCCCTGGTGCTATGAGTTTTAAATTGTTTATAAGTGTAGAAAAAACATACTGGTCTGATATTTGGTTTATCTGCTATGTACTAAGCTGACAAAAATCTTTGCTATATTTACCTACCATCACCATATCCTAAATTACACGTTAAACTAATAGCAAGATTTGGTTTATCATTTAAGTATATCAGAAGGCTATCGACTAACCTGTATAGACCGTGTGTCCTGTAAATTCACGCAGCCACCTGCTCACACTCCCAGATAGTCATCCCTAGTATCTAGAGTGTGAGAAAGACTCATGGGCCAGCTCAAAGAAATAAAATGGGAAAGAAATAGTGAGGAAAAACTACCAAAAGGTGTTGAAGAGGGACTGGAATAAAACAAGGTGTGAGGTAGAAAGGTAGTGGGAAGATAGCCATGGAGAAGGGACTGAAAGTGGGAAAATGAAGCAAAAAAAATACAAGGGAGATGAATAGAAAGGAATAATACGGAAGAAATTCTTGAAGAAAAATCTCATTAAGGCATAGGAAAAGAGCCTAGAGCATTGGAAAACAGCAAGATAAAATGGGAATTCTCATACTGGGTCAAATCCAAGATTTATCTTGTCTAGTAGACTATCTCTGAGACTGGCCAGATGCTTCAGAAGAAAGAGAGGCTTAATCCAGACTAATTTGGCCCATGGCTACACTAAACTTTGCCTAGTCCGAACTAAGAACTTTCTTAGTCCAGACTAGGGAAAGCTTAGTCTGAACAAGTTGGGACTGAGGTTAGTTCGGACTTCTACACTTAGTTCGAACTTTAGTTCGAACTAGGGGTGGGCAAGACCTGAACAAAGCGTTAGTTCGAACTAACCATGTGTTCCAGTTTGAACTAAGCATTAGTTTGAACTAGAATGTGTGGTTAGTTTGAAATAAAAAGGTCCCGGTTAGTTCTAACAAACCCATGGTTAGTTCAAACTAACCAGGAACCTTTTTAGTTAGGACTAAGAAGTCCGAACTAATTTCAGCTAATGTAGATATAGCCAAAGTCTTACCTCCAAATATTACGTATACTGCATACAGCACCACAGCACCTATAACAACAAATTGCTTCCACAGAACCCTGAAGACAGAAATGTGAAAAACCATTTGCTAATAAATGTGAAAAACAATTTGCTAATAGCTAAATGATGGCTTCAGTTTAAGCAGGATGTAAAGTAATGTGAGCTGTAAGTATCTTGGCTTTTATTTTGTAATCTCACCAGAGCTGGAGGTCCTGGAAGAAAGGGATAATGCACACTTGATGCTGTGATGGAGCATGAGTGATTGTTTTGACTGCAGTTCAGAGCTTGAACTGAAGGGAAGTGATAGGGGAAACGTCCTTCCCGTTCTGAGAACGCTAAGAATTATAGGAGACATGCAGGTACAGAGGTGCTTTCCTCATAATACAGAAAGGGTAAATATGTTTAGGCAAAATAAGAAATGACCCGAGCTTTTGCTCCAAACTCAGACAGTTTTGATTAAATTTGTCCACCCCACACGCCCCAGCCTCAACAAATGTCCACAGGTCTCAGCGTGACCTGCTTTTAGGTGGTCTTAGAAGCAGAACTACTGAAATATAATAAAAAAGTTCCACAGGGATAACTGTGTTAGTCTGTATACAGCAAAAACAACAAGAGTCCTGTGGCACCTTAAAGGCTAATAAATTTCTTTGGCTGTAACCTTTCGTGGGTGCAACCCACTTCGTCAGAAGCATCTGAGAAAGTGGGTTGGAGTCGATGAAAGCTTATGCCTGAAGAAATGTGTTAGTCTTTAAGGTGCCAGAGGACTCTTGTTGTTTTTATAATAAGAAAGACTATTCTTGCAGTATTCTGACCTGACCAAGTACTGAAAAACTCAGGAGAATGACTATTATGCTAAGATTCCCAGCCCAAAAAGGTTTGGATATATTTCTGCTTTGATCCATATGTCTAAAACGTCTAAACCTTCAGGGTGTCACCAATCTTCACATTATAAGGCAGCCCAAGCTAGATGCCACGGGAAGCGATATCATATAGTCTGAGAAAAAAAGATTGGCTCTGAGAAGATCCTCACAAGTTGTCTGTGTCAGATAGGCTTAGCTGTTTAAATATCAAACATAGGATCTCTGGTTGTGTGGAGTCAGATTGATCTCAGCCTATTGAGCTCTATCCTCCATTGGTAGGTAAATTGATGTCCTTGCCTTTACGATCTGAGGATCTTTCAGCAGAGACCTTAACAGTAAAGATCCTGTACACTGTGCTTGGACATAGTCAATAACTCAGGCCATATCCAAAAATGTGTGCCGTCTGTCTATCCACCCATGGCCCTCCACCACAGAGGTGATTGCTTCCACATAATTTGTAAAGTGCTATGGAATAAAGTGAAAGATGCTATGTAAAATATCCCCCTTTGACCTGTCCTGATTTTTTTTCCTTGCGATCTCTCCTTTTCCTGGAGAACTACTGTTGCATTACATATTTTGTCAGTATTACGTTCAGTAAAGATTGAATCCAGGTAGAAAAGTAATCATATTCATCTACCCTGGCACTGTTAAGTAGTGGTCCTATTCCTTTTCATAAGCATTAGAGCCATTCTAACAACAAAATACCCACTATGTTCTTTCTCTGTCTAGCTGCTACTACTCAATATACAGTGCACTTTTTTATTCTGAATAATCTTTCTTTTGAGGTAGCAAAGGGGATTTCACAACTTTGCCCATTACGTATACACAGAGTTATCAGAATGTGGTTTAACATTCTTCCAACACTGGAGGGGAAAGAGAGGAGAGACAGCTTGTGGATTTACATCTCTGAATTTCAGTGAATGTACAGGGCCTAAAATCCCACTCATGTTTCCTTTTATTTATTGCTCCCAAGGTGAAGGAGTGGAGGTTCGGGTAAATTTATAACTAGCTAGTGAAATAAACCTCACATCTAGTGAAGATATTGCATTGAACAGGAAACAAGCCCACAGAAATTCATTATGTTCCTAGAATTAAATGAAAACAATATAGTTTTATGGACCATAGAAAGCAGTTAAAGTAAAAATGAAACAAAAACTCCCAGTCTGCAAAGAAACTTCTTGCAGAAACCTGGATTTCTTGAAGCAAGCACGTTTTAGCTAGTAGTTTTGTGTCATCAATTCAGCATTCAGAATCTTTGAACTGCACACCATAAATTGCAACAGAAAAATACAGATACACTGCTATGCCCTTAAATCTCCCAGCACTAAGTGTTACTCTGGAAAACTAGCAATGGTGTAATGTCAGACAACATGAGAAATACAACATGCATATCAGCCTGAAGCACAGAATCATTTGGATTAGTGATCTAGCCAAGAACGTAGGCAAAAGAAGTCACTGCTTGAGAGTCATTGTCCCGTGACAACAAAAAGATTTAGAAGGAAAAGGACATGAGTCAGAGCTTTAAAAACTAGCAATACAAGTGTGCTCCTTACAGAAAGTTCCTATGAAAGAATGTAAGAACAGCCATACTGGATCAGACCAATGGTCCATCTAGCCCAGTATCCTGTCTTGTGACAGTAGCCAATGCCAAGTGCTTCAGAGGGAATGAACAGAGTAAGTAATCATCAGGTAATCCATCCCTGTTGCCCATTCCTAGCTTTTGGAAAACAACTCAGAGCACAGTTTTGCCTCCCTGTTTGTCCTGGCAAATAGCCATTGATGGACCTACCCTACATGAATTTACTTTATTCTTTTTTTGACCTTGTCATAGTCTCAGCCTTCACAACATGCTCTGGCAAGGAGTCCACAAGTTGGCTGTCTGTTGCGACAAAATACTTCCTTTTGTTGTTTTTAAATCGGCTCCCTATTAATTTCAGCCGGTGCCCCCTAATTCTCGTGTATGAGCTAGCACTGCCTTAATTACTTTTTCCACACCAGTAATCATAGATCTCTATCATATCCCCCCTTAGTTATCTTTTTTCCAAGCTGAAAAGTTCCAGTCTTATTAATCTCTCCTCGTATGGAAGCTATTCTATATGCCTAATACTCCCCCCCTTCTGTACCTTTTACAATTCCAATATATCTTTTTTGAGCCACATATTTTTAATAAAACAAATGACCAAACATTCTAAATTGTACTTACAGCAAAAGTTGTAAGCACAAATAATACCTGACGATTCCAGTATTTCTTATGATCTTTTATCACAATATAACAGGGATGATGTCTGTGTCACACCATGGGATGTGATCTAGCACTTGGGACTGCCATTTTTGTCAGTGAAAATAATTAACTTCTAATTACTGGAGCCAGCAGGAGAAATGGCATAAAATCTCATGTGACAAAGGCAAGAGTAACCCAGACAATTCTGGATTATTACCAGTTGTCCATTCTTTTCTTCCTAGTAAAGGGATGGGTATTAGAATTATATTAAAATCCATTTCTCAGTTTCACAGAGCAGTTAGGAAAAGAAGCTAGAATCTGAGGCAAAGGGAGAATTAGAGAAAAACTTAGTCCTCCACCACCATTTAGGTTCCTTAGGAAAGAGTATATGAAGATCTCAGTTTAAAAGACCAGTAACAGCTAGGAATGTAAACAGATAAATCACACCATTAGAGACTAAGACTGAACTTGACCTGCAGACGTCCTGCAATGTAAGTGCCAGTGACACAGAAAAGTACAGTGTGGATTGCAGAACATGTTCTTAGGCGTAACACGCGTTTGAAGTACCAGAAATTTATTACAGTGACAGTGTACTGTGGAAATGATAAACAGTGCTTTTGTACCACAGGCAGATGCTGGGATATGAAAGAGTAACTGTGGGTTTGAATATATATTGAAAAATGAGTTTTAGAGATCTTTAATAGTGACTGGTTAAACTTGTCACATGAATGTGAATTATTTAGCTATACAGCACATTCCAACAGGTCAGTGACCCTAATCATAGTCATCCTGACTGAAAACACATATTAATAAGCCCAAAAGATCATAGAGAAGCATTGTAAGCTATTTAATGTTACTGACTTCTGTCCACTCACGCCTTCTTGGCTATTCCTTTTTGTCTTGTTCCCATTTGTCTCCTAATGTGTTCAGCCAGCCACCATAGACAAAAACATAATTAGACTGATTGTGCAGATATCTGTCTTCCTATATTGCACTGAACTAGGAGTTCAGCCTTGCTCCCTGCAAAGTAAATAGCAAAACTCTCACAGAAATCAGTGGAATGCATTTCCCTCTCCCCCCTGCAAATCAAGGTATTGTCCAAACAGCTATTAATGCTTGGGAGGCCTCCAACCAACAGAGCTGTATCTTCTCAACTGGTGACTATGATGCTCTGCTATGGAAGGATAAGGATGTAGAAGAAATCCCACCCTTAGGTACTCTGCTCATTGGTGGACGTAGGAATAGACATGAGAAAGTGGTGTTGGGAAACCCTCAGGGGTTTCCTGAAAGTTTAAAGCAGTATGTTTACCCATTTGAAACATACGGACAGAAGAACAAACAAGGAGTCCTGTGGCATTTTGATAAACTAACCAAATTTATTTATCATCCCACAAAAGCTCATGGGATAAATAAATCTGTTAGTCTTTCAAAGTGCCACAGGATTCCTTGTTTGTCTCACTGAACTAGAGTAACATGGCTACCCCTTTGATACAGACAGAAGTTTCCCCAGCATTTAATGCCGCTCCTCCCCAACTTCAGGAACTGAGGATTTCAGTTTTACACTCGATACTTCTGTTTGTCTCTTTCAGTTCAAAATGTGCTCCTGAGCACTCTGATACTTGACTGCATCACGAAATCATGCACTGAAGAGTTATTTGGTGAATAGCCTCTCTGTGTGTGGAAAGATGTCTTTCTTGCTTTGTTAAGGGAGGTTCACAACCATCCAAACAGGATAAAAAAGTTTAACTGCTCAATTTGTTTCAAATGTACATCATTTTAGCCCTGTTTTGCAGACCTGAGAGTTTAAATAACATTAAAATTTCTTATGAATACAATTAGTTACCCAAATTTGTATTTTCTCCATTAGCAACCAACGCTAGAAAACAGGCATGCCAGATTAACTATTTATCTCTGCTGTAGTGGCCAGTGTCAAAAGCTTCAACTGCAGGCTCAAGAAGCTCCATAATAGATGACTACAGAAAAATTTGTCTGTCGGAGAGGGTTTTTTTTCTAACATCCAGTAATAAATGGTCGAATTAGAACCTGAAGTGGGAGAGAATGTTTAATCTCATTTTTCAAATCTTGTTTTATGTAACTGTGGATGTTCATATACAAGTGAATGTATTCCCAGAATCATGCTCCAATCTTTGCTGCCTCGCAGCAGAGAGTTCCACATATTAATTATACAATGTGTAACAATATTTCTTTTGATTAATTTAAATTTGTTGCTTTCCAATTTCTTTGGGCAGCCCCTTTGGTAACCTTGTGTGTCTGATGTACCTTACAGTGTGGCCTATTGGGTAAAGCACTTGATGGGAGAACTGGGTTCTATACCCACCTCAGCTACCTGTTTGATGGATGTCCTTGAACAAAATTTCATCACCTCCTTTTACTTCACTTTTCCCATCAGTAACAAATAAGTAAAGATATTTACTGCTGTTGTAATGGCTCTATGGATAAAAGGAGCCAAGTATTATTTCTGTATACTATTTGTTGCTTTATACAACTATATTATACCCAACTGTGTCTTCCTATGCCTCCTGCTTATGCTAAATAGTCTTTTTCTTTCTGTCTTCTTATGGAAATTTTTTCATGTCCCTAATTATTATCACCACTTTCTGAACTGTTCCCTTTCTGCTATATATATTTTCTGAGCTGAGGTGACCAGAACTGCGCAAAAGGAGAGTGCACCTTCTATCTATATAATGGCTTCACAATATTTAAACACTATATCAGACATATTTTTATAGCTGTATGAAGATATTTCCTTTTGTTATTTGACCAGCTCCTGCAAGTATCCAGAATGAAGATAAACCATGAAAATGTTGCCAAGTTCCAAAGGGGCATCCATGTTGGTTTAGTTCAATAAAACAAAAACCTGTGGCACTTAAAGACTAAGAAATATATTTATTGCATGGTGCAGTTTTCTCCCAGGAAAGCTCATGCATGCAAATATTATGCTTCACTCATTTCTAGTGATAAACCAAGAGTTGTCTTCTTTTCATTATACTTCTGGTGTTTGGCAAAACATTAACTCTATAGTACATTGCTCTCAAACCTGTGCACATCCCCAGACAACACTTGACTGGCAACTACTCCAACAGTGACTTATGTAGTTGAGCGGCTGAGGCCAGCACTGGCAGGAAACACATGTTAGAAATTAGTGCATGTCTGGTACTGTCTCCTTTCTCTGTTTCTCCAGGTGGCTGAGCAGGAGTCAGAGCAAGAACATATTCTGATGCTGACCCTGGTTAATGTGAGCATAAATATAGGGTTAATACCCAAAGGATAGCCGATGAAGAAAAAAGTGAAGAAAAGTAACCACTATGAGGAAAGTAATTCAAACAATTCCCTGAAAAATGTGCACCTTTGGCTTGTGCTCCAACAACAAAGAGCAAGGATTACTGTGAAATAGGAGACTAGCATGTGTTATGTTACTTATTCCTCAGGAAGTCAGTCAGCACCATAAAGATGTTAAAACTCTTAGTGAAACTCTAACTCTGTCACTATTTTTAATCACACATGATGCCCAGGGTAAAAGGTGGGGTGTGCAGGCCCCTATGTTTGAGTATAAATGGCTTTCCTGTGTGGACAGATAATGTTTTCTTGAACTCTTGCAGTTTGACACATCCTTAGGGCTTTCTAAACCTGCCAGAGTCTGCTGCCAGATGTTTCTTCATAGTCAAGTACATACTGATAGTGCCTCCTTCGATGATCCTCTGCATGAAAACTTCCCAGTTACAGCACTTCTGCATCCAGCACACATCACATCTGAATGCATTCCCACCCCTTCTGTATTAACTTCTGTGCTGGAACACTTCAGCTACCACAGAACCATCCTTAGCAGCTTGCCGGGTGGGCTCCGTTACTCTATAACCATGAATAAAGGATCATCTTGTCACTGATCCGGTAGTATGAAACTCTGGCCCTCAAGCACATACTCTCTCAAGTGTTCCATCTGCAGCAAGTGAAACAGCCCTAGTATGTAGCCAGAGTCGTCCCTGCTGTTACTCTAGTGATGTAATCCCCATGGAGTTGCATGAGGGGTAATTTTGGCTCAGGAACTAAATTTGTTTCCCTACACAGAGCTGCCAAAAGCCTGTGCAATAAATAAATTTGTTAGCCTTTAAGTGCCACCAGACTCCTTGTTTGTTTTAACTTTTTGTTACTATCTAGTGGCATAAGCAACAATCAACCATGAGACAGTGGTTATGGGATGCTTTATCCACCATTTCAGTTTGAAAGACCACATTTCTGCTTTGCCAGATGGAGAGTTTGTACCTGTACATTGGTAGCAATATACAAATGCATTTATCTGAACACATAATGATGAGAGTTAATGGTCATCCGGTCACATAAATACAGCAAGGCCTTTTCATTTTGTTAAAAGAGGAAGTTAAGGGGCTACACCAATCCTAATTTGAAGTCAATGGACAGAGTCCTACAACAGCACCTGATCCACTTCCCAGGTGCATTAAAGTCACTTATTAATGCAACATTAAGAAAATTGATAAAGGGAGGTAAGAGCAATAAATAGATACTGTGTTATGGCAAATATGGGGTATGCCTCCTTATATCTGTGACTACCAAAGTCTTATTATAAAGTCTCCCTTTATGAAGAAGTGGCAATTGTGTGGGCATATAGAATGTGGTCCCCCATGTAGCATAAAAGATGTAGACTTGTTTCTTTCCATTTGTGGGGCACATGGCATTGGGTGTGTATAAGTTGCAGACTGGCAGCTCAGATGCTTTTTGGATTGGAGTGACCATTTATAATATTATTTAATACCAATATGACAAAATTGCAATAATTCTAACAAGATATGCCATGTCAGGTACCTTTGGAAAGGTTATCATTTGCTAAGTATGATAATATTGTTTAAGTGAATGATCTTTTTTTGTAGTGTGTGTGTGTGAGATATCTGTATCCAAAAACTTGATAACCAGTGTGGGGAATCTAACGCACTGCTTGTGATCTAAAAGGAGTGTTAGCCACCAGTTTGGGAGAATCTGCTCTCCTTTTTGCAGCCTGCCCTGACTTTGCCATTTTCAAGTAAACTACCCTAGGCACAGACGGGACACAGCCGATACGACCTTTCCAAGAACATTTGACTTCAGCGTTAGCTATTTCTCTAAGACAGGTGGAGTCCTTATTCGTATGACATAGCCTAGCATCCTTTGCACTCTAACTTTTTATCATAGCTCTTCTGACTTTCAGGACTTCTGAGCAGAGCACTGTCATGTCTCCTCTTTACTGTATTGCCAGTTTAGCTTTTGAAGAAATTACTGTTTATATCTGCTCTTCAAACTAATAAAGACAAAAACATTTGTGATCAATTAAATGCTGATACTATTAGTCATGTGCCCGTATGCTACACTTTCAGCTACAGGTAGTGACACACAGGAGTTAGCGCACTATCAGTGCCCAGTAGAATGTCTTTTAAAAAGAAAACTATGGGTCAGACACTGGCACCCTTACTCATTTTGAGTAGTACCTTATTCTACAGCAGGGAATTCACTATGGGACTTTAATGGAAGCTAGCTGTCTAAGTACCTTGTTCCCCCATCTTCAAAGCATCTAACGAAGTGGGATTTCTCCCACAAAAGCTCATGCAATAAATAAATTTGTGAGTCGTTAAGTGACACAGGACTCTTTGTTTATTTTAAGTACCTTGTGATTCTCACTCTACTAGAAGCCCCCTAAAGACCATGGGACTGTTTTTAGAGGAAGGTGCAATTCAATATGAGCACAGCAAAGTGGGCAGGGCATATAGAATCTAGTCCTGAAAGGTTTGAGTTTTAGTGGTAAGAAGACTAGCTGCTAGTAATGAAAAGAAATATTCATAACTATTATGGACAACCATAGGGAAAAGGCTGAGTTTGTATTCACGTTGGCCCCAGTTGGACAGGACAGATGTGTGTGTGGATGAGCATTAGGAAATACAATCCTCTCTCAGCACACGTGATTTCAGCATGAACAATAGGCAAGGATATAAATGCTCCTAATCTTGCTGATAAATCCTTATTAAAGATGTACCAGGCAGAGGTAAGAGAGTGCTTGCTTGGTTATGACAAGGTATTTCAAATCACTTCAGGTGAAATGAAATGGAAATGAATACAACAAAGGTTTTTAATCATTGACTAATAATGGAATAATTCTCACTTGAAACCACAAAAATATATCCAGATTACTTCCACTGTCATCTTCAGAGTACCTTAAATGGAAAACAATCCAAAATTCTTACTGCTTGAACATTCCTTCCAGCACGTTACATCTCCCCTCTTTCTTCCCAAGCCACTTTCCCATTTTAGGGTCATGTCACTAATTTTGCTTCTAAGCTGTTGTGACTCTTCTCACTCCCAGCTCAGGGTGCAATAACCAGCAGAGACAGGATTCATAGCCAAAAAAGTATCCAGCTATTGAAACAAGTAGCCTTACTAGCAGCCAGGGGTTGTAACAAGCTCCTGATGGGTACCCTTTGCTCTGCATGATTCTGACAGCTCAGTGCTGCAGGAGCAGATATAATGAAATGCTACTAATAGGTACCTAAGCAATGCTCTGACTCTCCTAAATGATTCTTTTAAATCTGTCCACCTGCAGTGGACACCCTCAACTTACAGTCTCCGCCTATAGCAGATAGATCACCTAAAATTACATACATGCACCCCTCAGTTATTTCCTTAAACTACCTTTCCCACCTCCCATCTACCTACTATCCCTTGAAAACAGATGGGCCTCCTAGCATGCCTGGAACTTTAATACATCTGGTGGTTCAAATGAGGGGACGCATGATTCAGACACGAAATGCATGGAGGGGAACACTCCGGCTACCACTTCCCCTGTTTCTTGTGAACTCCAGCTTAAGCTTTTCTGATGATCATGGTTTTAGCAGCACAGCACCAGGAAAGAGGGAGTCTCCCTGCTAGACAGGTCACCAACCATTTAAGACTGCACAGGTCACAGCCAGGACCTTGAATTTCACCCAGAAACATCTTGGCAGCCCATGAAGATCCCAGAGTTTCAGTGGAATGCACTTGTGGTTGTGAAATGCCACTTAATGAGTGAAGCCAGGGCAGAAATCAGCTGCCCCATTTCCAAGCCATCTCAAGAAGCAGACCCAGTAAACTGTAATGCAGGCCAGAGGTATGAGAATAGGTAGCATCATGCACATCTGAAAGAAATGGCCATATTAGGATTTCCAACTAAGCACAGCTGGAAAGAAGTGACCTTGGACATGGCTTATATTTTGGCACCTCACCACAGCATTGGGCCTGAAAACCATAAGACAGCTCCAAAATAAACAGCATATTTCTGGACAATAAAAATAACTTATAGGAAATGGATGTAATTTTCTTGCTCAGAGTCTCTCCCAGAAGAAGAGAAAAGGGAATTCTGCAGACCTCCCAAAAAAAGAGACCTTCTTCTCTTCAATTATTTGTGGGGGATGTATACGAACTGTCCACAGAATGCCATTGGAGAGCCACACACACACACACACGCACAAAATTGATGGTAACAAATGTCTTCCTTCAAAAACAGAAGGTGGAGGATATTCTTTTCAGACACTAGGCTTTGAGCCTAACCTTTAATGCCCAGTCATTGCCCTGAGGCAGAATGTTTGGATCAGGATCACACTTCAAAATGTGGGTTGTGGTTCAGACTCATATTTATTAAATACACCTAACTGTTATGGAACGCTTTTCAAAGTGCTTTAGCACCATTTCATAAATGGAGAAACTGAGATAAAGAGATGCAGTGATTTGTTGAAGGTCAGCCAGCATGCAAATAGCTACACTAAGAAAAGAACCTAGCCTTTCTGCAGCCCCATTTAGTGTTCTAGCCACTAGACAACACTGCCCGTTATATATATTGGACTATAGCATTGGAGTTGGCTGAAAAATGGGGAAAAAAGGCCATGAATATTATTTTTTAATTTGCCACCTGGCTCTAATGAACATATAGATACAGGACCCATTTCCTAGTGAGAGATCCAGGTAAGCACCCCATTTCCAATTCGGTACTATGATCTGCTCCCTTCAGGCGTCTCAATAGCTTTCTGACCCTTCAGATATTGTGTAGCAATGTCTTACAAAGTGCTCATGTCTTAAAATCTGGTTCTCTTATCTAATTTTCAAAGACATTAAATATCAGCCAAGGTCACTTTCCTCTCTCAAGCTGAAGGAATTGAAAGAAGAAATAACCCATCCTAGTTATTGTGCTGTACTGAGTTTGTCAGCCTGACTTGGATGCCGGAATATTTTAAGACATTCCTCAACAGTTGTAGTGAAGTGTTAATAATCGGTCCATTGAAAGAGCATATTGATTTAGACTTCCCAGACTTTCTAATCATCCTATATATGCCTTGAACCATTCTTGGATGAGGAAAACCTTTTCCTGATGGTCTGCCACAGGAATCAAACAAAGAGAAGCCATCTACGTACATGGAACACATTGCTTTGAAGGCAGCTGACAGACTCATGCTTGTGGAAACCATTTGCAGTGTATTTAAAACTGGACGTTTCCCTAAAGGAGTCTGCAACACCTCATTATGGTTAATGAGGAATAGCTGGCTAGGAGGCAGTACTGCTGAAAAGGATCTGAGGGTTGTAGTGGATCACAAGCTGAATAGGAGCCAATAATGGGGTTCTGGTGTGAAAAAGGGGTATATTAACTGAGTGTCATATATAAGGCATGGTAAGTAATTGTCCTGCTCTACTCAGCGTTAATGAGACCTCAGCTGGAGTATTTTGTTTGGTTCTAGGTTCTGTGCTTTAGGAAAGATCTTGACAACCTGAAGAAGAGCAACACCTTAGATTTCCTGACCTATAAGGAGGGGTTAAAAAAATACTGGGACTGTTTATTCTTGAGAAAGAGAAGACTGAGGTAGGACCTAATAACACTCTTCAAATATAAGAAGGGCTGTTATAAAGAGGATTATGATAAATTTTTCTCCATGTCCAGTCCACTGAAGGTAGGACAAGAAGTAAAGGGCTGAATATACAACAAGGGGGACAGGTTAGATATTAAGAAAACCTTTCTAATAATAAGAGTAGTTAAGCACTGGAAAAAGTTTCCAATGGAGATTGCAGAATCCCCATCACTGGAGGATTCGAAGAACAGGTTGACAGACACCTGTCAGAGATGGTCTAGGTCAGGAGCCGCATGTGGCTCTTGAATGAAAAAATGTGGCTCACGGAAGAACATCAGCGATCAATTTGGTAGGTAAAAGTATATGGCTATATGCTGCAGTGTGGCTCTTGAAGGTTTAATAATCAATTTGTGTGGCTCTTGAGTTCCATAAGTTTGGCCACCCCTGGTCTAGGTTTACTTTGTCTTGCCCCAGCACAGAGGAGTGGACTTGATGACTTCCAAGCCTCTTCCAGTCCTATATTTACATGATTTGCTACAGATTCCTCTAGCTAAACCAGAGGGGATTGATCTGTAAAACAATAGCTATAAGCAGATGACTGTTTTTTGGTTTGCTGGCCACTCTGAAGAAAGAGATTCAGCTCAGGTCAAAAAAAGACAAAGTCAGAACAATTTTATTTTGGGCAGGAAAAAAAGTTTTGTTTGACCCCCAAACATGTTGAATTTTTTATTTGTGGCATTTTAACATTAATAAATAAAAGCAAAGGATATGAAGGGCAAAATTCAAAAATCCAAAGGGGGAAGAAGTGCTCTCCTCCACTCTTATAACCAACAGCACTGTGGCTTGGGAGATGTGGGAGAAGCCCCACAGTGGAGCAGGAACTTGAATGCAGATCTTCCCATTCCCAGAAAAGTATCCTAACCATCAAGCTATCAGAAAGTGGGAAAGGCCCACCCCAGAATCTCTCTGGTTAAGCTGTTGCTCTATGATCTATGTCAGGGGTCTGCAACCTCTAGCTTCAGAGCTGCATGCAGCTCTTTGGCTACTGACTTGTGGCTCTGGGCTCCCTCCTGCCACTGGGGCTCCCCACCACAACCGAGGGACCCTACGAGGGGCCATCTCCCAGTTTCAGCCCATCTTCCCACTAGGGGATGTTGCAGCATGAGCCCTGGCTCAGCTCCTTCCAGCCCCCCACCAGGAGGCTACATTTATTGTGACTCTCAAAACACTTGGTTATAGAAGGAATTTTTAAAAATGGCTCTTCTTATCTTTTGGGTTGCCGACCCGAAATCTATGTGAATATTCACTAGACCAGAGACAGAGAGAATAAGAGAACAACTCTCTTACCCAATGGTTATAATGGGGCAGCAACTCCTTTATCTCCCTTTTGTGAATGGCATCTAAATCCCCTTGTAAATCTAAAACCCCACCCAAAATCAGAATGTTCCATTTTTACATTTCCAAAATTATTTTTTTATTTCAAGGGAAACAATTTGTGGAAATTCACATCAATTTGCAACAAAAATCTTCAATTTTTCAATGAAAAAAAAGTTGGCAAAAAGATTTAACCCAGCTCTAGTGATAATTCTGAATTTAAAGTGGAGACCAAAAGCGTAATTAGCTTTCTGCATTGTCTGGATTCTGTAAGCAACAATTCTTCTCCGGACTCAAAGTTCTTTTGCATCAAAGGACAACTCCCCAGACTAAAGAAATGGAGAAAAATATATCCACTATTCCAAAAACTAGAAGGTACAGGAAAGGCTCATTGTTTCAACTCATTCAAGTTTTAATAGTGGAAACTGGTGTAAAGATGACTCTGGTGATAGAATCATAGAAACTAGAAGTGATCATGAGAGGTCATCGCATCCAGCCCCCTGCACTCATGGCAGGACCAAGTACCCTCTTAAACCATCCCTGACAAGTGCTTGTCTAACCTGCTCTTAAAAACTCCCAATGATGGAGATTGCTCAACATGCCTAGGCAACTTATTCCACTGGTTAATCACCCTGACCATCAGAAATTTTTTCCTAATGTCCAACCTAAACCTCTGTTGTTGTAATTTAAACCCATTGCTTCTTGTCCTATCATCAGCAGTTAAAGAGAACAATTTTTCTCCCTCCTCCTCATGACAACCTCTTAAGTATTTGAAAACTGTTATCATGTCCTTTCTGTCTCCTCTTTTCCAGACTAAACAAACTGAATTCTCTCAATCTTACATCATAAGTCAAGCATTCCAGCCCTCTAATCATCCATGTTGATCTTCTCTGGACTTTCTCCAGTTTGTCTGCATCTTTCCTGAATACTGAGATTTACATGTTTAATAAACAAACAAATAAAATTAGGCTTTCCGTAAAATAAACTGACTTTCACAAAATTATGAGAAAAATGATTTTTATGTAAGAATAATTTAAATTAAACCACTGGTTTAGCATTTAGAAGTAAACAGCATGAGCTTGTCCAGAGAGCACCTGTGATTTAGATGCAAGTATTTCAATTTGCTGTAATAATTATAGAGTATTCATGGACAATTAAAAGTACAGTTTAGCTTGGATAACTGCCCATCACTGAAATCATCTTTAACCCCTAAGGGATCAATCGAGCCAAATTACTGTCCAAGACTGCTGGTCCAGAGAAACTGCACAGACCTGTACTACTAGTTAACAGTCAAGGACATTTCTTTAAATCAGGGACACCATTTCCTGTGAGGGAAGGTGAGCAGTTGCCTCCTTCAGATGTTGGTTTGCCCCCCTCCTCAACTTTTCATAGGTCCATATGTTCCATTATTGTCTTCAACTTTCTGCCTCTTCCCTACCCCCAAAGTTGTAGGATATAATCTGCACATGTAATGTTCTACATACTGACACAATTTTGCCCTCCCCTCAATCAACATTGTCTGAAATGACTCTCTTGCTTTAAAATGGCATGATAATCAAAGAGTAGATTGCTATTCCCAGCTGTGAAAATTCTCTCTCTACATCTGTGGCCTTGAAAAAGAATAGCTCTCAATTGCTATTATATGCGGTGTTGAAGAGAGGGATTCAGAAAAATCAGAATCTGGCATCATGGTCTATAAAAAACAAAGAACTCATTGGCAGTATCTCACCTCTTCCAAGCAGTTTTCATCAATGTTCCTGACCTGCGCTTTTGGGGAGGGGAAAGCTATAGGCTTAAACAGTTTATACTGGTCTTTCTGTTGTAGGCCAGTTTCTTCTGATATCAGTTTGTATGTTCTTTTGGAGCCCAGACCAACAGCCACTAAAGCAGGGGTCTCAAACACATGGCCTGTCGGCTGCATGTGGCCCCTAAAGTTATTTCCTACAGCCAGCAATGACGCTATCATTACTTACATTTGCAATATTATTGTATGAAAAGTTTTCATTGGTGCAGCCCTTGGGCTAACATACTAGACCTCATGCAGCCCTTGTATGGTCCTCCTGCGGCCCTCATGGTGATTTGAGTTTGAAACCCCTGCACTAAAGTCAGGGGAAGCCTCTCCATTACCTTAAGTGGCATTGCATTCAGCACATGGTCTTTAAGACTGTTTTGTCAAAAACAGTCCACTGGAAGACATGGTTGAGAATTTCTTAACTAAAAGTTTTGTTGGAAGATGCCTATTTGTCAAAAATGAAACTGTTAGTGTGAAAGGGTCAGGTCTGATGAATTTCTCATTTTGAGAAATACTGGGGGGGGGGTTGAAATAGGATGCACTTTTGACATTTTTAGAAGGAAAATTCCATGTTTTCACTTCTAAATGAGTTTTTGGTTAGAAATTCAAGGTAATTGTAAAATAAAAATCTAAATGGAAAGGTTTTAGGTTTTTTGTTTGATTGTTTTCCATGGGTTCCTTTGAGATGACCTTTTCACTCCAATCCAGCCAGGAAAATTTTTCTAAATTCAGCAATGGTTAAATATAATGAATTCTATTAACAGAAGCTTTTTTCCAGGCCCTGATTTCAAGTTATATTCTTTTTAATTTGCATTCATCAACTGAAAATTTACACTTTGAATTTGAAAAAAAAAAAGTAGGAACTGCCCCATTTTGCCTATATAACATCATCTTGCATCATTTGTTGTCAATTTGGGAAGGCTATTTATTTTTCAATGAAAAACCATCAGCTTTCTGAGGAAAGGGAAATTTGGTTAGTTGGTGAAGTTTTCACTTCATTGTTTTATCTATGTGCAGCTACTATCTAGAGAACAGAAAAGAATCCAAATACCTAGGCTCAGAAACATTGACCTGGGGAGGTTATAGGAACATTAAATGTTATATACAGATTATTCATAATGTTTGAAATTTAGCCTGGTCAGTTTCTGACCCTAATTCAGCAAAACACTTAAACATGTGCCTTCCTTTAATTATTGAATAGCTGACATCAGTGAAACTACTCAGGGGTTTAAGGACAGGTATATTCCTAAATATCTAAACACTGGCGTAAGCGAGACTCACATGGTGCATTCACCTTGTATGAGTCATGCAGTGTTTTGATTTGCACCAGATATTCTTATAACCAATCAACATCTCCCTTGACAATAAACTTTAGAAGATTGTTGATCAAAAGTTATTGTGGCGAGATTAATTTCCTTTTTCCCTTAAAAATGAGCAGAACAGTATTTATGAATTTTGGGTACTTTTGGACCAGGGTTTGGCGATAAAGACTGCAACTTGCAGTGTAAACCATACAACAAATAAAAGTGTATGGAGCTCAGTTCTGCAAAGCACTTAGGCTTGGGCTTAATTTAAGTATATAAATTGTTCTATTTACTTGGTGCAAGCTGCTTTGCAGGGGTCACTTAATATGGAAGTTGAGCAAAGGACTAAGAAGTCTAGAATAAAGACCATTCCCTGCCATGGCAGGAAGATGGACTAACTGAACTAGGTCTTTTTGCTTTTAAAATTTTCTGAGAGACTGAAGTCTTGCAGCAAGGAACTAACCTGGAGAAAGCTGAGATTTGAATCAGAGTCCAGTGCTGAATTTGCTCACTCAAAGCCAACTCAAATGTCTGTCTCTTTCTGGGCGGGTGGGCAGTTTTCATTTTCACATAGTGGCTTCCAGCAGACAGCTCACCAAAAAAACCAAAGTGACACAAATGTGAAAGAAGCAGGGAGTCCTGTGGCACTTAAAGACTATCAAGTTATGTATTGCATGAGGTTTCGCAGGAGAAAGCTCATGCGAGAAATAAATTTGTTAGTCATTAAGTGCCACAGGACTCCTTGCGTCTTTTGCTGAACTAGACTTACACGGCTGCCCCTTTGGAACTTGACAAATGTGAAAGTATCAGTTTAAAACTATGGTTTTTTACTCAAGTCCCATTGCTTCACTTTCTATTTTCCTTGATGTGCGAGTACAGTAATTTCACAGTTCATATTGCCCTTCTAAGTCCTCTGCAAGCCCTTGTATAAAACTAAAGTCAGTGCTTCTTCCCAAGGAGTAGTAGAATTTAATTAACTCTGCTCTATGTTTGCAGCCCTGTGATTTCTCTTACCTTTAACGTGAACTCACATATGGATTAAAGTGAAATAAAACCTACAATTTGAGTTCAATTCAAAGCTGATTGGAAACATGTATTACCTTTCCTTGACCCAGCAGTGAGAAGGGAAGTTGTTATAGTTCTTTAGTGAGCTTGTAAACTCTTCAGTGCTGTAGCAGTTTTAATCCTGCTGAGAGAAAATTTGATCTGGAGAATAAATTGCACCCATTTTGGTTTTGGTTTTTTACAATCACAGGTTTAGATAGCAATTAAGCATCAGGTTATTATGGAATCAACAAACAAGAACATTTGAGAATCCAGATGGTGCTTTTAGTCTGAATGCTAAATAACCATAATTAATAAATATATGCCCCAGATTTTTCATATTACGACCCACAGACATGGTATAGAAAAACTGAGACATTAAGGGCTCAGTTACATAGTGACCATATGGGAAGAAAAAATGGTTTGTCCAGACAAAAAAAAAAAAAAAATAACCTAGAAATGAATAAAACTTTCAGTTTTCATTCCCTAATATTGTTCGAAGTACACCTGGAATTTTTCACACATTATTTGGAAGTTTGCATACATTTCAGAGAAAGAAAGAAAGAAAGAAAGAAAGACAGAAAGAAAAGCTGCCTATAAATATTGGAAGTCAAAACTTTACTGAGGATTCAATGAAGTTCTGGCTGTAATGAAGTTAAGGGGATGATCCCTATCGACTAAACTGATGTTCACCCAGAAAGTCTAGGTCAAAGGCCCAGAGACTAGTTAAATTAAACAAGCAACATATATAGTTAAGGAGAGCGAGGTGTCTCTTTATATGTAACAGCACCATCATGCGCTAGTGCCTCATAGGGTGACCTAATAGCAAGTGTGAAAGGGTGGAGGGAATAGGTGCCTATATCAGATAAAGACCCAAATATTGGGCCTGTCCTATAAAATCTGGTCATATGATGTGATGACCCACTGGAGCTCCATTGGTGGTTGCTGCTGTTGCTTGTCCTCATGTTGGTACCCTGGATTAGACCTCAGACTCCAGGGCATCAGTGATAACAACCAGTACACGCTAGTTTTCCATGATTGTGCATTAAAGAACTTGGACGGCTCCACTGATCATTACGTTAGCATCTGTAGGCCATGATCATCTGCTAGTGGGGCATAAGAACAACGTGGGGAAGTTCTTCAGTGAAGCTGTGCTACTTACAGAATTTGAGGATCAGCCCCAAGCCCACAACTTTTTAAAATGAAGCAGCTAGTCTGCTGATTAAGCTGCGTGTGAAATGAAGTGGGTTCTGTTCCCAGCTCTGTTTTTGACATGCTGAGGGTCTGACATTTAGAGTCTCCTAGTGCCTCAGTTTTTTCATCTATAGAAGGGAGCTAATATTTACTGGAGAGCTCTTTAAGATACATAGATGAAAGTCTTATCATTAGTGAGTTTCAGTCTCACAAAATAGGGATAGTCTATAATGTTTCCTTTCTTTCAGAATAGATTCATTTGGAAACAACATGGAAACAGCATAAAGTATTTTATAGGAAGATCATAACTGTGTGATGCATTTTAGTCTGGAAGAGGAGGGAAAGGTTGTCATCTAAATCAGATGAAACTGAAAATGGTTCTACGTAAATAGAGTATTAAGAGAGAACTACCTGGGTATGTTTTCATCTCTGACATCTGACATCTTGGCATATTCCCATTTAGATTATTATAATAAAACTATAATATCAATATAAAATAATATCAGTACCTGTTACTTTACAGAGGTTAGCTAACTAATCTCTGTGAGCAAGCCTGACCCAAGGGGTTTAGGTGCCCAAGGCAAACTATGACTTTTGTGCCCCAATCAGTAGAGATACTTTTGTCTATAAGAGATAACATATTAATATATATTTTTAAATAGAAAAAGAAATTCATGCTATATAATTTGGTGCCCCTTAAAACCTGGTGCCCTAGGCAACTGCCTAGTTCACCTAGATGGCAGTAGATTCAGAAAATATCACCTGGATTTTCTCACTGTTCAAGGACTGCATTTTATATGATATCTTCTGCAAAGTTGTTTTATAATTGCTTCAGGATTCCCATTATACTCCTCCATTATCCTCCAGTTCATGCACAGTGGTCTCATCAATGTGAGAAAAAGTTCTAACTACATAACTTAAAATTTCCCCCCACCATGGCTGCACTGTTCCTAAACAAGCACAAGGCCCAAGACAAATCCTGAAGGAGCTTAATTCACAGCCTTTATAGAACAGGGTTTATTGATGCAAAGTATTACAGTATGCCTTCTTAAGTAGTGATGTAACTAGCTAACTATACTCCCATAGGCCTCAATTTAGCTTTAAATCATTCAATGACAAGGTATGGCCCAGAATACCTAACCTCTTTGACAGGTGAATATAAACTACATCAGCCCAAAGCCCCTGATCCGCAGCCAAAGCCAACTCATTAGTACCAAAGAAACAGCGTTGAAATGCCAGTGTTTTTCTTGAAATCCTGACTGCAGTGGGGATATTGGCTCAGGAATGTTTAACTGGAATATAATTTTTACTTGGTAGATAATAAGCCTATGAAATCTATAACTGCTTGGGTCTTAGTGAACAGATTGCTAGTTATTAAAATGCCCTTATGAATTCTGCATACCTATCACTGAAATTCTCTGACAAAAGGAACATCTCTGTGTGTGAAAGACAAATCAAAGGGCTGTCTTGATAGGTGGAAGGGAATGACTATGTCTGTGCTCATACTACGGGCTAAAGTGCTCACAGAACAACCCCTACTGAGTCTCATCTCTTCCCTGCAAAGAGGTTAGCTACCCCACTCCTGTTAGCTCTGTCCAGTCTTTCAGTTCCCACAACCTGGCTGGCTTGCTTCAGGACTGCTCTGTCTTTTGTACCTTTATCAGCTGCCATCTCACAAATGTACTTCTCTCCCCATGGCAAATGTTAAGGGGATGGAGGGAATTATTGGTGTAGATTTAATATTAAATATGTTTCAAATAGCAGTTTTAGAGCAGGTGAGGATCAGATGCTGGCAGCATCTTCCTGATTATGCTTTTAGTTATTTAAAAAAGCACCTGTTTTAAGAAAAATTGGGGAAAGGCCATCATGAACTGGCTCCATATTACTGCTGGCAAGCAAAAGCCCCAGGCAGCCAGGCTAGGCACCTGCCTGGGTCCTGAGTGCACTTTGTTCAGGAACTAGAAAGTGGCCAGCAGTGTGAGTTCAAGTGAAAGAGCCCACCTAATCCTTGCAAGGATCCTCTGCTCTTACTTGTTGTGACAGATTGCATGCAGACCACATGTAATTTCTTAGGGCTGGAAGGGTGAACAAAGACACATCCTTGGACAGCAGCCATCACAATCACAGCCCACACACTCTGAGAAGCCTAGACATGGTTATTCTCCCTAGCCAGCAACACAAGGAGAAGCAAGAAAGTCCTCCCCCAGCACTTGTCACTGGCCTAAGGAACAGAACCTACATGCTAGGGGAATCTTTTAAAGCATGCAGGGAACATCAGTTGGGAAGACTGTGCCTGAGGAAGGGAGACTCTCCACTGTGCTTTTTGTGGGTTGTCCAGGGGTTAAAGTAAACCAGGATGCCCTGGAACACTGTTCTGGGGCCCACACATTTGAGCACCCAGAATTCCAGGGCCCCAAAACCAGAAAAATCAGGTGGAACTCATGTTCTGCCTGCCCCTGGCCTGAAGCTACGGACAGGCCTGGGGAGATTTCAGATCTACCACTCTAAGCATGCTCAGATGCACGCTCAAAGCGGGAGCGACTTGGCCAGGGAGCAGCTCTGGCCAAGTAAGGGGGGACAACAGGCAGGGGCTGAGTAGTCATTGGGGGCCCAGAGTTTAGAAGGGTTCCAGGGTCCATCAAATTATACTTTAATCACTGTCCTGTCCCACCTCTGCTCATTAAATGCCACATCTAGCCCATAATGTTGCTTTGGCTTCCCCTAAGAAGGGCCCATTAATTTATGAAAGTGCTCATGAAAGCGAGAAGCTAATGCACTTGCTAGTGCTAATGCTGCACTCTAAACAGAAGGGAAGGTTGGGGAGAATACACAAGTGCAAAAACAAGGAGGAGCAGAGGTACAGAGCAGGCTCCATAAACTATATGAACCTTTGTCACACAACCCTGCCCTCTTCATTCTTGACTTGAATGGTCTCCAATAATCCAAACATTGGCCTATTTCCAGTAGGATGCCACATGGGAGACAGGTGGAACAAAGGGATTATTTGGGATACCCAATGAATACAAAGGAATTTAATAATGGCAATTTGACCAGGGCAGTGGGATAGACTGATTGCCATGGTACCCAGCAGAGGCTATGGTAGAGTGGCAGGCTACAAATACAGTGTAGTATATCATGATTTAACAAGACATCCAGGTCAAAGGACACCTTTGTACCTCTGGACACCGCTGGTAGGTTCGGAATTTACATTTCCTTTCTTTACCCTGCTCTTTTTCCCTTAGGATAATCATTAGAACTGTGAAATACTTTCTAGAACATTAGAAACAGACCTGATTCTTGATGTGCATGTTTCTTTGAAGGAGGATATCTGGTTCCCATTTATATTGTATGTGTCCAGGGATGTGACTGTAGACAATATGCTCTCTAGCAATTGCAGATTGAAATAAATAACTCAAAGAATATGCATCAGGGATTTAGCATACATGCCATATTTCACGCCTAAAATTTAGAAATACCCTATTATTTGCTGACTGCTCCCCTAACTGGACTTGAACATCCATTAACTAGGTAGATAAGTGATGTGAAAAAATTTGACTGAAGAACTGCATCATTTTACAAAGAAATGAGACCTGCATTTTTTCCTTTGTTACATAATACAAGAATCCAACTAGACCTGGTGAAAGATTCAGTTCCAACTTGAGATGGCCACTCTCTGGTTCCCTTTTTCTCACTACTATCTTATTTTTAAAAAAGTCCCTAACTGTATTCATGTCTGTCACGCCCACAAGAGTCACTATAATAGACATGGCCACAGGTAGGGATTTTTTCCCCCCATCATTGTATAGTGCAGCCTACCCCTGATGTACCTATATCACATTTATTCACCAGGTTCACACTGTGCACTGCATTACGCAGATTTCTACAGTTTATGAATAGAAATGAGCTGAAACCAGAAGCTTGAATCTGAACCCATGTGCATTCCTTGATGATTGTATTTGAATCCTGAGATCCAACCTCACTCCTACCCAGACTTAATTCTGAGCTACAGCTAAACCAGAAACTTACCTGTTTGCCATTTCCTCTTCACGTGCAACAAGTTAGTGAGAACTGCTCTGCACACTTTGGTGTCATTGAACAAAACACAGTTCCCCAAAGGCTGGCTTGAACCTCATCAGAGCTGGACTCAAATGCTGATTGTTCAGCCCATGTCTAACCCAGTTCAGTCACAATATCAGTGCTGGACAAGAAATATCACAGCTTTTTAGTCCCACAGAGGAAAAGGTGCATGTAAAAACCCCACTGCTTTCTTTTGTCCCTGGAAAGAGAAGCTTTCTTTTCCTCTCACAAAGTAACAGGCTTGTTTAGCATAACATGGGGTGAAGAGTGAGTGGGACACTTAGGCAGAGAGCCTCTTCTAAAATTGTCACACCCACACACCCAAACAGTCATTCTTTTCCCCAACAAAGTTCTCTTTATGCATTTCTTTTATGAAACACTGGGCAATGTCACGCATCCACCTCCTCCACACAAAGCCTGCACTTAATGGTTAACAAACAGGAGTTGGTCCACTTATCAATCAATACATTTTTCCAGGCACTCCATCAGCAGAGACTCTACTTCAGTCAAGACTGGAGCCCATGTGCAAAATGTAAGGCAGGGCATCCTCACTTCTTGGGTGCCCCCTCATGCTTGGAAGCAGTATTGCAGTGAACGTCACCTCCCATTCTCTGCCTCCATTAATCACTTCTTTGGCTACAATGGCCAGGCCCAATTGGTTTTTCCCAGTTCCCTCCCTGGGTTTTCTGTGGTTCACATCCCTGGCCTTCCAGCAAATAAAGTCCAGCTTAAAGTCCAAATCAAATGAGTAAATTAGCAGACCTTCTGCAGCACCCAGGGTGCATCAAAGTCCTCTTCTGAGATTCACTTATCTTGCTCCTTCCCCAGCAGGATTTCTCTACTGTTTCCATTTACCAAAGATTCTAGCAGTTTACCTCTGAAGAGCTCACCTACAGGAACCTATTCTGCTCCTTCCAGATCTCTTTCTCTTGTTGAAAGCCTTAGCTCCAGCTAAGGACATCCTCAGAAGAACCAATCCTGTTTCTTTGGGATACCTCCCTCTGCCTTATCAAGATCTTCCCTAATGGGATCTGCCTTTATTTCTCCCTGTGTTGCATTCCTAGCTCCAATTAAGTCATGCTCTCTCTGCTTCACCAGCACAGCCAGGGTCAGCCTTTCTAATTAAGTCCCATTACACTCAGCTGGCATCACTAATTAGCTCCTAGGTTGTTAGCTCATCAAAAAGGCTGAAGATCTGCAGAGTCCAGGGCAAGGCTGGGCCACATAGGGCCGGCCAGCTCACGACAACAAATTCATTGGAAATCATGTGATATGCCAGCCAGTCACGCATTCCTTGTGTTGTAAAAAAAAGTGAGATCAAGAACCAGTTTACTAAAACCAACTAAGCAAACAAACACAGAGGGACTCTGATAAGGAAAGGTGTATTTAATTCTGGGGCATTTCTTAGTTCGTAGGCCTAATAACTGAGTATTCTTGGAAAGAGTTAAATATTTAAAATAGGCAGGATATGTTGTTTCTCTGTATCTTAAAGTCTTTAAACCATGATTTGAGGATTTTAATAACTCAGCCATAGATTAGAGGTTTATTACAGGGGTGGGTCAGTGAGGTTCTGTGGCCTGCAGCGTGCAGGCGTCAAACTAGATGATCATATGAGTCCCTGCTGGCTTTAAAGTCTATGAATTTTCTTTTAAAGCACACAGAGATAGAGTGCCCTTCCTTGCATACAGATTCAAGCTTAGTCTTCAGGAACTGTCTTCCAACTGGCAAAGAATGACATAGCCCAATATGTGTCTTTCTAGCAGGTCAGAGACTAACCTCAGGAGAGTCCAAAGGCAGTTTAAACTTGCAATTGCATCATATGCATCATGCACCCTTATCCATCCTTTGTAGTTTAAAGAAATCACATTGTATAGCTATCTGAAGTGTAATTTCGCTCATGTCCTCCAAAGCCCACCATTCATTTTGAGTTAAATATCAAACAGATGTCCATCCTTTTTAAAAGAAAATGTTTAATATTAGAGAGCATGGCCTCATATAAGACCAGGAAAGCCTTCAAGAAATAGATAAAAAGGCGTATTAGTTAATTTTAAGGTGATGGTAACTGTACATTTTTAAGCATTAAAGGAAACAGATCCACAAAGCCATAAAGTGACAAATGGGGGCTGGGAAGAGATATATGGTAGTGGTTTGACATAGAAATTAGAAAAAAAAATCCACTAGACAAGCTTTTCTAAAAGTTATTCAGATTTGCAAGTCCAGAGCTAGATCAAATGAAGTAACTGAAGATACAGGCAAGAATGAAGAACATGCAGGTATTTGTGTCGTCAGTCTCCTTAAGATAACCACAGACAACACAAATACCTTCATGGGGAGAGCGGCAGATTTCAAGCTAGCTTTATATCCCAGGACTAATGAGCAAACTGCAGAGAGCTTAGGGTTTTGAAAGCCAGTTCTCTGAGTCTGAATAGCTCATTGTGGCCCGAGTTAGAGTAACAATCAACTCAGTAAAAATGTCACCCAAGATCTCTTCCTGACTCAGCCTGTAATCCTGATGGAGAGGAGCTTCATTAAACATTACAGTCCCCTTAATATTTCTTAGTGTTTTTCCTACTTAAAGTCCAAAAGTAATTTATCTGAGTCCCATAATCCATAACAGCCATCTCCTCTGTTGGTTAAGTCTGAAATTAAAGTATTTCCATGTGGCTGGTTGAATTTCTTCGCATGTAGCAAAGAACTTTCTTGACACATGACTGCAAATTACATTTCCAAAGGTGCTTTGAATAGCGTTGTTTTGAAGCTATTTTGTCTGAAGTGTGTGGAACTGGGGAAGAGAGCTGACATTGTTCAGGAACTGCAGGGCTGTTGGTGCTTTACAAAACTGGGAGTGCCTGCTTGTGCAGTCCATGGACATGTAGCTAGTTATCACTCCATCACACTGCTGCAGCAGCAGCACCTGAAATGAGGAACAATCTGACGTCTTTTGACCTGATGACTGCCTAAAGGAAATTACCACAATTCTACCCACCTCCTTTTGGTAGTTCAACCAAGCATCAGAATGTACATGAATAAGAGATCTGAGAGCATCCTGTCGTGTAGCCCTTGGCAAGTCACTTAACCACAGTCCAGCGCTATATGAAATATGAACAAGGATTCACTGGTAGAGCAGAGACTCAGGTCAACTGTTGGCCTAAAAATTGCCTTCTGACATCATGTGCTGCTCCAAAAGGCAGGGCAAGGCCCTCAGTACACATTAGAGCAGCTATACCAGGTGCCTATGGGCTCTTCTGCTTTGTATGCTGCCCACTACCACTCCCATCCCAAACATGCCTCTGGTGATCCACTCTCACTGGGGGAGAGCACAATGTGTGGGTATTTAAGGTTTGCTGTATTGGCCCTGCCTAACCTGTGCACTGACAGTATTCCTCTGGGAGCCATTAATGGTATACAGGGGCTGAAATCCAGCCTAAAGCCTTTATTTGGTATTTGTGTGTATTTTATTAGTGATAGTCACAATAGTTGGCTTCAGGTCCCCTTCAGCTCAAAGCCTAGTAAATTGACTTTCACTATGAGTCTAGTTTAAACAAGAGACTCCACCATGACTAGTCAGTTTTATTTTGAGGGAAAGAGAGAGTATTGCCAACAGACCAGCAGAGTCACACACATCAGCTCCAAGCATGAACACAACTTGATGATGTGCATTAAAATATTGTCACTCATTCATTTTACTGTCCTAATACAGTCAATAAATCCAATACAATAAAACAGTGATACAAATATTGGCAGCCGGATACCATCCTTCTGTCTGTGTAATGAATTATAACAATGCTATTAAGGATGGATATGGTGATCTATCAGCAGGAACCACCAAAATATGTGTGCATCCATCTTATAACAGTAGACCCAAATGGATATCTGTCCACACAAGTAGGGTGAGCCATCCATACAGTGAGGTAGTTGGATATACGGCTATCTAATTTGTATACCCAGATTAGGTTACAGTTGACAGACTGTATTTTTATGGCCATAATCATTAAATATTCTTTCAAAACAAAACATAAAAACCTCTTCCATGAATTTAGGAGGGTTTTAATTTGTTTGAAAAAAGAATTGAGGGAAGTTTCCCTTTTAAAAAAATCTCTTTCTGGAGCAATACTACAAAACATGTAGCTTGTGAACTACTGCAGTAATGAATCGGGTTATTTTAATTCTTCGCGAGGGAGTTTGTAAAGATTTGGGGTGTATAGATTGTTATAGATTTGGACCTGCTTTGGGACAACTTATGAATGCTGCATGTTGGCCTAGTTATTGGGATGTTTATGGATACACTGGGTACTGCAAAAGGGAGTCTAGGAAAACAGACAGGAAGCAAAAGAATGGCTCAAGGTCAGCCACCCCTCATGAAATCATTAAGAGTTTTTAAGGGACAAAGCCAGAATTCTGGAGACTCTGGCTTGATTCCCTGCTAAGCCTACAGGATTGGTTTGGACCCAGAGAGACACAGCCTGGGAACAGAGATAACTGTAGTGGGTTTTTAAAAAGGACCATCTCTCATGAGACAGATCGTAGCTGTTTGGGTAAAGCAGACTGAGACATAGTCAGTGTCAGGAGAAGAATATAAGTTTGTCTTGGTTACTATCCGAGTATGGTACACCACTAGAGACAACAGACATACACATGAACTGTTTGCAGCTTTAAGCTCCTTTTTCCTTTTAATGTTTTGTACCTACTGTACAATAAAGTATTTTTGTTTGACTAAAACAAACAAGGAATCCTGTGGCACTTAAATGACTACCAAATAGTCTTTAAGTACCACAGGACTCCTTGTTTGTTTTACTGAACTAGATTAACACAGTTGCTTCTTTGGAAACTGTTTGACTAAGACTACCTGATCACAGATTCCAAAAGGAAAAAACACAGTGGTAAGATCTGCAGGATAAGAACAGTGGATACACAGGGTATGCAGCCCAGGACCCTGTTTAAGACTGGGAGAAATTCTACCCAAAGACAAGAAAAGGCATGAGCCTGACACCTGAAGGTATGCACATCAGAGAGAGGACACACGTCAGCTAGTTCTGTAATATGGTATGGACCATCATTATTCTGTGAAGTATGGAGCCCATTATTGGCACCTAGCAATAAACCATAATAAATAATAATAGTGCATTTGTATTTTCCATAAAAAGAGTAAGAAAATAGATATAGCTATGTGCCTTCTGCTTTGCTTTATGTTAAAAGACATTTTAGCATTATCGAGTGATATACGTCTTAGTTAAAAGTCTACCTAGCTAGACGTTTATATCATGCTCATTGCCTTGGTATCAGTGAATCTGATCTGCATTCACTGAGCCATACGTTAGAGCACTCTTGATCTGGATGACTCCTGGCCTCCACACGCCATCTGTGTTGAAGTTAATATGAATTTCCAGTGCTAATCAACATGGTCCAGAGTAAATGTATGTATTTAGATCTGTGGCCTTTAAAGTTTGCAGGAACCATCTGGATCAAGGATCATTATGTTTTCTTGTTGATATATTTAGTACAAATATAGACTTATAGAAGTGCTGGCCATATCCACTCCATTCTTGTTCAGCACGGGCTCTTCAGTCACTCTTCAAAGCGTCTGATGGAGTTGGATTTTCTCCCACGAAAACTCACGCAATAAATCAATTTGTTAGCCTTTAAGGTGCCCCAGAACTCCTTGTTTGGTTTATTGAACTAGACAAACATGGTTGCCCCTGTGCAACTGCATTAATATTGTCATTGGATATCATCACCTGTATAACACCATCTTAGCTCATTGAATGTTCCTCACCCCTTAATAAGGACCCAATCCAACGCTCACTGAATAACCTAGAGTTAGATTGGACCCCTAACATATTAGGCTTTAATGAAAAATTAGCCAAAGTAAAGCTGGAAAGCAGTAGTTGTACAGTGGAGTATGCAGCTGAAGAAGGAAGCCAAAAATACAACCCACTAGAATCTAATGGTGCTTTCCAAATTCATTTTGTTAAGTCAGGAAGATCTATAAAACTAGCTTTTCACCCTTTCCTCTAACTGTTGAACTAAAACAATGACATTATCGTTGTTAGTGGTATCTGATACTTAGCTCAGTTAGATTTTCCCATCCTTTGCCAAGAACAAACACATCAGTTGCCAGAATGTCAATGTGTGGTACTGAGGAATGAACAATCATTTAGATTGCAAACCATCCCATCATAATCCTTGCCTCCCCACTAGAGGAGTTATTCATCGGATAACCAAAAACACCTGGATACAAGGAATTTCCTGTGGCAATTCAGCCTTAATTTCCTCAGATAGTAAAATCCTAAGGCTTGCAAAGGTGAAAGAAACCAGCAGTCAATCAACATAATCACACCACCACCACAACAGTGACAGTACATTCTAAATTAAATTTTAATTCCCACCTGATGGCTCACTGAGTTACTTTTATTCAAACCATTCATCTGACCCACCTTTGTATTTCAGATGATTTGTTGGGGTCCATTGGTTATTAACACCATTCCAAGTGCCAGAACCACAGTCTCTGTATTTGTGATCAGAACTGAAGCAGGAACCACAAAAGATAACGCCTGTGGATATTAGCCATGCACCTATGATAAAGTCTATATTGACAATCTAACAATGTGGGGCAAGGAACAACAAAGTATCCCTGGGCACTACGCGGGCATTAAAAAACTGTATCACCGAGGTCTAAAGGTCAATCTTACATTTAAACATGAAATACTATGGGGTGAAAATGAGAACACTTGTTTAAGTCTGGAGAAATGAGCTCCAGGCCCGACTTAATTTTCATTCATGACCTTGTCTGGTCACTTCATTCTTGTCCCTGGCACCGTACCTCATGATAATCACCACCTAGTTTGACTGACACTATTCCACTAAAGTCTCTGCTTATGTGAATCTCGGGAGGCACTATAGATCAGGACTGAGGTGTGTCAGCAGAGCTGTCTTGAGGAAGTTGGTGCAGTGTTTGTTTCAGACCAGTGGGTTTAGCATGTTGTGACCTTAATAAGTAGTATGATGGCTCAGCTGTCTTAAAGGCCGTATTGTCAAGGTGACTTTTAGTTGCATCTGGTCAAAGCTGCCTCCCCAGTCATTCACATACACAGAATTAGAAGCTGTGTTTGGAAATTTTGTCCCTAAGAAAGCTAAAGAGAACAAAAGCAAAACAATTTCAATAATACAAACAAAAATTGCCATCTCTGTTTTTTATTTAAAGAAAACATGAATCTGGAGAGTTACAAAGTTTGCAGAAGACAGTCTGATGAAGTGAGATTTTCTCCCATGAAATCTCATGCAAAAAATAAATTTGTTAGTCTTTAAGTGCTGCAGGTTCCTTGTTTGTTTGTTTTACAGAATATAGATTATTTAGCCTACATGAGGCTTGCTAGCAGACTACTCTTTTATCATGCAAAAACTGCAGTTTTGAAGATAATTCAGTCTTGCTCGTTTGATAATTATGGAGAATGGTAGAGGTACAGACAAATTTTGGTACCTTCAGAGAGATACAAGGCAATGACCCTGTCTAGTATATTAATGCAGAGCTATCAATTATTCATCAAGACAGTAAAACACCTACTCAGTTTAAAGACACTCTTAGATATAATTTGTGGTACCAAGAAAACACACATTTTAACAAAATATATTGCAATGCCAGTAAACCCACTACAAAGCAATTTAATGTGGCCTTTCCAGTACAGGGGACTTTTGTTCTTATTGGGTGGAAGGCAAATACATAAATCTTTTAACCCTTATTAAAAATCATATTGGACTGAAAGATGCTTCACAAGTTAGTAGCCTACATGTGTTACTTTAAAAAAAAATCTATTAAGAGATGCTACAGTGTCAAGTTTTGACAAAAAATGTTTTAAAACAGCCGATTTATTTACCTTTGAAAGTCAGTTGCTGAGGAGGTGAAATAGCTATTTTCAGTCCCTTGTTTGATAGCTGAATTTCACTTTACAGCACTTGAATATGTCTTAATAGTGTCACTCCAGGGCCACCAAGATCCTATCCAAATAACAAGAGCAGTAAGAAAGAGTGTTCATGGAACAAGAAATGCTGTTTCATTTGAAATATGGTGTCTATCAAAAATAAATGAAGAAAGTGTCTGAAGTCAAGACAATGGAACCAGTAACCCAAGGAAACAGCTTTAAATGCTTTCACAACAGTAAAATTATGGTCACAGATGAAATGAAATTCATGTTGCAAAATGAAATCTCAAGCATGGAAAGAAAAAGCAATCCAATATTAGGCACAGGTTTTTCCAGTTCTAATTTCTATTAGTTACTGCAAAATAAAAAGATAGGAAAGAGAAACTCTCCAGACCATTATTATATAAAATACTCATCCAAAGAAAAGCTGGTAACCCACTATACAGAAAGGCATGGAATAGGGTGTCATGTGTTGCCTTTCCCAGACCCATTTTTGCACTTTGAAGTCCTGATTCTCCATTGTGCTATGCCTTGTTCAGTCACTTATATGAGTGCACAGTGAGGGCTACCAAAGTAGAACAGTAGCATTTTAAGCCCATTTAGTACACGTCACTACTGGAATAAAATGCAAAAGAATGTTGGTGGGTCCAGATCTGCCAAAAGAAGTCTTGAAAAGAAGTGCATTTCCCACACACCTCAGTTGTGCAATCTATAAGCCAATGACAATGTGATGATTCCAAGGGAGGTACCTGAAAGTCTGTAATGGATATATACAAAGGTGCCTCATGCACTTCACTACTTTTTCCCTTATTGTTGTGGTGATTGACAGTAGGTGAGCATCTTCACCAAAAAGACCATAAAAGGGAAAGCTAAGGGTAGGAGTTAGCAAAACAAGGAGTAATGTGGTAGGAATATCAAGCACACCAGTAGTATGCAAATAATTCTTAAAGGTCAGGAGATCTTTCCCCTTCCTCATGCTTTTCCATGTAGTCTGGGGAGCTTTTTAAAGAAAAACAATGATTCTCTGTAAAGGCTTTTCCAAGCTTCTGGATGTTTACAGTGTCTCTTTACTTGTTGATAATTTGCTTAATTACATTCAGTGAAATGTCTGACACTAAGATTCCAATAAACAAGGAATCTGCTGAACTAGACTAACCTGGCTACCCCTTTGGAGCTTTAGGTCACAACAATCACTTCTGTTTCTACAATGCAGGATCAGATCACAGTTCTTTCTTTCTTTCCCATTCCTCTCAAACACTGTAGACAACACCCGTATTCTCTCTGTTACTCAGGCCTGTAACCTGGGCATCATCTTTGGGTGTGACTATTCTGCAATTATTAGACATTTCTGGCCGCTTTGCTATGGTGTAAATAGTTGGGTTCTAGAGTCTGGAGTGCTGCCCAAGCCTGTGTATCTACATCACAATTAAACCCAAAACCAGTGAGCTGTCAGCTGGCACAGGCCAGCCATGTGTTTTTAATTAAAGCGTAGACACAATTGGACTTAGACCTCTTTCTAGGTTCTTACATCTGGGCGATGTGTAAGTCCTGCTGAGTCTTCCTTCGTAACATTTCTAAAATAGCATTAGAGTTTTATCTTTGCTGATGGATAGGAATTCACATCCATCTACAAAGATAAAACTCTAATCCAGGCCCTCATCATCTCATGTCTTGATTACTGCATCATCCTTCTCTCTGGCCTGGACAAATGCTATTTTGCCCTGGTCATATTTATTCAAAATGCTGCTGCAAAGATCATTTCTTAGCCTGTCCCTTTAACATGTCACCCCTCTCTTTGCATCCACCCACTGGCTTCTCTTGCTCTCTTGCATCAAACATAAGTTATGTATTTTTACTTTCAAGGCCCTCTAGGCCAGGCCTCAACAGCTGTGCCACACACCTATGTGCTAGCACAAAAACTGGACTGCCAGGGGCGTGGCACATTAGGGCCCCCCCACTGAAAAACCACCAATGCCATGGACACTTGTGGGACTCTAAGGTGCAAAACTCTGAAAGCACTACTGGTGCCTTTTTTTTTTTTAACTGGAGGCATTGTGCCCCCTGTAGTACAGCAGTGCAGCTAGGCACCAGGGTAGAGTTCCCAGGCACCATGACAACCTGACACCTGGTTTTTGTCAAGCCCCTGCTTTAGCCCTTACACCACAGCAGAATTGTCCTCTTAGTTTTGTTCATGTGAGTGAACGGTGAAATGCCTTGCATGCTATTCGTGCAACATACATTGATGATAACAATTATTGCCACAGACGGCCTCTCTCCCCTGATAATCCTGATGAAACCATTTCCAATGCTCTAAAGGTAGCTACTTTTGCATCCTCCATTTCCAATCCCCTTGCCCATTATAAGGGAGTGAAGCCATGGGCATCAAGGGCTGCTCAAAACCCTTATAAAATAAGCACAATTAATTTTAATCCCCACTAGATGGTGCAGAGTCAATAAAAGTCAATCACTCTCTAACCTATCACTGGACTCATCATGAAAGGCGTTCTATGAAAACAGCAAGCTTCAAACTGCCTAGTTTTCTTCCAGGAAATCCTTTGTTCACTTACATGTCTCTCGTAAAGCCCAACATAGAACTCTGAGGTTTATTTTCTGCTTTGGGATTTCAACAACCACTACCCCGTATGTTAACAATGCCTAAACTATTTTCTCTCTGTTGCAAGTAAATTTTAAAACTTTCTTGGGCAGAGACCGTCTCTTCCTATATGTGTGTACAACAGACAGCAGAGGCAAATCTAAAATGACATTAATAATGACCTTATGGAAACATCCTAAACGATTTAACAATAATTTCCTTTACATACATATCTGCAAATTTTCCAGGGTATTTAATAGGACATGACAACCCTTCTACATGATAGGATGATTCAGAAACTGTATAGAAAAGATGTAATTCTCAATTCAATTCTAGAAGGTTTTAGTCTGCTTTACAAAATTATGACTTCATATCCCCATTTCAGGTTTTTGAACCTCAGACCATAGACTAGAAGTCTCTCATTACTATGAAACAAGAACCCAGTGTTGAGAGAAAATTATTTAGAAGGGTGTATAATGCGCATGTGGTCTTGCTTTCTTTAACATGGTAATAAGTACATGTAAAAACAAAAACAAAACTCTACCAAAACAAATACTCCTTTGCACCAGTTTTTCTGCAGGGAAGGCATGAGGAAGAATGAATCACACACAATTCTTGTTTAGTCACATAGTTTGATGCACTACTGAAAGGCACTCAAATGCTAAAGTGCTTGAAGAGGGTATAAAACCCTAGAAAGAACAGAATGCAATTCGCACAGGAAGAAGAAGAGTCCTGTGGCTCCTTAAAGACTAACAAATTTCTTTGGGCATATGCTTTTCTGGGCTTCAACCCACTCTGTCAGATGTGGGTTGGAGCCCATGAAAGTGTATCCCTGAAGAAATTTGTTAGTCTTTAAGGTGCCACAGGACTTTTGTTTTTGCTGTGCATAGACTAACTTGTCACATAGGAAGCTTGCAAGAAAATCAGGAATGCAGTAACATATTATTGAAAGAGCCTTCTCTCTTACCTTGTCTATCATAAAACAGTGCGCAGGAACATCTAAATCTGTACAGTTCTGAAGATTTTTCAGTTCTCTAAACACAAATCATACCCAAACAGGCATTATGACTCAAACAGGAACATTCTTTATTTTTTATGTTGTCATTTATTCTGACAGTTGTAATGAATGTAGTAATATTACACACACACACACACACACACACACACACACACACTTTCAATAAAGATTTCAAAATGCCACAATCAACTAACCATATTATCTTATATTTTTTAGGAAAAGTAACCCAGCCCTCATGGGGACTCTGACAAAGAAAGCAAAGCTAGATATTCAGAAATCTTGCTTTCCAGAGGAATGAATCCTAATATACATCTTCGTGGCTGTATGAAAGAGATGAGTCTTATTCTACATAAACTGTAATTAGGTGTCTGTATGTGCTAGAAAAGAAACAGGTTCAGAATTTCACTCTGACTGACAGCACTGTTGAGATGTTCATGAAGATAAATCTAAGTCTGATTATTTTAAATTAATCAATTTATTCTTCTACTGTTTCATGGATACTTGTAAAAAAATATTTGCCGCACCTTGCTATGATCAGCCTAAAAGGAGTATACAGTATCTTCAGGATGTTCAAAGCAGCATCTTATGTTTGAATCTGTTGGATAAAAACATTATGCAGAACCCAGATTAGAATTTACTGGTTCACAAAAAAGGACAGAATACTACCAGTAGTCAAGGTTCCCTTCGTTGTCATTTATATCAGCTATTTTCCCAAAAATGTTCTTATAAATGCTTCCAAGTTGCCCTAGGAACTGATGAAACATAAACACTCTGCAGTGAAGTCTGCCTGCATTGTGCCAGTCACTAAGTTATCACAGATATCCCTAAAAGCAGATTTCACACCCAACAGCGGTGATGCACATGTCTAAAGTAAAAACCTGTGAAGCACTCAGTGTCCTAAGCTTGGTGCATCTCACTGGATTTGGTTCTTTTGGTTTGATCCAACACTGCTGAAATCAACTGGCCTTTTGCCACTGACTTCAATAAAAGCAAGATCAAGGCCCATATAATGACAAGTTAGGACCCAATTATGGCTGATTTAAGCACAGGGCGTTTTTAATCTGTCTTCAGATCTGTTACACGTACTTATTTGGCCCCCACTACCACATCATCTGAGCAATTCACAATCTTTTATGTACTCACCCTCACAGCATTCTTGTAAGGTAGGGCCGTGCTATTAGCTTCATTTTAGAGCTAGAGAACCAAGAACTCAGACATTTGTTCACAGTCATGCAGGAAGTCTGTGGTAGAGCAGGAAATTGAACCCAAGTCTTTCAAGTCCCAGGCTAGTACCTCTCCCACTAAGAGGCCGTTAGACCAAGCCACCAGACAACCAGCAGTGCTGGAACAATTTTTAAGGAGAGGACGCTGAGAGCCATTGAACCAATCTGTAAATCCTGTACAAGATGGAAACCACTTCAAGCCAGGGGACATGATAGCACCCCCAACACCCTTCGTCCCAGCCCCTATACAGACAACATCTGAAACTGACAACTGAGAGGACAGTTTATCATCTCAACTTTTTAAAACTGAGCTGAGGGCCTTTTCTTTGCCCTTAGATTCCTTAGAGCAGGTCCCTTGGAAGGAAGATAAAGTAGCACCAGCCCATACCGCTCACCTTAAACTGATGAAGTAAGACCCTGAATTCTGTCCCATTCCTGGGCAGATGCCAACCAATAACATGCCCGTCTAGTTAAAATGGGTGTCAAAAGGCCAACCCCAGTGCCTTGTGCAGGCACTCAGACATGCAGTATTTCTCAGCTTCTTTCTCCTTCATCTCCCACTGCTACCATTGTAGCGCCATGATTTTTGTCTGATGACCATTGCACCTTATACTTATTTGCAATGCACACAGAGTTTTCAACACTTTCATTATGTGATACTGTCACTGGATCCTTCTTTTTGTTTTTCTCTCTCTCTCTCTTTCGTAACACTGTTAGGAACTAATAAGAAACCTTACAATCAGGAAATTACTTCAGTAGAACCAGTAAGTGCTTTCCCTTTTTCTATCTGGTGAGAAAAATACGTAAATTGATCCCTTACTTTCTTTTTTAATTAGGAATAGAGACAATTGCTTAGGTCTTCCCCATGATACTCTGAAGTCAAGATGAGTAAGTGAGATTCATAAATTACACATCACCCTGGCCTTTCAGGCTTACAGATAAATGGCTTAAAACTATAGGAATGTAAAGTGATCTTAAGATTCTTCAGGCTTTTCAAAATTCCTCAGCCATGGGAAATACTTTTGATGGTAAACTTCCAAGCAAGGCAAAAGAATAGGCATGACTCTCATTCCTATTTACAAACATCCTGTTTGCCAGCAATGAGTCCTGTGGCACTTTAAGTGGACCCCTTGTTTCTTTTAGTGAACTAGACTAACACGGCTGCCCCTTTGGAAATCCAAGCAAGGCAAAAGAATAGGCATGACTCTCATTCCTATTTACAAACATCCTGTTTGCCAACAATGAGTCCTGTGGCACTTTAAGTGGACCCCTTGTTTCTTTTAGTGAACTAGACTAACACGGCTGCCCCTTTGGAAATCCTGTTGACTTCATTTAAACTCCATCTGCTTGTTCAAATTGTTAACTTCATTTCTTCCCATTAAGCAAGGACATTAGCAATGAGAAAGGAAACAAACATTTCTCCTCAGGGGGGTGGCCTTGTTACACACTTCATCTAAAACATATAGTTCAAGATTTTATAATGGGACTAATGATTTTAGGTATCCAAATTGTGACACTTTAAAGTGAGCCAATTTTCAAAATTGCTAGTCAGTTTTGAAAATCCTGGCCACACTATCCAGGAATATTCTGAATATCTCAGGCTGAGCTGGAGAAAGAATCTGAGTTATAAAAATAATCATGAATTTGCTAATGAAGTTGTGAGATAGCAGTCCTGAGTAATCAGATACTTGTATCCAAAAACTGGAATGCTATCTTTTGCCAACTACATTTTCCCTAGATGTATTACATATTATGTCTTACTGATGTATATCTATAAGAGGCACATACGAAACACATGATATATACATATGTTATTGATGGCAGCATGTTTATTTCATTGTGTTAACACGTACATATATTTGGGGTTCCACATATCTGCATTTTTTACAAGACCACACACTGAAATTAATTTTTGTATTCAAGATCAATTAGCATTTTATTAACCTATTTGTTTTCCTTTCAAAAAATGAAGCTTAGTGGAAAAATAATCTACACTGAAGTTTAAAAAATGTTAGGCATGCAAATTGCACAAATAGGTGAATTTGTTTGTACACATTTCTGAAAACTGGCCCTATCTTAGAAGAACATTATCATGCTAATGAGACATAGAAGGTTGACTACTTGAAACACACAAATGTCAGGAAATTTAGAAATTGAGTTAACATATTTATCATAGCTATAGGAAATATAGTGAATAATTTAATTAGGTTCTTTTACCTTTCAAAAATTGTCTGTTAATAGATTTAAATTTTAGGTTTAAACCATTCGTTGGATAATTGAGTGTGTAAGTGAGCATATGTCAAGTCATGCATTGTTTGCAAATTATATACCATGATTATTACTTTGAGTATTGTTTTTTTACAATTCAAACTGTAGGACTGGTTACCACAATCACATGGGATTGTTTATACTCATTGCTTAGCTGATTTTCAAATCCTGAAAGAATCCTCAGGATGGCCATCTGAGCAATTCCAAACAAATGGTCTTGATGATTTTCACTGATACTCACAACACTTTCTGCAAATGCTTTTACAAACAAAAATGTGATCACATGCATTTGTAGAAAGCAAATAGATGAAACCGTATGTCGCAAAATAAATGTGAGGGGTTTATTCCAACAAGGAATTACAAATACTTGCTGCTGCATTAACCCAGCTCTTGTATTTACACTAGACATGACACACGCCTACTCATCCCTAATGTGCCGAAGCCATGTGATGATAGGATGTAAATTGAAAAAAATTCCATCTGTCCCCGGTAAACTTTTGCACAGCTTCACCATGGCGACATTCTCCTGTCTTTGTAATGGGTAGAACAGCACAGAGAAATTCACGTAGGACGGTAGGATCAAAACGTAGGACAACGGGCAACTTTACTTGAGGATGGACAACAGACATACTGCATTGCTTAAGAGTAGGACCACAACTATGCCACCAAAAGAGGATATATAAGCACACTAAACCGTGAAAAGAATTATCCCAGTCACTGGATAGCTCAATGGAATTAAATCTTTTAAAATACAAGCTTTGAACAGCTAACAAGGCACAAGGCTTTTATTCAGAAATAACCGGTTATGGTTCTTACCCTGAGCCATCTGTTTGCTGTCAGCCCACACAGCATATTTTGAATTAACAGTGCAATTTAGTGAAGCCTGCTGACCAGTTAGTCAGAATTGCTAAAAGTTTTAGCTGGCAGGAGAGGTTTGGCAATGTAGCACAAGTGAATTACTCAGGTAGGAGATATTTCAACTCCTGTTCCAATTCCTTTTCTTAAAAATCATTATTAAACTTTTTTCCAATTTCCATGGGCAGTGGGAGGGAATCTACTTTTGTTGCAATCAGGAGACAGACATTGCATGACGCCTGGATTTTTGGAGACAGGCCAAATACAGCACCAGAGCTTTTCTGTATAGATTAATATTAATTAATTTAGCTCCTTCTATTCTTTTATTATGAAGTTGTTATACAGATTTTTAATCACACATAGAATACAGCCACCTAGAGGGTGACGCTGTGGACATAACTGGAAGATATCCACAGTAACATGGTTAAAATAAGGGTAAGAACGATGGACAGTGCTGTCGTAACCTCAGGTTTCCTGTGACCCAGTTTCAAACAACTGCTGCCAACTACCAAGCTTCTCATTTGGAAATTTTATCTCAGGGCACCTCTCCCTCTTCTCCTTTGTTACAAGAACTCTGTCCCTTGGAGCAGGTTGTCTTCTGATTGATACAGTATGTGCTCTTCAAAGGCAACTGAAGAGATCCTTGTTCACCACAGCTCCACTCTTGCCTAAATTAACTAACTTGTAACTTATTATTTATAATTATTCATAAACCTATGAATGACCTCCGGTGGTGACTGTCTGGAGGTGCCCACTGGCCTTTCGAAGCCCCAGAAAGTCCTATTTCCTACCTCATGTTCAGGCTGCCCTTTCATAAATAACAGAGTCCAATATTCTCCCCATCTGGTCTCAACGCTACCCTCTCAGGAGCCTGGATGTTTATAATTGCTGATGGACCAGTCTCTGGAGTTTAGAGAGTCCTTCTGGCAAGTTTCAGTACCCAACCAAACCACCTTCAGCTATGAAGTCTCCACACATCCATTTCTAATGTTCCTCCTCACACTGCTGATTTTCAAACCAACATGTGAGAGTGGCTCTTAGCAACTCGGTCTTTACCTCCCACACACCTCACAACTAAAATAACTGAATGGGAAAAAAAAAACCCTATATTACACAGAATTAAGGTTGCTTAGTGGTATGTCACCCACTCGCAGAACACAGATTTGAGCAAAACTCAGGCTTCAGGAAACGCACGTTAAAGTTGCCCATGCAACCGGAACTCTACCCTATTTCAGCAATGGTTCGATATGCCCCATTAACACGTACCTCTAAGCTGCCAACTTCACAGTTGCTGAAATGTACAAACTCTTCACAGCCTTTCACAACCCATACACTGTCACCCAGAGTCTTCACTCATTTGTATACAAATGTTTCTGTTGCTATTACTTCCCCACGGCCAATAACCCAATTTATATACAGTGAAAATTTCCAGGGGGGTAGACATGTTAGTCTGTGTACAGCAAAAACAACAAGATGCATCTGACAAAGTGAGTTGGAGCCCACGAAAGCTTACACTTGAAGAAATCTGTTAGTCTTTAAAGTGCCACAGGACTCTCTCTCTCTCCATATTTTTTGTACAGTGCTCGCATATTTCAGAATAGCTGAAAGGTGGAGTTTGCAGGAGGGATGGTACGAGAAATCACAGCAAAGGATTCTGTTCCAAAATACTGCAGTTTTATGTTTGAGAGAAAGAGCTTCTCAGCTCTGACCAAAAGATGTACCTCATCTCCAAGAAATAGCAAGATACCAGAGTTTGTAAAGTTTCTGTGCCATAGTGTACACTTTCTCCAGTACTCTCCATTTTCCCACTTAACATTCTTCCAATACTTATTAATAGGTTTCATATTGTCCCTGTAGCAATTATTCAGATGTTCAGCCAAAGGAGAGAAAACTATCACAGCTCCTGGAAACAAAGCTCTGATGTGGTCCAAATCTGCTTTCGCACACTATATAAGGTGTACAGAAGGAATAAGGCCCATCCCAGATCATTTCCACCTGAGCAAATTACTACAAAGATCAGTAGATCACAAACCTCTTAAGTCACTAGTTAGAGGTGCTGTAGAGTGCACGATGCGAGATGCCAACACCAGCTATCTTATTCCACCCAATCAGCTTGTAGTAAGCAATCTGTGCACCACAGTGTAGTCCTTTCACTCCCGCAAACTTTTGCAACCTTGTGAACCAAGAATCACCCACAGCCCACACACTGGCAACAGTATTTATTTTTTTCTCAGCAATCTGGATACTTGCACACTCATTTCTGAAGCTCAGCTTCATGTGTCCTTGAAAACATCACATTAATCTGCCCTGAGATCAGGAAGGGGTCACTTGCTCCTTCCCTCTTTCCTACGGGCTAGTAAAATACAGATTTCCTCAAACAATCAAGACAAGGTCTGCCTATTACCTGCCCTCATTTCCCACCTCTGCTGCTGCCACATCCACAGTCTGTCTCCTGCCTGCCGCTTCCCTCAAGGTCTCCTGTCTCCATCTTTTCCCTACCCAATATAAAAAAATATGGTTTGAACAAATGCTGACTGTTCTGTGTTAACAAAATCCACCCCCCATACAATAAAAGCACATCTTATAACAGAGAGAGCTCGTAGCCAGCAACGTGAGTTATTAAATCTTTATTGCACAAGCTCCTCATCCCTATTCTCTGACATCTAAGCAGTCTAAAACCATTCCCAGGAAGCATCCTTCTTAGTGGTGGGGTGGCAGCATGGCTCAACACTGTTTTCAACCTGAACCTCTATCTAATAGGCACAATTTGGACTGCAGCCATTATCTCTCCATCACAAACAAGTTCACACCCCATTAAATTAATTCTTCCCATGCCCCTTCAATTCTCCAAAGAGAAAAATATGTCAAAACGTAACAAAAGAATCTTCTAGGATTGATGAATGTGCATGGAACTGTGTCTAATCCCAAACTCGCAGCCCGGGGGCCATATGCAGCTCCTAAAGTTATTTCCTGCAGCCCGCAACAACACTATCGCTATCGATATTTGCAATATCATTGCATGAAAAGGTTTCAGTGGTGCAGCCCATGAGCTAATGTACCAGTCTTCACGCAGCCCTTGTGGTGATTTGAGTTTGGGACCCCTGACCTAATCCCAGTACATTAGCCTTCATTCAGCATTATTTCCAAAGAGGTAGCTGTGTTAGTCTAGTTCAGCAAAACAAACAAGGAGTCCTGTGGCACATTTAAAGACTAACAAATTTATTTATCGGATGAGTTTTCATGGGCACAGATGCATGAAATGGAAACTGTAATATGTCAGTGTATATATTATATTCATAGAGAGAGTGGGTCACAAGGTCACTTCAAACAGTTCCAGAGGGATGGTCTGCTAGCCTCTCCCAGGTAGTTTCCCTTCTATTAACATTCTCATCTTCTCAGCTATTGCTGTTCCAGGACCCCCTTCCACAGTTTGAATCAAAACAACTTGTTTGCTTTGCTGAGTTATTACTGGAAGCCAAGTGCGTAGCAGGATTCAAAAAAGCCTGGACATATATATGAGAACTTCCAGAGCTATAACAGTAAAGATTTAAGAACAACAGTTTTGGAAAGGATATAAACTCTTAACCTTCAAGGCATAAATTGATCTTTAGCTGTTGGGTGTTAGGAAGAAATTTTCTCTCTGGGCAGCTTGTTAAGTGCATTTTTCAGGGTTTCTTACACATCCGGTGCTGGCCAGTGCTGGACGAAGGACACTGGTCTAGATGGACCACCAGCTGAAGCTGGTATGAATGTTCTTGTGTGTCGCTGGCTCAAAGAGCTATTGGCTGACAAGCAGTATGTCTCTGAGCCTTGCATCTAGTAGTGTGTGCCTCACTTTGGTCCAGCTGTCAGACCACAGCAGCAGGGAGAGAGATGGTAAGAGGGCTGCCTACTTGCTATGAACCCTGTGGGCCTGCACCTGCTCCCACATAATGCAGTAGGTGTTTGGTTGTGAAAGAAAGGAAATGCTCTGCTGAAGTAGTGGCTGTAGCAGGAAGGTAAACTCTCTCAGCGAGCTGCAGAGTGTTGTTGTGGTCACAACTCATGCACTCCTCACTTTAATATCATGCTGGCCACATGCAGGCAAAGCAAGCTCCATGGCAGTTGCTCCTCCCCATACTAAGGGCCATTTTGGCTGCTGAGCTGGTATAGCAGCTATATGCCAGAAAGAGAGACAGTAACAAAATCTGCGGCGTTCCAAAGGGGCAGCCATGCTAGTCTAGTTCAGTAAAACAAGAAAGGAGTACTGTGGCACTTCAAGACTAACAAATTTATTTATTAAAATCTGCAGAAACATGCTTTTCGTCACTACACGGCAGCCTTTTTCCTCCTCAGTCCCCATAGAGCAGCAGCTGCCAGAGTATGAGAGGGAGCACAGCCAGGCAGAGGCAGCAAGCAGGAGGGGGGAAGTGAGTGTGGGTTCAGGTGCTCCCCCTTCGATGCACACAAATGCCCAGCCGGCCCAGTGCCTTATGCCAGGGATGCAGCCTGTTGACTCCTTCATCCAGATGCTATTGCTCTGTCAGGGTAACATGAGACCTAGCTATCCACAGAGGGGCCTGGGAGCAGGTCCTGCTATAGGTGCACATTTGTGAGCAGGCCCTTTTGGGACACCCGTACAAGGAAGGAGGAAGCGAGTGCCTTGTATGTGGCCGAAACACCTGCTACAAGCTGGAAAGGGGACAGCAGTGGGGGCTGGGAAGAACAGGGGGAAGCGGCATGTGCTCCACTGCTGTGTCACAGGCACAGGCAGGAAGAAGGGTGAAGGAAGTTTTGCCCCCACTCTTGTGTTCCTGTGCACCAGGTCCCAGCTGTTACCCTTGTGACCCCCAAGACGCAGCACACCTTCCCTCCTAAGGATGAGAGACTCAGTCCTATCTGCCCTTCTGTGCTGGCCAGCAGAGCTGGTGGGTACGCAGTGGGGAGCAGGAGCACCAGCAGCAGCAGCAAGCACGCTCCCCGTGCGGGATAGCGTGGGTGGCCACAGCAGGCCCTGGGAGATGGTGTGTGTATCACGTGACTGGGAGAGACTCGGAGTTCCTTTCTTCTAACACTGAACAAGGAACTTTATTCAACCAAGGAAAGCTTTTTAACCCTCCACACTGTTGTAGCCTTTTGCTTTCAACCTCCCCGGCCCCTTCAGCAGGCAGGCACACAAGATATAAAGAAACAATCCACCTTTTCACACTGTGTGGTCGCACCAGGCGTGGGTAGCCGCAGGAAAGAGGGAGAGAGGCATTCTTGTAGGGAATGATGCTGAGGCACTTAGTTGCATGCTCCACACTATGCTGATGGGAGAAACGAGGGGATTCCTCTGCTGTGCTCGCTCCCTGGTCCTGAGTGGGAGAGGTACTGAAGCGTTGTCTTGAGGACTGGATTGTGCATTACATACTTTTTCAGATGACAGAAGGGAAGACAGGCAGAGGGAGGGCACAGTGTGCTGGTCAATGCATACTGTGTGGGTCACAACAGGAGCTGAGGGAAGACCCCTGTGAAGGGAGGCACGAGCTGCTGTGTTGTGCCCTGCCCCACGGGAAGGGGATAGATGGGAGGAATGTGCATGGTGTGGGGAGCAGCACGTGCTGCCTGAGGGCGGCAGTAGGCCACAGGGCCAGGGTGCTGAAGGCTCTGCTGTTTACCACAGGGCATGAGAAGCAGCAGGATGGCTCTGTGCTCTGCCCGCTGTGTGGGTGGCAGGCCGGAAAAGAAACAGTGGGAGAGGGTGTTGGCCTCTGCTGTGTGCAGCTGCACGTTTTGTGGGCAGGGGTGCTGCAAGAGGGAGCGGGCATAGGGCTATCCTGTGAATGTGGTGGGCCGTGCACAGGGTGTGCAAGGGAGGGCCGGGTGTTGCATGAGCCAGGCTGAGAGGCCAGGGTGGGGAAGGGAACTGCAGGAGGGCAGGTGTTGGGTGCATGGGATGGACGGGGAATAAGCCGTGAAAGGGGAAGGGGGCTGCGTCCAGGCTGCGGGGAGAGAGCTAGGGGCTCTGTGCCCAGGGAGGGTGGTGGCGAAGCAAGGAAAGTGGTAGCGGCTGTGCCAAGGGTGGGGGAGGCAGTATTCACCCCAGGACTTGACAATAGCAGGGTGTTGGGGTGCTCACTAAATTGGTCTAACACTGTTACTTGTTGACAGCGGGCAGGAGGTGTTGGGAAATTCAGGGGGAGGGTGTGGGGAGGTTAAGGAAATCCCTGATGGTGGGGGGGGATCTGGAGCTCTGTGCCAGGATGGGTGAGGGAGAAACAGGGCATGGGGACTGGACCCAGTCTCCGGGAGTGGCCTGGGGGCTCAGTGCCCAGGGTGGGGAGGTTAGTAGGGTGGGGGGCCGGTGCCAAGGGAAGAAGAGGGGCTCTGTAACTAGGAAGGAGGAGGGGATTTGAGGGGGGGCTTTGGTGCCTGGGAAGGGGGAGATTTGGGGGCACCTGGTTCTTGGGGAGAGGATTTGGGTGGCTTGGTGGCCAGGGAGAAAAAGAGGATTTGGAGGGGCTCCATGCCCAGGAAGCAGAAGGGGATTAGGAAGAGATTTGGGGGGGCTTTGGTGCCTGGGA
>ML682007.1:10026622-10257615 GCA_007922195.1 Podocnemis expansa
GGGGATGGGATTTGGGGGTCCCAGTGCCCGGGGAGGGGAAGGTTTGCCACTCCCGGTTCCGCTAGGTGCCGGGGGAGGGGGAGGGGAGACCCGGAAGCCCCGCGCGGCGGTTGGGGCCCGGCCAGGAGAGGAGCCGTGAGGCGGCTCGGGGCGGGAGCGGAAGTGACGCAAGGCGCCCGGCCGCGCGCTGCATTGTGGGGAACCGCTCCCCGCCGCCGCGCCGCTCTCGGCTCGATCGAGTTCACACGGCGGCGGAGCCGGAGCCGGAGCGCGGGGACGGACCGGCGGTGGCGGTGGCGGGGCGGGGACGCTGCGGGCCGGTAAGTGGCGGGTCGGGTCGGGTCGGGCCGGGTCCCGCCGCGGGCTGCAGCCGCGTCCAGGGCGGCCGGCCATTGCACCCTCCCCTCCCTGACAACGTCTGCCCGGCTCGTTACAGCTGCCTCTGCTCACACGCTCTGCAGCAGGCCCCTGAGATTTAGAGAAACGGTTTTTTTTGCACACTCTTTGTTTTGAAGGCAGGGGGGTTGTGTACACACACACACACACACACACACACGTTGCTCTCCAGCTCGGGTCACTGGGCCGTTGACACTAATGGGTAGCGACGGGGGAAAAAAGAGCCTGGGTGAAGCGCAGTGCAAGACATTTTTGGTCCATTTCCCTCTCGGCTGAGGGGGCAAGGGCACAAAGTTGTCGAGGATTGCAAAACAGGAAAGACTTCGCCTAGTAAAGCAGCCAGTGCCATTTTAAAATCATTGTCAGGGGCAGGAGGAAATAGGGCACGAGAAGTGAAGACAGCAGCCGTTATTTTTCAACTGTCACTTCTTGCAAAGGCCGGGCGGGTTTTCCAGGCCAGCCCAGCGCAATCCCTGGGGTGGGTGTTGCGCACAGAGCTGCAGCCTGGCTGCCTGCCGCAGGTTTCTGCAATAAGGCATAAAGCAAAATGTGTGGATTTAATAGAACTGAAGGCTAGGGCTGCATGTGTCTGTCACAGTGTTTCCCAACCCCTGGGCTGTGGCACACCGGCGTGCCAGCAGGTCTGAGCAAGTGTGCTACAAAATTTCTTGAAGAACTGCTCAAAGAGCTGAGGATTGGATATGTGGCTCATGAATATTGATGAGTTCATTTGGAATCTATGTAGTGGTGTGCCTCAAATCGATTAAAGGTAGCAAGGTGTGCCATGGCAGAGAAAATGTTCGTAACCAAGGGTCTGTAAGGAAGTAGTAATAGGAGCAAATGCACACAATTTGTATTTAATGTCACAGGAGCCTTTTGTTTGTAAGCCATGAGGTCCCTTCCAACCTTATGATTCAAATGGAATCTTGAACACCCATTTTGTACCTGTACCAGAGCAAATTTCATTCACTTAGACCAGTGTAAATCAGACATGACTCCAGTTGTAGTGCTATTGCACTGATTTTTTCAAAATGCATTGAATTTTTTCATATTTTGACAAGCTTTCCCTAAGATTATTGTAAGGTTGTCACACAGCAACAACTGTGTAAGGCTGTACAGAGGGGGCAGCTCATCCATTTCTCAAGGCCACCTATCATGCGAAGCTGTAATTAAGAAGTACTGCCATTCTCCTGTACATAAGTGGAAGTAAAAGAATGAGACAAATAAGAATTTAAATTACTCTGGTAGGCCCATTTCATTTATTTTAAATGCTGTTGGGAGAGTTCATGCTGCAGCGACAGCATCAGTGCAGTCAAGAATTAACAAGACAATTCTCCTAGATAGTTTATTTCAGTATTGATTTTTTTCATCAGTTGAATGAATTATGGGGCTAAATTTAATTCTAGGGCTTTTTTTTGTTATACTGTAACACTGCAAAAATGGTTAACAAGATTAAGCCTTTTAGGCTGCTTTGACTTCTGACCAAAAGTTGTTTTTAAATATATTTAACATTTTGTCTGTTGAAGCAAATCTAAGCAGTACAGCACAGGCCAAATTCTGCTCCAGCTTTCATGGTGTAACTGAGAACTTGACTAAGTGGCATGGACGCTGGAAGGCGTTCTCATGTTCCTGATTTTAGCTTAGTGATCACAAACATTGAACTGTTACAAACCATGTATAGAAGTCAACCACTTAAAATGAAGTTAAAACTCTTGGTGCTGTGTGGGGCAAGTTCTGCTAAGTAACAGGAAGCTCCTTTAGAAGACCCTTCTCTCTGCAGGACCATTGGAATATTAACACTCCAACAGTAGTTTGGCCTCAAAATTTCCCTTTCCCTCAAAATGAGGAAAAGTTGAATTAATTTTATCCAGCTGTCTAATGGCCCTCAGAAGCCCATTATGCTAGGTACTTAACAAAAAGATGGTCACCCCACACTGCATGCTTACAATGCAAGTATGTGACAAGCACCAGCAGTGAGGGGAAAAGGGCGGTCTCAGAATTTAAGGAGCCTGGTTATAAAGAAGGGCACTAGCCTCGTTAAAGATCTGAGCATTGTTATACTTAAAGGCAGGCTCAAGGTTTCCTAGATATCAAAGCTGGTTCAGGGCAACATAGCTACTGCACCCACACCCTGACAGGATGCAACCTTTTGCTCCCCTCTTTACTCAGCCATGCCTCATCGAGGTTACTGTGGTGGACTAAGAGGGAGGGATGATCCACACTGGCAAGACCAATCCCAGCATTCACCTTACATTGTTCTAGTAAGAAAAGGGCAAAGTTGAGGGTGAAGATCACATTGTGTCTAGTAAAACAGGTAGTCTGGTGGCACTTTAAGACTCCCAAATTTATCACAGAATGAGAGCAAAATTGTCTCATGTGCACTAAGGGATGGATCATTGTATCCCCTCCTCCTCTTGTGCACCTGCTCAGGGCCAGGCAGGGTTACTCATTTTAATTTAAAGGAAAAGTCTAGTGTCAGATCCCTGTCAGCTCTTTATTGCATTTGCATCCACTTCCAGGATAATAGTCATTTCTGTCTTAATTTTATGTTTGCTCATAGTCTTACCAGAGCTGTCCCCCCTCCCTCCATCAGTACTCCCAACAGTTGTCAATGAGACCGTAGTATTTAAATTTGTGTAATTATCTGTGGCATGAAATATCAAGCTAGAAGTCATAGCACACTGCTAGTACCATTCAGTTTTTTTTATTCAAAAGGAAGTAGTTACCTAAATATCTTTGCGTTATGGAAAAAGCTCCTTTAATACACTGAAGTTGTGACTATTCTTGAACCAAAATTCAGTGGTAATAAAGTAACGGTTAGCTTAAGAAAGACAAACAGTTACTATGGTTGGAAATACTTCAACACTTTTGTTATTGAGCCTCAATAAAATGGACAGCCATAGAGGCACTCTAGTTGAGGAGATTATTTTTAAACCCTGTATTTTGGTGTAATGCTATTTAGATGAGAAATCATATTGTAGGGGGTAGTACAGGGTATTTGCACCCATTCTCACTACTTGATTCTTCTAGACTGATTTGCTGCCTCTTCAGAGGCCAAAAATAAAGTTACTGACTCAGTAGAACACTTAGTTTCATCTGAAATCACCTTGATATATAAAATCATTGCTTGCTGGTACAAGCTTATTTATTATTTGTATTACCATAGCTCTTAGAAAAGTCTTAGTCAGGGACCAGGAGTGCTAGTGTATTAGGCTCCCATGTTAAAGGCCATTTTATTAATGGTTGGTAGGAATACTTTATAAAATAGCATGTAACGAGTTTAACAACTTAAAAACAAGGCTCTTTACAGTAGAATGCATCAGAATGCAGCTTTTCAAGAGTAGTAGAGCGAGCAACCATTGCTGTTCTGCATCCCTATACAGCAGATGGAATGACAGCATTTACGTTGTTAATCATTTAGGACAATAAACCAAATGAATAGTGCTGCAATGGAATTAATCTCTGCAGGTGCAAAAACCAAAACATCTTTATCTTTGATGGTGAGGGAAGGAAGGTGGGAGAGGCATTTCCCCCTGCTTCCTCTCCACCGATACCCTGTTGTAAGAGAACATTATAATCCTCAACAGTCCCCTTGATATGCTTATACAAGATCTAATGAAATCTGTCATCTTTGTCTGGAGAATGCAATTGACATGTGGATGCAAGTATCTAATCAGACTGGTAACTGCCTCCAACTTGGTAAGTATGAATGCTACTTGCTCCACTAAAATAGTCATTTAAGAGTCAGCACTTGATGCCTATTAATAGCGAGTTTTTAGCTGCACTCTCTTACCAGACATTTAGTATGAGCTAAACTAATGTCATATTCAGGGTACTACCAGCACCTGAGATTATGTAATTTTTTAAACTAAGGTATACAATGTGTGCATAAGGCAGTAGGCCATCCTTCTTGTCCACCTAGGAGGAAAGCCACAGCCCCTCACTCCAGAGCTCCTGTGTGGGTGGAAAACTGGCATGGGGAATTAGCGCTTGGGTTGGGATCCTGGCGCTTTCTGCTGCTCACCAGCACTGAAGCACTTCCCAGCCCAGACAGAAGAGTCTGAGTCCAACCCTCAAGCTGAGCAGGACAGACTCAGTAGCGTCTGGCTCAGGGCACACAAATAAAGCCATCTCTAGCCCTACATAGAGCAAGTCAGCAGTTTATGATCCAAGCCCTCTAGTTGGGCAGGGCAAGTAAGCCCTCTCCAGCCTGAGCCAAGGCGAATCAGCCATCTGTGGCTATCAGCAAGGTAGAAGAACTATCTGTAGGCCTTGGCAGAGCATGTAAAAGGTCTCTAGCCCTGGTCTGGGCAAATAGTCTAAAAGACCAGCCTATCAGGCAGCATGAAGTGAATAAATACTTTAGACCCCAAGGCTTCCCCCACTAGTAGGAGGTGACCACTCCAGGGATGCTGTGAGAGAAAGGACAAGAGGATAGGGGCTCTCCTACTTGCCTCCAAGATCAGGGCCCTGTCAGGGGCAGAGGAGTCTGCCACTAACATGGGATGCTTCATTTACAAAGCACTGATAATGCTGCAGGCTACAACACAACCAGACCTATGTCCAATTCCCCTGAGCTATTTCCTTCCCTGTTCCTCTGGAATACCTGGTTCTTCAGGTCACCTTCAGTGTCCTTTGGGTAGGTCAGCCAGGAGCAGGTTCTGTAGCCTCTCAGTGCTGTTGACTGGTGGCATGTCCTTGAGATCACCAGCAGATGGTGGCTCCATTAGGTCCCAGGCTATTGACAGCTCTGCAAGGGTGTAGGCTGCCAGTGGGTCTGGCAGCCCCTCAGGGGCTCAGTATGGAGGCAGCCATTCACTGGTGCTGCAGTTAGGGTGCCCTAGAGCAGATGAGAAGATATCCTTCCTCTCTGGCAGCATGTCTGCGATTGAGTAAGAGGCTTCTCCTTTTATACTTCCTGCCCTGCACCGCCTGTTTCCTGTGGGGTGGGCAGGGTTATTCTGGCTCCTCCCACTTAGGGATAGGCTGTCCCTCCATGTCTGTCTCCAAGGCAGGCCATGCCCCTCACTACAGTGCCTAATTAAGAATTTATATGGCACTTGCGCTTTCAGACAAGGAAGACATCAGCATGCATGTGGCATATTAAAAATTTGCCTTTTACTGCAGAGCATGCATTCTTCATTTAGTATTGAGTCCGACCAAGAATATCCTTTCTAGTTACAAGGAGGAATTAAAAATAGAACTGAATTATCCTGATTTGCATTGGTACACCTGAGCATTGAGCCTATTAACCTCAGTGAATTTAAAGCTGACTCACACTGGTGTTGGTGAGAAGAGGGAGGGCCATATGTTATGTTAGTCTTTTCTTTATTAGCTATTTTGATGGGGTGGTGGAATCCTCCTGTCTGAGGGCTTGATCCACTGAAGTCAATGAGAATCTCACCACTGACTTTGACAGTTGTTAGTATAAAAGTTAAGCTTTAACAAAATAAAGGGCAGAATCGCTGTCTGATACCTTATTAGGGATTTATCTCATCTAGTCTGTCTTTAGCTTTGACCCAGAAGTACTTGTAATATACATCACGTAGGGCAAAAGTATGCGTTAGTCAGAATCGAGAGTTGTAGTCCCTGCTCCTTGAAGGTCCTGCATGCATAGTTAGGGAGGTTTGCCAGATGTTGCATTGGAAAGGCACTGGAGATAGATAAAGTGGGGGCCTAATATATGAATTCTGATTTTTTTTTTCAAGTCTTGTAACAACTCTTGTTTGGAATGTGAAGTTCCTTTAGTTTCGCCTTGTGTGCCCACTGACTAGCAGTGATACAGCAAACTGCTCTAGGTTTCATTAAAGTTGGCAGCATTTCAGTATTTCTGGTTTTACAGTCAGACTGTTTGCAAGCACCCTGTAAAGTAGAAATGGTATTTTCTTTGGTATCAGAGCTGCTGCCATTCTCTGTACGCTTATACTTTTCCTTAAGGCTTTATTTTGGTCCTTGCAAATTAAATCCTTCCTTTGCTGTGTGCCCCCATCCTCTTTCAATGATGTGCAAGTTCTACAGCCTGATAAGTGCAAATCCATAGTTAAAACTTTAGAAGATAACTTACATTCTAAGTCATGTTTTAAGTTAAGCAGATACCAGATTAAGAAGAGCATGGGAGCTTTACCTAGAAATTCCCTAAAGCCTTTTTGCATTTACGTGTTGGGTAATTTCATGTATACATAAAACAAACACACCCTTCCCTCTGGCTTGCACTGTGTTTTTCTGATTAGGTAAGCAGTGGTTGTCTGGTCACTTCACATTATATGTTTTTTTGAGTCTGCGTTCGTGACTGGCATTCATGTTAGAAGGTGCTACTTGTGGTCAGCAAAGGGAGAATAACCTCTGGAGTTTGCAGAAGTAGTGTTAAAGGAAGTTCATCATGGAAAATACACTAAACATGGGTTTATATATGTCATCAGTAGTTGAAAGCCCTGGCTGTCACACGGACCTGGCAGTTGGGCCAAGTCCCTCATGCAGCCAATGAAACTGTTACCTTCAGACTAGCTGTAGAGTAATGGTGGTTGATTAAGTTTTATCTATCACAATGGTCTAGCATTTTTGTGATGGCATAGATATATCCCTTGCTATCACACAGGTGTACAATGAAAGTCAATATGACTGAAAACTTAAAAATTGGTTGGTAACAGACCACAGATCCCAGTGATGGTTGAACTTCGAGATGTACTGAACAAAAAGAGCTCTCAACCAACCTGTAGCGTTTCTCATCACTTTCCGCTGACACTGACATTTTAAGATTCAGAGGTGCAACGATCCTGGAATTTTGTTCTATAGATTGCATCATGAAGGTACTTACTACTAATACAAAATCTCTAAATGGGTTATATGGAACATGATACATTAAAGGAAACATTTATCCCAGTGACCAAGAACTGCAAAGTGGGTTGGAAAGCCCTAGTCAAGCTCATTCCTGCCCATTTTGCTCTCGCATGATAATAGAAGTTGAATATGATTGGTTACAATTTACAATAAGTTAACAACAAACTTAGAATCACCAAAATAGACTATATACGTCAAGAGACAATGAGGTATGGTACAATCTGTTTCCCCATAGCAGGGAAATGTCTTTCATAACTCTTGAGAGATGGAGTTGCAAGTTGGTTGTAGACATAAGAGTGTAATGCCATTATACTATACATTTCCGCACTGTACCACAATGGTCTGTGTGTGTTTTCAGTTTAGATTTTTAAAAAATCAGGTATGCTCTATTTAATTTTAATTCATTCAAAGCATCAGAGAAATTCTGTTTTGTTCTAAGTTTACTTATACATTGGGCTCCAAATGTTAACCACACAGGAGATCATCCCCTCCTGAAGTAAAATCCACAGGAGCGCTAAGGGAAAGAAAACTGAGGAGACTTTCAGAGTCTCCTCCAGTCATTCTCAAGGAGAGACTGTTCCATGGAATTAAGCTGCCAAATTGCATAAATCCTGAGGTTAGGGCCACCTGGAAAGAGACTTTGTGGGAAGCTCTGGCATACATTTCAGTGAAGCCACGTTGCAAGAGAATGGGAGCCAAGCTGTTACGCTTCCATGAGTGTGACTGCCCCAGCGTCTCCTACATGACAGGCTTCCTCAGCTCAGGCAGGACACTGACCATAGCTTGAAGTAGTGTTAACTTCCTCTGAGAAACTCCATGGAGCTGCTGGGGAAGATGAGCTCCTCTGCCCCACCTTATTTCTTCCCATTGACTTACCCCTTGTGCATAGAAAGAGTGAGATCTGCACTGAGATCTTCAGAGTATGATCCTACGTGAATTCTTCTGGCCCCTTTCTGGGTGTCAGAGCTATAAGGACAAATATACAAAACAAGCATTTGGATTTTATACCTCTCAGAAGTTTCTAGCAGTCCAACAGTAGTATTTCAAAGTAACTTTTATGTTTGGCAAGTCAATCGCCAAGTCCCAGATATGCCCACCTTTGAAGAGGAACATCACACTTCAAGCCATACAGTAGTCAAGTCAAGTCAAGTCATAGGGCTGGAAGGGACCTCATGAGATCATCGAGTCCAACCCCCTGGGAATTGAACCCAGGACCTTCTGCATGTTAAGCAAAGGTGTTAGCCACTACACTAGAACCACACTAAGTTGTAATAACCAGGAGATCCATTACAGGTTAGAGCTTTTCAAATGGGTGAACAGGAGGCAAACCCCAACCTGCTAAGCCAGACGGGGCACTAAAAGAGTTGCAAGCCCTGGAACCACTCATAAAAGCTGCTGTGGGGTAGCTCTGCAGAGTAAACGTCAGCTCAGTGGGTGGAGTGGATTACGTGGAACATGCATATCCTTGTGTCAGTTGGAGAGTTGGTGGAGGATACAATTTATTCAGCTCTAGCATTTTTGCAGCAGTGGTGGAAGTTCTGCTTCACAGGGATCCTCTCTATAGCTGTGGAAGAGCCTAAATTTGCCTCTGAATGACTAGTCACCACTTAAGATGACTAACATGTGACAAGATGCCCCCTCTCCAGTCATTGTGACAGTTAATGTTAAGTTTTCATTGATGGCAGCGCTTTATTATTAAATGTTCATTTCGCTAGTATGTACTCTGTCGAAAAAATTAAATCTGGGTAGTATGGCATCTCCATATAGCCTCAGCTAATAAAGCCTTGCTGAGAGATGATCAGATGTTTGCATATTTTCAAGTGTGTGAATTTACAAATCTAGGTAAGATTTGCTAAGTAGCTGGTATTTTGTTCTCCACCAGTAGCTTTGTCTGAAAACTATTGAAGGTTTCCGCACAGAATAGTACATGCAATGAATATTGCTTTGATTGAATTAGAAATACTGTATCACATGCCATATACTTTATATACAGCATAATTAGACAGCTGGCAATGCAGACCTACTAGTTGGCTCCCATGAAGAAGCAAAATTGTTTTTCTCCACTTTTGCTATTCATATAGAAAATGAGAGAAACCAAACCCACACAGTTCTTGTTGCAAAGGAGGAGCCATGTGAGACTGGTTCAGCAAAACAAACAAGGAGTCCTTTTAAAGACAAATATATTTTTCATATGAGCTTTCGTGGGTTAAGTCCCACTTGGTCAGATGCCAGAAGTTGGAAAAGCCATTAAAGAAGACCTACAGTATGGGACAGAAAAGTAAATCATGTGTTTACATTTCACTGCATCAGGTGAGATTACTTCAAACCCACACAGGTTTGGGTTCTTTTTGGGGGCGAGGGGGTGTTAACCTCCCCCCTATTTTTCCAGTGCTTTGGTTTTAGTAAACACCTGATGATATGTTGTTAAAAGTTTGGAGCTGGCATCTGTAGAATTGCTGAGAACCCCACCTGAGGCTATTGACTGCACACGCATTTGTTAATAAGGCTATGTAGTGGATAGATAAATGTTTATTCTAAGTTAGAGCCAACAAAAAAAAGCTACACCCTTTCACTTGTTCTTAGCCAAGAGAAGGCACATAGGAGATGACACTGTTTTAAAGCTGATGATTTTGAAGTCATAGTTTTCAGAGGAAATATAAACGAATATGGACAGTGCCCAAAGCAATGAGACCAGCTTTTGTTGTCATATTCACTGATGAGCTGTTACGGCAACTGATTCAGTTTGGTGGGAGCTAAGAGAAGTGCTCTGATTCTCCTCCCCCCCTCCACCCACTTGTCGAACTTTGGCTTTGACAAAGTTAGTTTCATAACACCAATTTAACCTGTGTCAAAGCTAATAGCATGGAGCTAGATTTTGTTTGTCTTTAGCAGGCAATGAAACACTCATTTCATTCAGTCTTTCAGGCAGGTATTGAATTGTTGAAGCATAGAGCTCCCTCCCTCAAAGTGGGAGGGAAAGGGAATTTTCATTAGGAGTTAAAAATAAAGGTCTTATTCATAAGAAGTAGTCTTGATTTGAGTTTTATGCAATCTGGAGCTCAGTGACTGGTTGAGATTTGAAAGTCTGCAGGGCATGTCTGCACATTTCAGAAGTAATGGGACTGACATTGCAAAATTTAAAAAATGCTGTTGGGTTAACCTGTTTTGCCTAATTTTGAATTTAGTCGCTGTGGGGGTTCAGACATTTAAGCCAGTAGAAGAACAGAATGGAAAATGAAGCAGAGAATTGGCAGGGTGAAAAATAAACTCAAACTGAAAAAGGGGGAGAGAAAATTTGCATTAAGAAGGATACCATATACCCTGTCTAACAGGCCCGTGTGTGCCAGACTGGGTTTGGGGCAGGAGATAGAAGGGAATAGGATTCTATCAGTAATATGCCATTAGTTTACTGCTGGATAATAAAATACTTATATTTTTGAAATTGCATCTCCTTTCTGAGGAAAAAAAAATCTCATTGCTATATATATTACACGAGGGAGGAAATGATGAACTAGTTTTGCAAACCAGTAGCTCCTAACTCCACAAAAAATAGTTTGGGAGTCTGGGAGCTCTCAGCCTCTATGAGGCTTTGCCTGTTTCTGTTTAAAAGTTGTACTCTTGCAAATATCAAAACGTAGAAGAGCATTTGGCAGAAGCGTCAGGTCTCTGTTTTACAAGTTAATTAAAATGCAGTTATAAGATGTGCACCAGACTAATTATATAGGGGGAATAAAGTAATCAGGCTGAAGTTTATCACATTCCTCCAGGTTTTGTCTTAATGGTCTGAGCATCAGTTTGGAAGTAGCTAGATTCCTCTAGGTTCACTCATCCTTTTATCCTTCCACAACAGATAAACTACAGGAGTTATAGCTTGTTATGCCCAGGTCTTTGGAGGAACTTAAAACTGAGGGCTGCTATTCTGTAGGCGCGTAGAATCATACCAATGAAAGGCTGAAAGTGACTTTGAGACCATCTCCAGTCCATTTCCATATGTTGAGGTAGGACCTAGATGTATGTTGCTTGTAGGGTCTTTAAGGTAAATTAGTCTGGATAGGGATCTGTACACGCCTTAACCTTGTTTTGTGCAAACACAATCATGGTAAATTCATTTGCACGTTGAAGCACAGTCGTATACTGTAGTTTGACAACCCAGCCAATGGTTTTTCTGTAAATGTAGAGGTTTGCTTTGGCTTTGATCAAAATGTTTCCTCCCTTCACTGGAAACCTGGTTTACAATAACTATCATTCTCTACCCCAGAGATAGCTATATTAAGTGATATTTATTTCTGGTGAAATCCTTTAGGATCTACAGTACAAGGATGAGAGGAAGCATGAAATGAACATAAGAGGTTTGATTTCCCGCCAGCCAATCTTTGGATCACAAGTTTTGTATTTATAAACAAAGTTATATCAAATAAAATATACCATTTTAAGGAACATCCAGTATGGAACAATTTGTAAAACTTCACATGGATATTTATACACTCTTTAAAAAAACCATTCTTCCATATGTTTTAAGCACTTTCGACATACGTACCTTGAGGTAGGCATTTTTGAGTTAACAGTTCAAGATAGCTAAAGTTCAGCATATGACATTTTAGCAATCGAAAATCTGTTGGTTTCATTTCATCACTGATGAAATAATGAGTTACTCTTGGAACTTTGGGAAGAGTATAGTAGACGTCAGAAAGCAAGTGTTGTATTCCTGACTAGTAACCTTATCTCTTCCTTTGTTCATAGTGTGCTGTTCTAGACCCAATATAGACAATGTCCAGCAGGGGTGGAAAGAAGAAGTCAACCAAGACTTCTCGCTCAGCGAAGGCTGGAGTCATATTCCCCGTAGGAAGAATGCTACGATACATTAAGAAAGGTCACCCGAAGTACAGAATTGGTGTTGGAGCCCCAGTATACATGGCTGCTGTACTTGAATACCTGACTGGTAAGTTTAACAGAACACTGTCAAATAGCATTAATAATGCACAAAGAATTCCTACAATATACCAGCAGTCAGAAGAAAATGACTCTGCTGATTTATGAAATGCAAAATAACAGTGCCTAAAATAAGAGCTCGCTTAGTAATACTGATAGTCCCAAACGATCATGTCAACACCCAGGTCTAAAATGCCTTATTTTCCGGGCATTCCAATCCAGGGTTTTGACTTCATCTGTTATAAAATCTTTATCTCGAGTAGCTCCTTTCAAAAAGATTTCACTGACCTTAATGAGGGTAAATTGAGCTGGCAATGCAGTGCTACTATTTGCTCCCATTCTTGCACCTAATCTTTTTGTTCACATCATGTTTATCAGTTAGAATGTAAGCTCCCTTGGGCAGAGAACTTTTCTTCCACATTTTTACAATACTGTATGCACTTACAGCATTGTATGAACATCAGATTTTTCTTAACTTCCAAATTCATTACTCTTTGGAGATGAATAGATTGTTTTTGCTGAGTATGAAGTCAAGACGTGCTTTACTGTTGAACTTAATCGGCAAACTTGTGCACCAGATCAGCCCAGCTTACTTTTATTTGTAGTTTTTCTGTTCCTCCCCATCATTGTCATATCTGGGTACCTTAGAAGCAATTAAATTATCCTCACAATGTGTTGGTGAGGTAGGAAAGTATTTTCTCCAGTGTAGGTATTAGGACTGTGAGTTGCAGAGAGTAAGTAACTTTCCTATGATTTTGTATGATGTGGCAACTGTAAGTGCAGTACCTTACCTACAAGACACTCCTCCCTGAAGTTTCACATTTGCTTTTCCCTCAGGCATTAACTCAAAATGAATCTTTAGCGTAATCGTTCAGTTTTTTAGGGCTAATGTGCTTGACACTGTACACTGAATTTATCAATCAAGAGTAAAACACATGCTCAGACTGGCTAATGGATCCATTGCATAGGTATTAGAAGCTTCAACAAGAGTCAAGATTCACCAGTGCTAAATTGGTACAAGAGCTCTGAATTACTTAGCAGTAAGGGTAAATGAAAAACCTACTTTGGTTCTGTTCTCTTTTAACACTTCCATGTAGTACTTGCTTCATTCAGTTCTCAGCTAGTGGTCAACACCTGATGTTGTAGAGAAAAGTATGAAATCTCTGTAATACATTTGATCATTTGTGCAAGAGGAGGAGGTAGTGAACTGGCTTCTCATAAACCTGGCAGTGATCAGGAAAACATGTAACTTAAACCTAGGGGGAGTTTTTTCACGTTAAACAGGTGTAGCTCTCACCAAGAGTACCGGCCCAAGGTTTTTCGGCGCCCTAGGTGCCTGTAATTTTGGTGCCGCCCCCTGGGGAGAGGCGGAGTGGGTTGGTCCAGGGGGCTGGGCTCTCCTCTCCCACCCCTCCTATGGGCCATCCTTCCTCAACCCCAGGATGCAACAGCAGCCCAGAGGAAGGGCGAGAGAGTGGAGCATGGACTTTGGGCTGACCCACATCGCCCCTTGGCTGGCAGTTCCTTGCCCTGGGGGCAGAGCGAGACAGCTCTGCGTAGCGGCCGGTTTTGCGCTACCGGTCCCCCCCTTCCCTGCTGCCTTCGGCTCTGTGCTGAAGCAGCGGGGAGGGGACGGGAGGCACCGAGGCTGTGGAGAGCCAGGACAATCACCCCTCTCCCACCAAAGGGCAGCTCTGGGAGAGTACCCTTGGTGCCCCCTCTGTCCTGGCACCCTAGGCGTCCTCTGTGAGCAGGCTGGCCCTGGTTGCAGACTCTGCCACATAGACACATCTGGATGTCAGAAACAGTGAATGCAGTCTAAAAGCTCTCTCCTTCAGAGTGGTTGGCTTTGGTTTTTTTTTTTTCCTTTTTGCTTTTTTTTTTTTAAAGGAACTTGCAGCACATCAAATTCAAAACTTTAGGGGGCATTTGTGCACTCAACCACATTGTTTCTCTCTGGGTAGTAGACAACCTCTGAGGCATATCTGATGGTCAAAATATCAGTAGAATACCTGATTTTTAGGCCTGCCACATTTAAGAATAGGATCTTTCTTTGGAGCATGATTTTCAAAGCAAGAAATTAACAGCTTGATTGGTGATCTTGTCAGGTAGTGGTTCATTTCTTTAAGTACCTGTGCTACTGGTTTATTAAGGTTTGTTGGCAATTGTTGCTGCACTTTTGAATGCAAATTTAATGGATTTTTAAAAGATCTGAATAGGTATCACATGAACATGTAAATGAGTGTTAATTCACATTCAAAAGACAATATACACTGCCAGAATCTGTTACTTCACACCGAATAAGTGTCTAGAAAAAATACTGGAAAACTACTTCATTGCCATTTGACACATACTTTGCTACTAGAGAGACTACAGTTGGAACAACAGGGTTTTCAGGTGTCAAAACTAAATAAGTATGTAACACTGTATACAAAGTGTTCATACAATTAGTCTGTTTTTGTGCTATTCGTACAGAAAAAAGCAACCCGCCAAATGTTGCTGTGGTCTTGTAGTTTTCCTATAATATTTTTAAATATCTGAAGTAGTTTCATACCTGGTCATCTCTTCAGTCCTACCAGAATTATGTCTCACTTACTAAAATTCTTCAGAGTGTAGATCTAATTCTACTAAATTCTTAGCTACTGAGAATATTTTCCATGTTTTCTACCCTACATGCTTTTCTTTTCATGAGTGGAGCTTGATAATTCTAATACGTTGTCTCCCTACCAGCATTTTAAGTGATATCAGAACAATAGTCTTCAGCTTCTGTTTATTAGTACTTTGTTTATGCAGTCCAGAGTTGTTTTCCTGCTTTCACTGGTGCTTCATTTGGCTCGTTGCCTGCCAGCCCCTGAGAATTGAAGCAATATGAGGACCAGTAATCTGCGTAATTAGTAGTGTGCCAGATTCATTTGAGTAGAAACTATTTCCATTATGGTGTTTTTCTGCTAGTCAGAAAATCTTCCTTGCTTTTCTAGATTTCCTTATAGATTGATTGCCTTTTCTTTTGCTGGATTTCTTCTTTAAAAGAGCTCTCAAACCCCATAGATTGCCTTTAAAAGACACCGTAATGTTGCCTCCACCCCCCCCCCCCCCCATGAAATACTCCTCAAAAAGGAGAATTGTTTGAATGTAGTTTATAACCAGAGCAGTGCAGGTGTGCTTGAGGAAGCACTAATGAGTGGCACATGTTACCAGTTAAATGCTTGATTTGAAGGTTTCCCAGGGCAGGGGTATCTGATAGAATGGCAAATAGAGTGGAAATAAAGACATTGTTTCTTTAACAGCTATGCACTCTGGGAAACCTGGCTGAAAGGGTTAAAAGCCCAGCTTCCAACACACTGACCCTTAAAAGAGGAAATGAGAGGAGTGAACTAGTTAGATTTTTGTGGTATTTTGAGTTCAGGGTTTCCTTATACATTTAAGTGATTTATTTTTGCATTTTAAAAATGCTGTCAGCATATAGGAGATAGGCTAGTTTATGCTAAAGCAAATATGTTCTCTACACTAAGTATTATGCAGGGAAGGTTAGAATTCTTTTGCTGTAGTTCTGTCTCTCTTCTTCCTGGGTGTAGTAGGCTTATATCCCTAACTTCTAACATCTCTCCCTTTTTGAACTGTAACACTCTTGTATGTGGTATGGCTGCTGTTATACTCCACTTGATCTGTGAACTCTACAGACTTTGTTAGTATAGTCCTGTGCTGAAAGTGGTTAGTGTTCTTTGCTTAAAAGGTAGAAGAGACTTATGGGACCAAAAAATAGATCATTATTCAAGAGCCTTTGAGTTAAATGGAATGTCTAGAAACTTTTCTGTATACCCCAGTAGCTTTCAGCAAGTGGCATTACATGAAACAAAACTATAGCTTTTTATCTCCAACGTTAATTTGAAATTATTTCAATGACTGTTCTGTAAATAAATGGAGGATGTTAATGTCTACTTCTGAAAGGGAGGCAGAAGTATGGCATGCTGAAGGGGAGAAAGTGTATAAATTCAGTGAGGAGACAAAGAACACAGGGGGGGCAAGGGGAATGATAGCACTAAAAAGCAGAGACCAAAAGAATTATGTAAAAGGGATGAGGAAAAGGAGGAGGGGGGAAGGGGCAGGGAGACAGTCAATGGAAAAGATTAATGTAATTTTGAAATCAGTCTTTGTAACTGCAGATTATGGCTTTTATTTTAATCCTTTAGCAATCAGATTAGTTTAGAAGCACAGTAGATATGGGCCCAAGTTGCAGAATCTGATTTTGAAATTAGATCTGAACTTGCCCAAAATTTGGGTGTGTGGATCTCAGGTTTTGATTCAGCCTGTGGTAGATACAAGGTTCAACTACAAAGTTCTTTGTAGGCTTTGAATTTCCTAAAGTTTGCAGCTACTTACACTTAGGGTTCTGATTGAAGTCCCACTCTAATTAAAAAGTTATTTTTTATCCGTTTGGAAACTAGATGGGTTTAGTTTTAGCATGTTTGTGCTAGTGTTTCACCCCAGATACACTGTATCAACAGTAGTTTCATTTATTTCTTCTCTGTCCCTTATCCTGATGCTCCCCAAAATATTTTATTTTCTGCCTCTCATTACTTGCACATAGCACCACTAAGAAAGAAGAATATACATTGCACTCACATTAAAATGGCTCCTTTATTGCAGCTGGTTTGGGTCCTTTAAACAACACATGGAATTTTGCCATGCTGTTTTTCAATCTGAGGCATCAAAAATGCACTATGAGTGTTCTAGCATCTCCTTTGCAGAGGCTGTCCAGGGTATATCTTTGCTGAAACCTTTATTTTTCTGCAATAAAAAAGACAGAAGAAAAGGTAATGTAACATTCAATATACAATTTGGCTTCTGCTTTCAAGCTAATAAAATTCTGTTCTTTATCTCACATTTCAGTATATTTGACATGTGATATATCACTCAGGTCAGACAAGATTCCTTTACTGCTCTAAAGTTGTATAATAAAATACTCATGTTTGTCTGCACATTCATCCTTGTCAGCACATCCAACCAACATAGGCTTTTATGAACATCCTTAATGTCTGTCTTTATCATGCATTGTTTCTAAGGAAATAACATCTACTGTGCCCCAGCCCAGAGGCTAAAGTGTGTGTAGGAGAAGGTATTTATTTATTTATTTGGCCAAATCTTCTGAGGCATGTGGCTGTGGATACACCAGCTGTATGCTTAAAGATATGGGAAAAAATAAGCACATCACTATTACATGAATACTTCAGAATCTCGCATAGTCATTTTGTAATTTGTGATTTATGACCCAGGGTTAGTTCAGGCAGCACTGCCAAATACTCAGGGGACATAGGTCAGGACAGCTAAAATGCTCATGCCCCAGAAGCAGTTCTGTAATCCACATACTGGTTCATGTGGTGATGATAACTGTGAGGCCCTTGAGGAAATGGGATGTCTCCTCATTCTGTCATCCTGTTGGGGGTGGTATATTGCTGTCTTATCTCCCTTTTCCTCTTTAGCAGGAAACTACAGTCTAACATGCCCCCATTTTCCTCTGTAAACTAGTGCTCCAGTCCAGTTTGCTTTGCATAAAAGATAAAGCCAGTCCAAGAAGTCACGTATCGAATCTTGGATCCAACAGGCAGGAACCCCATTGAAATGATGATGTATATAGGTCCTGAGTTTTGCTTAAACTGGCCTTGCCATACAGCCAATGACACACCTTCCCATCAGACCTGTAACTGCAGGTGTTGTTACATCTGTATGATTATGAATATTCTGACAGAAACAGACATCCCATGCCCCTCACAAAAAAAACAAACAAACAAAAAACCACACATCACCCTCTTGAGGATGCTTTAAAGACAGCCAGAAACAGTCTTGGGTGGTGGGTTTGGGGGTTTTTTTTTGGTTAACTAGCTCCTTTGCACAGAAAAGTGTCAGTTGCCAAAATGTCACAATAGATGAAGAAAGGGAGAGGTGTATAAAACAGCGGGAGAACAGGAATACAAGAAAAAAAAATAGGACTTTTAATTTATATTTGTTCTGCATTTACCCAAGTCAGGTAGGGGAGAGCTTGAAGTGTCTGTTTTTTTCATTAAAATTTTTTCCTTGCCTGGATTTTATTGTCCATCTCTGTATTTTGTTAAAACATAAAACAAGTACTTTCTGAATTCCAGAGCTAAAATTCCATCTCAGGCGTTCTGGTGACTTGGGCTTTATTCTCATGCCTTATGACATCACTAGAAACCCTCAGTGGAGTTTCAGGTGCTCCAAATCAGTTGTCTGCTGTTTCTTTCTTGATTCATTTTAGATGTGGAATACTATTCCAGGCCATTGACTGACTGAAAAATAAATCATGTTCAAGTCAAGTACATTTAACTGCTCACCCAAATGAGCACTTTGTGTGATGTCTAAATTCATTAACTTGAACTGCTGTTCACCTCTTGAGTTCTGCTTACTGCTCAAAAACTGTACAGGTTCATCAACTAGGAATAAAACTTAATTATTTTTTATTTTTCAAAGCAAGGGCCCCAGTGAATGTTTTTCTGAGGGTGGGGAGAGAAGGTGGGCAGCCTAGCATTTCACAATAAAAATATCAATCAGAAGCAAATTGAAGTTCCAAGTTTTCTGAGGGCAGCACATGAGGAGAAAAAGGATTTTGAAAAGTGAAAAATTATTCATTGACTGACTGGGACTGTGTTCTTTTGAAACAGTTGAAACATTTCCCTGCCTAGTGTAATATTCTGCCATTTATACAAGCAGGTTTTAAGCAATAATCCCATTTTAGGCTCTGCTGTGATAGGTTTAATTCTGGTGAAAACCATGAACTCCAAAGATTAAGTATGATCATTTTAATAGACTTAGGCTTCCTGTGTTTCTTTCATCATGAGAGAAACTGAGTATTCAAGGGAAATAGTGTCAGTAACTATACACAAAGTGATGTTTCATGCACAATGTGAACAAACTGAAAAATAAAGAAAAAACGTTCCTCTAACTTCTGTGAATAACTTCTTTTCGTATGGCAACTTGGAAAGCACCATTAAAAGACTGATGTCCAAATTTGTCATTCCCGTAAGGGCTTTTTGATGTTTACCCTGAGAAGAACCATTTTGTTTGAGATTGTTGTTAGACCACAAGGCCACTGATTGCCAGTCATGCACCACTTTGGTCAGGCTGAAGCATTTAACAAGAAGGATTGCATGGAGGTTGCTTTCTTCCTCCCTTGAATTGTAGGGATCTTTGCTGTTTCTTGTAAACATTCACAGACAGATGTGTTTTTTCAGGTTGATCGTGTCTGTCTTGTACTGAATTGTACTAGTGTCAGCAAACGGCTTTCTAAAGAACCATAGTAGGAAAGCTTTTTTGTAACTTTCTGCTTTTTGTGTTGGTTCTGTATTGTTTTCATAGCAGAGGTGAGGTGTCACAGTTTCTCAGGAAAGCTTTATACTTGTAATAGGTACCTGTTAAACTTCGTAGTATTATCAATTCGATATCTAACAGTCTTCTCTTCTAGCCCTACAAATGCATGAATCGGAATGCTTCTGCCCTTTATAAATGAAGTGTTTTCTTTCCCTCATAAACCTTGCTTACTTTGGCTCCAAACCTGTAAATACTTATGCACATGCTTAACTTAACACAAAGGAATAGTTAATTTCAGTTTCCCAGAACTGTGTGTAGTTTGGGCTACAAAGTAAAAACAATGAAAACGAAACAGCTTCATATACTAAAGCTTCATAGTACAGAGTGGAAAATGCTATATTTCAAAGTATAAACTTAAATCATAATCTGGTTGTAGTAGTGGATGAGTCAGTATGTATAGTTGGCTGACTTTGATCACTATGATTTATATTCTCCCCTGATAAATATTAGCCTTGGTTAATATTTATCCTCTCAAGTCTATAAATCTTGATATTGACAGCAGCAAAAGTTAATGTCTGTTTACTTTTTATTTAGCTATCGGCTGATGCTGACTTTAGTAGCCGCAACATATTTATTAGGCACCTGTATTTTCTCATTTTTTTTGTAAAACAGCAACACAAAATGAAAACTGCGTGGTAAATTGTGCTATACATTTCTCTGTTCTAAAAACCTAACCTGATCTTGGGGAAAGGTCTCTCTTATTATTGAACAAAATTAAAAATCATCCATTCATGCAAGTTGTGATGCTTTTCTTTTCAACCTTCTCTGTTTGGGACTGACATCGTCGCAGGACAGAGGAGTGGGAAGTAGCAAGTCATTGATTGTTGTGAACTGCAGGAGCATTTCTTTATTCTACCCCTCCTGCCTTTATAAAACAGTGCTCAGAACTAAGCAGCTTTGACTTGTAACTGAGAGGGCAAACAATTTTTCTTAGTCTTATTTAGTCTGTGCAGATGGGGATATGCAAAAATGTGTTCACGTTTCAGGTGATGGCTAAATAGCGCTGCTTCAAAAGTTAAAACTGGCATCACAGTGATAATTTGTACAAATCCAACTTCTCCTGGAAGTCAGCATGTCACTTTCCCAAGTGAATTTGCCTTGAATGAGTCAATATTTAAATTCTGTCCAGACAACATAGTTTAATTTGTGATCTGAACCCCATTTAGGCTGCTAAAGAGAAGTGTGAGCTGAACACTGGACTAGAACTTCTGGCAATGTTCCAGCAACCCCAAGTTCCCCACCTTTTAACAAAGGGATAATACGCACAAGAGTCTTGTTAGTATTAATTAATTAATTTTAATAAAGTATTTTGAAGAAGTCAAGTGCAGTAAAAGTATTTCTGAAACAGTAAAGTCCAAAGCCTGTTAGAAGCAAACATTTAATCCTTGTGTGTAGAAGAGTTGCCTGTACTTCTGTGTGTATTTTAAGCAGTTTCTTCACTGTCCCCCAGTGTGAAGACCGTCAGGCTGGATGCTGCATCTGCTTCACCTCCTTTAAGGTCTATGGTCTGTGATAATGAAAACTTTTAAATGATGGATCAATTTGATCCACAAAGTTGATCAAACTTGCCCAAAATTTGGGGATGCGTTGTCCAAGTTCTGAGGATCTATCACAAGAATGAGAGGTGCTACCTTTGAGGTTCAGGGAAGAATGTGGGTTCAAATTCTGAATCCTCAGTCAATATTTGAGATGTTCAGACTTGGACTTTTGGTGACATTGCAGAGAAAGGGGTCAGCTGCTCGATTTGTATCTGGATTTCTAGCCATACGTTCTCAGAAGTTATTAGTTTTCAGATCCAAGATTCTGGTCTCGGAAAAAGTTCTTCTAATCATTTTCCTTCTCATCAAAGTCCTCCAAGCATCTCTGAGCTCCAGTGACCCAACCAATTGTTGCCTGGGCTTTATTCCCTCCACACTAAAAGCTGGCCTAGTCCATTGAGTTCATTCAGAAGACTTCACTTTTTGTGCATATCAATCCAACACTTGTTTGCTAAGGAACACAGATTGCATTAGAGAAGAAATCACAGTGATGTATATCACCAGAAGAACATCCGAAGTAGTAGAATCTGGAGATGTGCAATTCAAAGCAAATGGAGAGAGAACCAGTTGTGGCAGTGGCAGCTTCGATGTTCATAACTGCAGTGACTGTATGACAGGAGCAGGACAAAAATACTGTTAAATACATTAACATGCACTTCCTGTAATAACATACAAAGATAAACAAACTGCTAAAATCTGTTTGTTATGGCCTCCAAGAAGAGTATCTTTTAACACAGAAAAGATTTGGGTTATGGGAAGGATGATGGGACAAAAATCACTTGTTTATTAGTAAGAATCAAAATATTATCAAGCCTAGTTATACATTGTATCTATGGGTTTTTTAGTGTTAAAGATAATGTCTAACAAAAGTAAAGCGGGTGCTCTGGTGTTTAGCATGGTCTGAAACTTAGAGAGGAAAGCAGCAAAAATGTTACTAGCCTTGGTTAGATAAATTTTGTCTTTATAGCTGTCAGAACTGTGTTAGGTCAGTGAAGTCTTGAGGGTTGACCAGTGAATCTTGCACCAATGCCTTGCTGTGCCTAGCATGTTTATACATTATCTCAGCACAAAGATGCACACACTTTCCCTACACAAGCATGTTCTTTGCATCCTCAGCTTTTGCTCAGACACAGAATACAGAAACTTTCCCTTCCACATGAGTTAAATGGAAAACCAGACATTCGATAAGAGGTCATCTGCTTTTCCTTTCGCTACTAACATCATTGGTGTTTGCTTTTTCTCTTAACTTCAGTGAATGGTTGGCATCCACCACCTTACTTTTTTTTTAAAAAAAATTTGTGTGAATCAAGTTCATTACATACGGCCATATGTGCTAGAATTTGGGGTGTTACCGCACCCTTTGGATTGAAGTGGTTTCCATCATATGCTACAGGATTTGTAGCTTGGGTCAATGACACTCAGCACCCCCACTCTACAAATTGTTCTGCCACCTCTGCATGTGCCTGAAAAGGTTAAAGGTTAAACCAATATCACATCTCAGAACATATACTCTGAGCCAGCTAGGCTAAAACATACCGCTGAACTCGATCAAGTAATGGCTGGCAGCAATTAGGTTAATCATGTTTGAATACATTTTTTTAAACATGTGTAAACTGTTAAGAGTAATAGCTAAGTGTAAACTACTAGGGAGAGGAAACACAATTGCAAACTAAATTAGTCTGTTAAATAGGAATATGCCAAACTGAGGAAAAAGGAAAGTGCTGTAGCTTCTATATTCAGCAGGCAGGATCTGAATATTGCATATCAATTGCATTTAAGCTTGAAATCACATTCAGGTGCCCTAAAAACAGACCTTCTTGTGCCTATGTAAGTAATTAACCTTTAAAAAGCCTAACAGTTGAATAACATAGTTTGAGTGTAAAAAGTTGAACAGAGGTTTGAGTCAGATCAGAATGGTCTAAGTGGAATTGGCTTTTGCAGCCTCAACTTGTATTTCTATAAACACCAGTCTGTCATCTGCCTCACAAAACTTAGGGTAACTTGATAGAGTTAACAGTTTTTCTTAAAGGGGCCCAGTTTTGATAGAGCCCAGACACCAGTGCATGAAGGTTTTTTTAATAACGTTCCTAAGAGGATGATTGCCTTGTTGAGAATTGAGGTTTGTGGTGAACACCAATGCTTGCACAGAATAAAAACAAATTCCTTTTTTAGATTTTCACTGATCAAATTGCTATGACTGTGAGTTGAGGCTGAGAATTATTTTATAGGTATGTGTGTGGGTGAAAGTTATTAAATGATTCCAACTTTGCTGTTTAAGACTAGAGGTTTGATCGGGGATGGAATGGAATATGTAAGGGAAAGAATTCAGGAAACTGAACAATCATAGTTGATTGAGGTTGATTGGGGGAAAACCTGGAATCATGTAAAACAGTTCTGAACTCACTAAAATGCTTATGGAAGGTTGATGAATTAAAAAAAAAAAATACAATAAGCAGACTCCTTGTCATGTAGATAGCTTTATAGCAAAGACATGTTTTCTCAGTGGGATTATACCAACATTCACTTTTCATTGATTTTTCTGTGATGTTTTTAATTTTCTTTTGGTTAGAGGAAGGACTTCAAACAATTTTTAAAAGGCTCTGACTTCTTTCTATTGGAAGTCCTGCATTCAAAAACTGGCTTTGCCTCAACATGTCACCTGTTAGCTGTTACAAGCTGAATTTGCAAAACTATGATTTCATCTTCTGAAGAGAAGGTAGACAAAAGGCTTCCATACATCAGAAATCATTTTGTTCAAGAGACATAAACCAAACAAAAAGAAAAATTATTCTTTGGCTGAACTTGGAGAGCAAACCACTAAACCATATTCACATTTGGACAGCAAGCCTACAGCCAGAAAGTCTACCTGCTGCAAAGCTTTGTTATTTAGACGAATAAAGATTTTAAAAGAATCGCATTCAAACAGGAACAGTAATATTTTGTTAAAGATGAAAATATATAAACCATCCATTGTCTATGAGAGTGAGGGGGATGCAATCATGTCTGTTTTCTTCTAGGTCAAATGTTGCTACTATGCATACTTCTTTTAGGATTACAGAGATTTGTTTTATTGAACCTCAGCAAGTTCAGTGCTTATTTCTAAATTCCTCAGACCAAGGTAGAGTCATGGAACACACAGTGAAGCAGAGTGTATAAGGCAAAACAACAGGTTTGCGGAACACACAAATGAAACTTAATTCAGGTGGGAGTGTTGTGAAATTCCCAAGCGGTGAGCAATGTTCAGTTTAGACGAACCTTCAGATGCCCAGAGGCTCACCCCAACTCTATGGGATAAGTTTTTGAAAATTGCCATAGAACAAGCTTTCTGTGAAGACTTCTAATACAACTTGGTTGTGGTTCAGTAGGAAATGCTGTGAGAGCAGCTGTTCCTGTGGTCTTACCTCTGGCTTAAGTGCAGAAGATGGTTTTTGCTCGTTCTCTCTCTCTCTCTCTCTCTTTCTTTTTTTTTTTTTTTTTAACTGAATTTCTAAAAACCTCAACAGCCCAGAACAGTTAGTTCAAATTTTGAAACAGGATCTGACCAGTTTCAGTTGCCCAAATCCATTTTACCAGTTCTCAACTTTGCAAGGGAGTTTTTTTTTTGTTTTTTTTTTCATTTTGTACAGGTTATATATACACTCATGGATGCAGCATCTTAGCTGGATTTTATTTAAGAGAAATCTTTAACTTCCAAAGACACTACTTTTTCCCATTTAGTTAAAAAATTTTAAAAGACAATATATTAACTATAAATCAAACAACCCAATGCTACAGCTTATCTCTGAAGATGTTCTGCTCTTTCGCTCCAAAACCAGCCATGAAAAATGAAGCTACATAATGTCATAACTGGTGTCTTACATTCTGCTTCACTTTTTTCCCTAACAATACAGCTTTCACAACCTTTCTTTTACTAGAATGATGTGATTTTTAAATCTGCAGCTGTAGTAATATGCCTTTAAAAAAAAATCCTGTATGGTGATGGAACTTCAAGAGATCCGTTCATTATGTTGATTTGCTCTCTATTTTCACTGGGACTACTCAGCTAAGAAAATGCTACTTAGCATGCACAAAGATTGCGGAATCAGGCACTTAAAATGTTAAATATCATCTGATTAACTGTTCCTTACTGAAATTTTGATGTCCAAAATCCATGTTTTGAATGTGTGATTCTTTTAGAAGTACATTTCAGATGTACAGTATGCTATGGCCCTTGATATAAGGGTTGATGGAGAAACTATCTATTTGGAAACAATGGCTGAGTTAATGATTAAAATAAAGATGTTGCTCAAGTAGCTGGAGCCTAAATCCTGTTTGTTATACCCTCACTTTTTTATTCTAATTGTGTTTTTAGTCTGTCTGTTTAATCTGAGTTACCCTTCCTAGACTGGTGAGAGATGGGATCCTCTGATTACTCCGTGTTGATATACTGCCTTTGTAGGGAGTTCATCTCTGACGTAATTCATGTTCCAGCCATCAGCAGCCCTGAAAATTGTGCAGGATGAGGACTACCTATTAATCAGCACATAGTAAATTACTGCCTTGATTGCAGTGAAATCTGGGGATGCAGACCATATTTGGTCCTCTGTCTCATTTAAATCTATGGGTACAAGAAGAAATTTAGACACGTTCCTAGCTTTCCCTATAGATTATGTCTATGGTTCTGTTCAGAATGACTATATTTTTTTTGAATAGATATACTTTAATTTATAGCTTAGCAGGCTGAGCATCAGGTTGGAAAGAGCTAAACTCTTTGAACTATCATGGATGAAACTGAGGCCCAGGATCCATTCAGCTGTTTTGCTGCTGTTCAGTACCATGAAAAGCACTTTTAGTATTATAATGGATTTGAAGAAATGGCTGTGTGTGTCAATTCAGCACCACATTCCTGTCAGGAACTTGACAGAGTGCTGTCAGATGCAACTCGGTGTTTAATGCTGATGATTGTGTCGCGTTTATCAAGGAAATGTGCAAGCCAGTCATTGACTTGCTAGCTACATCAAACCCAGAGAAGGTGCACTGAAAGTGCATTGAAAGTGGGCAGCCCACAGTAAAGTTCCTAAAATGTGTAAGGATTTTGAACCCCAGAAGATGAAGTGGGATTTTCTCCCATGAAAGCTCATGCGATAAATAAATCTGTTAGTCTTTAAGTGCCGCAAGACTCCTTGGTTTTTTTTGCTTTGCTAGACTAACACAGCTGCCCCTTTGGAACTCAGAAGAGTTCCTGTAATGGCTCATGTCAAAGAGAATTATGCTTCAGTGACTTTGTTTACTCTTTTGCACTTGGACTTTGAAAAGCATCTAATTTACTGCAGAAAATGGATCATTTTGGTGAAAGTTACAAAGATCTCAGTTTAACAAGTCCTTCAACAACCATGGAATAAGTCTCTTTAGTTACTCCCATCTCATCATTCAGCAGAATTATTCTGGAAAATTGGGTAGTTTTCCTGTTGAGAGAAGACCAGATTTTTGTTCCCTTAAAATCATGTAAAACAGGTTCTGTGTTATTACAAAGAATTCTTTCTTGGGTGACTGGCTGGTGAGATTTGCCCACATGCTCAGGGTTTAACTGATCACCATATTTGGGGTCAGGAAGGAATCTTCCCAGGTTAGATCGGCACAAGCTCTGAGGGTTTTTTAAAGTCTTTAACCATGATTTGAGGACTTTAATCACTCAGTCATAAGTTAGAGGCTTATTGCAGGAGTGAGTGTGTGATGTTTTGTGGCCTTCATTATGCAGGAGGTCAAACTAGATGATCATATTGGTCTCTTCTGACCTTTGAGTCTTCGAGGATTAAAACTTCATTGAAACCTTTCAATTTACATACACTTGGTGTAAAATTGATATTAGAGAGAGAATGACTCCAGTTAAATAATTTAGACCCAAGAGGATTTTGAACCACCTTCACCCCTGAAGTTTGGAAATGATGTGATTTGCAGTTTCTAAAGGTTTCAGTTACTGTCCTGGCCAGATGGATTCTATTGTCTGCACTGGTTACGTTTAATATCGCTAATGCTCAGATTAAAGGGCGTGTGGATAGATAGAGGCGGGCTATCAGCGCTTGAAAGGAAACATGTGCTTGCAGCTTACTTATGGCGTGCTATGCTGCAGATCATTTCAGTGCATTGGTAGCACTGTATTCTTGTCAGAATGATGAGGGAGGAATAGGGAGAAGCAAATGGAAAATATTCTTCACTCCTCCCCTGTCTTTGGGGTCCTCTGCAGCTTTCTTCTTGCCTTCTGTGCCTGAGAAGGAAGTGGGGTACCTCAACTTCCCTAAAGGATCATTAAAAAAAAAAACTAAGTTCAAAATGAGTTTCCTGTTCAAGGAAGAGAGCTTAGCACTTAGAAGAACAGCTCTTCATTGTAAGAGGCAGACATTTTAGTTTTATGAGAAACAAATAAAATATTCCAGCATGCTTCACAGGCATAATACTTTCTTAGGCTCTTTAGTTGCAGAATGACCTGTCTACATAGGCTGATCAGATGCAGAGAATATCCTGTCCCAAGTGTTAGCCATGGCTGATGCAAAGAGATGGAGGAGGAGGGGAAGAGGGGAGCAGGGGCAAACAGCTGTGTTATAGGAGCACAGAGTCCGAGGTGTTCCTGCTCTGTGTTGCAGTGGTGCAGTCCTACCCAAATCAGAGGGGAAACATTGGGAGCGTAACTTAGAGCAAAACTGTCCCTTTAAATTTAATGTATTTCCCATATCATAATAGATGTTTGACTTCTGCAGCAACACATCTCAGCATGTCTGAACTTTGGCCAATGGTGAGTAAATGGCAGGAGAATTATGCTGCTCTATGGATGTTTGGGAGGTACAGCCAGGTGTGAGAGATGATTTGTCCTTCCAGCTCTGATTTTTTTAACTGATAATTGTTTGTATGAAGTATATTAATTTATACTGAGAGACCAAATGCAAGCCCAAGGACATGAGTATTCTTTTTCTGTGCCACACTCAAGTCATCCACCCCTTAAGAGTATGAGGATGTTGAAAGCTTGCTGAAGTCCTTGATGAAATTGAATGTTAAAACAACCAGAAGCAGCTATGAGTTTTCCAGTTGGTGTCATAACTGGCTTATTGTGAAAGTTGTGATTAAAAGTAGTTGGGGAATCACATTAAAATTAGTCTAATATAAAACCATGAATTGTGCCCATCTAGTACTGCTTTTTTGAGATCTATAAAGTGTTCCAGGAAAGGGATCTGATGATGGGAGCTTTGATTTTTTTTTTAATTTTATTTTTAAAATAATCTTTTCTGATTTCCAGGATATTCTTTCTTCCCTTCCACTTGTCCATTAAAACAAGTTTACATAACAGCTTTCATTGTGTATTGAGTTCAGTTGTTAGCAGGGTGCACTGATTTCAATCACTTGCTTTAATTGTGTTTTGCATTTGTTTATAACTAAATGTAGCTTTTAAACTAAATGTGGTGCTTCTTTTTGATAACCAGTAGGACACACTGTATTTATAGATGTTTGTTTAAGCAGACATATATTTTAGTTTACCTTTATTCAGCTTTTTAATTTTTACATTTCTTATGTTAGAAAATGTTGAAAGATGCATTTTTTATTTACATTCCAAAAGGGCAGCTGTTTTAGTATAGTTCAGCAAAAGAAGCAAGGAGTCCTGTGGCACTTAAAGACTAACCAGAAAATCCCACTTTGTCAGATTCTTTGAAGATGGGGGAGGTTATAGAATGGGATGAAAATAAATGCAAGGGAGTGTAAGACATGGGATCAGGTCTTACTGTAACAGCAAATCAGAGCAGTTTTTAAGATTCAGACACTGGGAAACAGCACATAGAGGAGGGTGAAGTCTAATCACCTGTGACACTGGGAACAGAATCACTGGTCACAATTTAATCCTGCTTTCACACAATCAAATCTACATACGAATGCCAATTCATCTGTTTCTCTTTGAAGTCTTGCTGTCCCATTAACTTTCTTGAGCACCATTGTTAACAAGTCATTCACAGAGTGATTAGAAAGATAGAAGTGCTGAGCAGCTGGTTTTTGAGTGTTGTGATTTCTGATGTCAGTTTTGTGCCCTTTTATTCTTTTGCACAGAGATTGTCCTGTTCGTCCAATGTATATGGTGTGGGGGTACTTTGCCACTAAAATATGTTCCAAGTTTATGGAAACTTGGTTTTTATTTAAAACTAATATAAATGATTGATTAAACAAAGGAAGTGTTATCTGAACTTAATGAATTGAACTCGTTATTTCTGGTCAACATGGCCTTCAAGATTTTAGAACTAGTAGGTTTCATTCTCTTACACTTAGTTTTTATTCATAGATTGGATGGGGTAAAACAAATTTTCCTGCTTTTTCAGCTCCCAGTTGATTTCTTGAATTTGAATGAATTGGTCATTGGACTGAGCCAAGCGAATAAACTAAAATGAAGAAAATATTTTCTTTCTACCTGCAGAAATGGCTACTGTTGTCAAAAACTTGTTTCACTTTGACAGACACTCATTCCCGGTGCTTAGTCAATGACTTCCACAAGTTCAGTGATTTGACTTTCTTTAAAATTTGGCAGTAAATATATACTGCTTAATAGTACTTTTTGTGTTCAATTTAAATTATTGAAATAAATGATAAATTTAGGCTTTTTTAAAAGAAATCATTGGTTTTTATCCACTGCAGTGCTCACATGTTAAAGGAAAGAATCAGGACCAGTAGCCCTGCAACTCAGCATTCCTTAATACCACATGGAAGACTGGGGGAAGGGGAAAAAAAAGGCAATGTCCTTTAATTTCTCTACGCACAGGTTTACAAAAACAGTATAGAGACCAAACATTTCACCTCATTCTTTACAATCTAAAAGAAAGAGAGAGCAATATTATTTAAATATGGAGCCAGCTAAACACATGCATTTTGCTGTAATATCTGTGTTTGTCCCTGTATTCTCTATTTTAATTATTTTTGGTTCCCTTACATTCTTTATCTGGGATCTTTTCGAGCTGAAGATAGATAAGTTAGTGGGCAAATCGTTGGCCTTTCATACTGTAGACAGTTACACGGAAACTAGCTAATCCCCCTGATTCCAAACAAGAAGCCATCATACATGCAGAAGCCAAATGTGGTTTGACTTTATTGTAAATCTCTCTTAAGGAGATAATCTGCTAGAAGTGAACAACCTGTTTTGTCAGTTACCTCTCCTTTTAAAGATAAACCGTTCCTTGAAGAAACAAAAATCATTCACTACTTCAGCAAAGAGATTTTGCATTTTTCCTTGCTTCTAACCTAACTTAAATGTCTGTTTTGCCTACTTAATTGCACTACAAATGAGAAACACAGAACAAACATCTCAGTCAAGTATGAAAAAAATGTAGGAGGAACAAAAGCCATCACCCAGCTAGTGCTGAGCATGGCAAATAGTTCTAGTTTATGTACACACATTTCTTTGAAATCTGGCAATAGAAAAATCCTAGAAAATGTACAAAATCAAGGTTTCTGATTTTGGAAGCAATGAAACATAGATATAGTTTAGACAGTAGGACTTTAAACTAGCATTTAATCTTCACTGGCATAAATAAAAAGACAGTGAAAACTGTTGCATTCAGGCTCCCATGAGAGTATTTTCATATAGATTAAAACAAATTGGGCCAGCTCTCTTGCATTAGTGCAAATTAGGAAAAGTGCCATGGGAGTTAGTAAAGTTCCACTAGTGTAAAATTAAGAAAAGATCTGAATCCATCCCTTTGAATTACAGTAATCTCTAAATGTGAGGCATGCTTTGTTACATCTTCAGAGATCTGTAAGTACAGTAATGCATTTTGTGAAACTTGCAGTGCTGTACTTCCAAGATTAGAGTCCATCCTCAATCATTTATGTTCTGTTTCCTTACCAAGTGATGCAAATAATTCTCAAGATTTGCTACATAATGCTTTAATATTTGTTGTTTTCTGTGTTGTTAGTAACCATCTTGGTCCCAGGATATTAGAGAGGCAAGATGGGTCAGGTGATAACTTTTATTGGGCCAACCTATTTGTTTAATTGGTAGGGAATTGTCATCTAGCCCTGTTGACGAAATGCCAATTGAGTTTTAATAGTCATAATTTAATTAAGATGGGCTTATTTTCCCCAGCGGAAATTCTTGAATTGGCTGGAAATGCAGCGAGAGACAACAAGAAGGGTCGAGTCACTCCTAGACACATCCTGTTGGCTGTAGCAAATGATGAAGAATTAAATCAGGTAAGAAAAATCTCCATCTTGTGAGGGCCAGGATTTCATTTAGGGTTTCTTTTATTATCTTTCCATATGGCTCAATTAATAGTCAAGTCCTTTCCTTCTTGATCAGGCCACTGGGAACCAGTTCATTCATTCATTCATTTGTGCACACATCACATAACTAGTTAAAGTGCTCATCTTAATTACATGTTTCAGTGAATCAAATGTCCGGTGCATGAGACACAGCACAACATTGCCCCATCTGAGTTGTAATAGGTGCATCTTGAGACACCAAAGTAAAGCCCCCTATGAAGCTGAGGTAGTCAGTTCCTTTTAATTATTCATTTGTGTATCATGGTTAGGTATGAGTTTGGTGTTTTTGGGGGTGTTTTTGGGGGGGTGGGTGGGTTGGGGTAAAACGTAACCCTCTGTGACCAGACTTCTGGAGTAAGTGGGCCAGGTCTTGAGATTCTCCATCACAACTTACTAATCAGGACAGTGAAAGAAATTCAGACATTGTCATTATTTGCATTGGACTATATTTTCCAGAAGCACCAGCCAGGGTCGCAGCCCTTTGTGTTAAGTCCTGTACAAACATGTAACAAGAAGTCCCTGCTGCAATCCACTATTCCATTGACTAGCTGGGGGCAAAAAAAAAAAAAAAAAATTCTATCCCATCCATTCTCCCTATATAGTTTAGAAATCCTGTAATAGTACCCTATTCATCATCCCTTTTGTGGGTCAGGCACCTTACATTATAGATCCTGAGCTGTGATCCAGGAGCACTGAGCACCATTAAAGATGGAGAATGCAATAGAAGCTTTAAGTCACTTTTTGCACCCTCTGTAATCCAGGAGGAATGTTGATGCTAGTCTGATCCGGGGCATAGATACCTACATCAGTGTGTGTGTGTCTTCCATCGTCATAACACTGTCCACGCTAGCACTTTTGTTGTTGAAACTTACATTGGTCAGAGAGGGTTTGGGTTTTTTTTCTCCACACCCCAACTAACAAAAGTTTTACTGACAAAAGTGCTCTTGTAGGCAAATCTTTAGATTCTTGTTAACTTTAACATTTCTGGGTATATATGTTACCCTTCATCTGAAATTTTTTGTCTGTTAACATCTTTAGTTTTTAAAAATTATGGGGAATACAGAGTTCAAGAGCTCCCTATGGGCCGTGGTTGCTCCAGCAATCCCTGCAGTGTTGAGCTAAGGGACTCCCTCTCAGACACACCCTACCCTGCAAAGCTCTTCAATCCACAGATATGACTGCCCTATTTTCTCTCTAATCTGTATCTGTATAATTTAGTCTTCATTTGTACACATTTGACTGCATAGGTGAAAAATTAATGGTGCGTGAGTACTGAAGACACCCGTGATGTGTGGCAATATATGAGTCTGTGCATTTTCTGACTAAATTGTTCAGTTTAAATTCAGTGTATAATCATCATCATGTCATGTGCAAAGAATTTCTTTAGAGGTATATGTTGAGATATATAAAGAAATATTTAGGAATAGTCCAGATAGAATACAGTGCATATTAATAAATGCTGCTTGTTCTTTATCAGTGGGTGTAAATGCTGGAATTTATTATTTGCTATTTTATTTATATTTAGCTATTGAAAGGTGTCACCATAGCCAGTGGTGGTGTATTACCAAATATTCACCCAGAACTGCTGGCAAAGAAGCGGGGATCTAAAGGAAAACTGGAAGCCATCATCACTCCACCCCCAGCTAAGAAGGCAAAGTCCCCATCACAGAAGAAAACTGTATCAAAGAAAGCAGGAGGCAAGAAAGGATCAAGAAAATCCAAGGTAGAGTATTCTGTATTATCAAAGCCAAAATGCACAGGGCAGGAGCTGCTGTAGTTGTAGGAGCAGAGTGATCTAGGTGATGCACTAAAGGATATTTTCCAGTTCAGGGTGTGGCCAGCAGTAGCAGTTTCATTAATAACTTAAGCAATTACTAAAGATCAAATAACAACCCCCTCCCGAGGTATTTCAGAGCATGAAAGTCAGTCAAACAGGCTCATCTTGTTTATACAAGCTGAATATTGCATCCTCTATGTGGAGACAGTTTCTGAAGGCTTGAGGAGGTGGGGACTACGGCTGTGACCTGGCAGGATTGTGCCTCAAGGTCAATGTACTCAACGGATCCCAAAGTCTCTTATAGCTGCTGTAGTGTCAACTGTGCAATGTTTGTCTATGTGCTGTCATTGGGTAAGAGGAACGACTTAAATTTACATGGACTTTGCACGCGGTATCAATATTGGAGAAGAACATGTTTGAGAAAAAGAGCCTTTAGATATTTCTATCAAAATCCCATTAGAACAATATCATTCTTCTTTCAGTTGCACATAAGAAACATAATATTTTAGTTTCCTGATTTTATCAGCTAGCACATCATTAACATTAAAAAAGGTATATTTTAGAAGTAGAATTAGTAAGTTTCTTCTAATTTTTTGAAATTCAGAGATGGGTTTAGTTCTCTCTTTGAAGTAGGGATAGGATTTTACCAGAGCAGGTTGGTAGATCTTTCTGCAGTGAAGAAATTATGATATTTAGCTTGGCTAAATACTGATGCTTCACCCCAAGTAGTAATATAAATATGTTTTATTCAGCATCTTTAGACTTCCATAGTGAGAATCTTCTGAAATACAGGAGAGTTCTAGATTCCTAAAGACTAACTTACTTCATTTAGAGAAAAAGAAAAGAACAAGGAGGAAAAGGACCAGATCATGATAAATTTCTTGTACTAGAAAAATGAAGCTGATATTAGCACTTTTTTTACTAGAGTTTCAATTTATACAGCTTAGGAATTTCTTTCTAATTCATTTGCATACCTTAGTGTGTGTGTGGAAAAAATATGAAAAATTACACATGCAAAATTCTGGGTTTACCTGCATTTAATGTGCATTTAAAAATGTTGCTTTCTGTGTTCAACAAAGCCAGTATCTTTATCTTGTATGCTTTATTCTGTAGGTTCTGATTTTTTTTTTTCTGATTTTTCAGTTACTTTTTGAACTCACGAATTTTTTCTCTCCTCATAGAACACTTAGTATTTGACATTTGGAGTTATAACCATGCACTAACAATTTCCCTTAATCTAGACTTTTCCCCCCTAACTTTTGATTACAAAAGCAGGAAGTCTGTTGTGCAGTTCTGTTTTTCTTCTACACAATAAATTTCATTGTCTGCTTACTATACTAGTATTTGACTAACAATAAACTCCTGGGGAATTGAAATAGGATGCACAATTGTCTAATCTTCAAAAGATTTATGTAATTTAGTAAAATATGGTTATAGCGCCTAGAAACACAAATATAATTCTGCTTCTTCACCACCTTCTTTAACTCACAGGCTATGTTCCCTATACCAAGCGGATATCCAGATGTATTGCTGAAATTGCTGAGGCAGTGCATCTTTATGCTCAATGACATTATTATTTCAAATTAAAATAAAATATTCTTACCTCTCAATTTGGAAGCAGTTGAGCTTGTTGCTACAGTAGTTGTTTCATTGCCATCAGTGACATCCCTTCAAAAAGATACAGTTCTAATTTATATCAAATAATTTGACTCAGGACAAATGCCTGCTGTTCTAGTTAAATGTTTCAGTTAATCAACAGAATAAACCCAGTAATTTTACTGGCGGTACTAGAAAATTGGTTGCGGCAGGTTTGAAAAACAGAATTTTTCAGCCAGTGCCTACAATGCCTCTAGTCTGACATAAAGCATAATGGAATACATGATTAATGTGGTTTACAATAAAGGCCAAATTTTCAGATGAGTGCCTGAAAGCAGAACTGTGAAATTTGTGTAACCACTTTCATGGACAGATGCAGAATTTTGTCTGAAAAAGTTCCAAAGGGGTAGCTGTGTTGTCTCTCATGAATGCCAAGAATGTCCACTTACGCACACACAAATGGATACATTGACCTTTTGTGCTTATACTTTTAGAAAATCATTAAAAATATTATGGGAAATTTTAAAAAATTAATGAGTTCTCTGATTTGAGTGGTTTCACAGAGAAGAGGGAACCTCAGTGGATATGCAAACATTGAGATCATTCCTTCTCTGGATGCATATGTGCAACTTCCTTTATTAACATCAATCAGTCATACATAGGATTAAAGGACAGAATCCAATACTAGTGTTTGTATTTATTGTTTATAGTATAATAAATCTGTGTGCATATAATGCATAGCATATTTATCAGTATTATTGAACAGTATTTCTCAGTCTCAGGTTAACTAATTAACTATATTTTTGCAAGAAGAAGCAGGGAGAAGTCAGCAAATCAGCAAGTGCTGACAGTACAACAGAAGGAACTCCTGCAGATGGATTCACAGTCCTGTCCACGAAAAGTCTTTTCCTTGGCCAGAAGGTATGTTTGTGCATTTTATAAACCAATACCTGTTTTGCAGTTTTGCTTAGGAGATGCACCCAAAAAAAGGTCTCTGCTTGATTAGTATTAAGACAGTCTTGTAGTTGATCCGCACATGCAGTACAAAGCAGATTTGAATGAGCATTTTTTTTAACAAAGAAGTCTCCTGAGACCATTTTTGAGAACTGTTTTTTAATAGATGGGCCTCCATGTGCATAATTAACCGTTCTGATGCAGTTTTTTATGAGATGGCATAATTATTAAAACTAAGCTTCCTTCAATGATGACATTTTGCCAAGGACAAAATGGTTTTATACAAGAAGCCACTTATTCCCAATATAAATGATTTACAGACTTCTATCAAACCCTATTTAAGATACTTGTTTGTAATAGATTTTTTGTTTACAAAAACGAATGACACTTTTTTTGAAAAGCTATTTATCAACAGTCTTATTTACTCTGTGAATATATTTTGGGAGTTGGCTGTGGTAGGGTTTTAAAGCTAATATAACCCTTTAAAGGAACATTATTAATTCCAGAAATGAACCTGGTCTCTTTTCTTGAAACCAGACTTCAACTTGTGTGATATGCTATTTTGAAGTAATACTACATCTTTCTTTTATCATTCAGTGGCTAAATCATTGTATTATAAATTGTAAGTGACAAACCATTTTTGTCCCATCATGGAATGTCTCCTTTGTCTCATTCTTATTTCATATTGAGACTGTACGTCATTTGTCATTGCACAGCTTGTCTGCTAAGTTCATTATGCATGCAAATAACTTTATTTTATTATTTGCAAATGGTTTTTGTATTTTACATGCAATTTACACTCATCGTCAGACTGTCCTTTGGAGGGGAGAGACTGACCACTTCCACTGGAAGGTCTTTAAAATTTTCAATTTTAAAACATTTTGATTAGTTTTAGTTAAAATTCAGCAATTGTAAACTAAATATTCTCTCTAAAGAGTAACCAGTTTAAGGCTTTTGGAACTGATTCGGTATTCCTTTTTTTCAAAATAAGAATAATATGGTAGAAATTAATGTCACATTATCACGAACGAGACCCTGCTGCCAGCAGAGACAGTAGGATTATGCCTTTCGTTCAATGCGAGAAAGCTCTTTGGGACAGGTACTGGTTTTGTTCACTGTTTATATTGGAATGGGGTCTTGGTCCGTGACTGGGGTTCTTAAGTGATAATGATAATATAAATAGTTAATAATAAACAGGTCTGGGTCCCAGTGCTGCTTTGATTTGAATAACAAATACAATGGGTTTATCTTGCAGAGTTTACTTTCCATTTCTCCCTCATCAGTGAGGGATTTGTAATCATATGCTGGTGAAAGGATGCCACCTACCAACTGCACTGAACATTAAATAAGTGGTTCGTTCTTCATTTGGAACACAGGTCCCTGAGAGTATATGGCCGTGCGGTCTCTGTACAGCCGTATTCCCTTCTGCCTCTGTGGAGCTTTAACTCCTGGACAGAATCACTCTTAAGCTCCCCCGCCCAGTTTGGCTGGTTTTAGCTTTTTTCTGCATATGCAAGTGAAACGGAGCATCTGTTTCAATTTGTCTGCAAATCTAAAGTTACCTTTAAAAAAAAAACAAAAAAAAAAACCTATGTAAGTTAAGCACAAAATCACGCATGAAGGAGCTGTTTCCCAGTGACTTATGTTTGATGGGAGGAAATGTGATGTGATCACATTGACATTAATGAGAGTTTGCCCATATTGTATTTAAGAATACATGTAAAGGAAAAAAAATGTAAACCTGATGCAAATTACACTTCCTTCAAATTAAAACCCATTTAAAATATGCATTTCTCTGCTGATGGAGAGAGGATACATATTGATATATATCTCATAAGTTTTAAAGGCCATATTCTGCTTTTGCCCCATATAAGGAACGGTTATTAATGACAGTGAATGCTCAGTGCAAGAATCAAGATCATAAAACACCATGTCATTAATAAATATAAGAATTCTGTAAATCCTATTCTCTATCTAGGTTTAAAAGGGGGGGGGGGATTTTAACCTCATGAAATGGCATAGTAAAAGCTGTTAATTTTTTTTTTTTTTTTTTTTTTTTTTTTAGAAAAACATTTTGCGAACTAATATGACTTTTCATGCATTCCTTTTTAAACTGAAAACATGAAAAGCTTACAAGGCAAACAGTTGTTTGCATTGTAGTGCTTTAAAAAGTAATATCTTGGAATATGTACATTTTAACAAGAAGACAGGATAGAATAGTTTGTTTGTTCCATTGTTTAGGAATATTTTCAGAAGCATTTCCCAGAAATTATTTTTGAGCAGCACAACATGTCCCACTATATTTTCCTCATGGTCACACACAGTTATTTTTTCTATATGCCTTTGTTTTTCAGTTGTTGTTTTAGTTAATGTTTCTAGTTAGCATTCGTTATTGTTAGTATCAGATTAGATCGACAGAGAGGGGCTTGGGTATTTCCATCCCTTTTCTGGGGAACTTGTTTGGCCTGAGTGGGCATTCTTGGCTCAACAGGTTTCAAATGCTGCCTGTCAGGAGGCTTTCCTGGTCAGCAATGGTCACTTGAAGTGTACCTATTGCTTTGGAGAGCCCAATACATCCCAAAAGTGTAACTTTTATCAGCCTCTCAAATTTAGCACAGAAAAATCCAGTGGAGGCTTCCGATGGTGGAGTGATCCCTTTGACCCACTTCCGAGTCAGGCCAGGGAACTCTTCCCCCACACACACTTGTAAATCTGTGTCCAAGCAGATCCCTTTGACCTCAGCACAAACCTCCCCAAAGAAGTGGAGTTCTGTCTCTACTACAAGAAGTCAGCTGCCAAAAGGCCCTAATCTCCCACTCAGTCTGTATAGTCAGACCCCTCACCCTCTCAACTTGGTGCCGTGTTGGAAAAGGACTCTTCAACTGGTAATGACGGGACTAGGAGATCCTGGACTACATTAGAGAGAGAAGGCTTCAGCAGACCCCCCACTCCTGGCTGTGAAATTCAGGGAGGCCCAGGATCTGTGCCCCTTTAGAATGGCACTGTAAATCTGACTGGACCATCAGTGTTTTCTAACTTGGCAACATTAGTTCCAGAAAAATAGAAGCACCAGGCATGTTCAGGCCTGGAACCTGCATGCTCCCGATCAATGGCACCGGAAGGAGGAAGGAAGGAGAGATTCAGACGGCCTCCTCTTTGTCAGTGCAAGTTTCTTCTCTACATGCATACAAGAACCCGTGCTATGACAAGGTTCTTTGTCCATCACAGGATCAGGCTAGAGTGCAATCTCCTCTCCTGCATGGACACCCCCCCCTCCCCGAATGGCTATACTGTGATCCTTGGGTAGCATATTGGCAGCAATTTGCCAACCCCCCCAGCTCCATTGCACTGAGAGGGCTAGTATTACACAGTCCTCTACCAAATGCAACGACACCTTTGAAGAATGGGAGATTAGGATGGATATGGAGGCCACTCCTCAGACTCTTGTTTCATCCTTGCTTACTACTGTTGATGGCTGAAGATTTTCATCAGTTCCAGAATCTTCTTGGCTAACATCCTTCAAATACCTCCTTGAGGAGGTTAAAGACACACCATGCAGGCTCACATTCTGCAGTCGGCAACAGCCAGTTAGGTTGCACTACCTGTTAATGACGCCCTCCTAGATCAAGTAAGGACTGTTTGGCAAATTCCTGTCACCATCCTTCCAACTTGCAAATAGGTGCATAAGAAATATTGTGTTTTCCCCCAAGGACTCAGAATTTTTGTACTCCCACCCCTCACATAAATCCAAGGGATAAGCTGCACCAGTGTACATTTCTTACGGTAAGGACCAGAAGAGGTTAGAACTTTTTGCCTCGAAGACTCCACAAACCTCCAGTTTCAGATTGCAGATTATCAGATGATCATGGCCATATCTAACTCCACAAATTACAAGAAGTTTGCTGCTTTTATTGAGCATCTTACATAGGAGCATAGAGAACACTTTCAGGCCATCATAACAGACGGTCAGTTATTAACAAGAACCTCTCACCAAGGGTCCTTAGATGCCACAGACACTACTGCCAGATCCAGCTCCATAGCAGTAATGTGCAGGGTGTCATGTCTCCAGTTGTCAGATGTCCTGAAATAGGATTAGAATACTGTTGCAGATCTCCTGTTGGATGATCAGAAGCTCTGACTCATCTGTAATCCCCAAGAAGTACTCCAGGGCCATGTTGAGATCTCTGGATATATGAAACTCTACTAACAAGGGAGATTTTACATGTCTGAAACTGCTCAGAGATCATGCCTGGCCCAGTTCTCTAGATTTTACTGAACTGCTGAACCCAGTAGAAAGAGATAAAGAATCCAGAGGAAGGGAGCTCCTCATTCTTTTCCAATGACTATCTAGTCAAAATCACTACAAAATTTTGACAGGCTGGTCAAGGGTTTAATTCTGCCTTCCTACCTCTAGCTAGGAAGGTGCAAACTTTTTGCACATCTTCCCACTTTTGGAGACTGCCTTTCTGATTTCAAACAGGCATGTTGCCATATTACAATGGACAAGTGGGTTATGGAGGTTATAGCATCAGGCTACACCATCTACTTCAAGTCCCTCGCTTCCTACCACTCCCCTTCCCTCTTTATCTTCAGGGACCCCTCTCATGAGACTATGCTGAGTCGAGAAGTGTGTTCTGTCCTTCATTTAGGAGTGCTAAGGGATGGTCTCATCCCTTCACAACGGGGAAATGGTTTATTCAAAGTATTTTCTCATCCTAAAGAAGGATGAAAGGTAGAGACTGAACATAGATCTAAGACAACTGGACAAATATGAGACATTTTAGAAGTTCAGGATGGTGACTCTGGCAGCTATAATTCCTTCCCTAGAGGCAGGAGATTTGATTTTCAGCCCTTTGTCTACAGGACACTTATTTCTGTATAGCAATTCACTCTGCTCATGGGAAACACTTACATTTTACCACGGGCCAGGACCATTTTCAATACAAGTTACTTCCCTTCAGCCACTGTTTGGCTCTTAGGGTATTCTTAAGGTTCAAGTGGTGGTAACTGCTTTCTATAGGAAGAGGCTTTTTTGGTCTCCCCGTATCTTGACAACTGGTTGTTCAAGGGTTAATCTTATGAAGCAGTGCTGATCTACACCCAGGAAGCTCTTGTTTTCTTCCAGGACTTGGGTCTCCACGTGAATGTTAAAAAAAACCAAAAAACCACACACATTCATTCTAGTAGAGAGAATGCGGTTTATAAGGACAGCTGGATTCATTGACAATCAGAGCCTGCCTTTCCAAGGACAGATTCATAATCTTGGCAAATATAGTTGCAACAGTTCAAGGAGGTCCCTGGACTACAGTAAGGAACTGTTCACACCTGTAAGGTCATAAGTCAGCTTACACCTTTTTAACCAAACATGCAAGATTACACCTTTGCTGCTTTCAGGGCAGAAGGATCTGTTGCTGAACCAGGCACAGCTTGAACAAATAGATCACGATCCTCTCCAGGTGAAGAACTTCCTAAACTGGTGGAAAAATCAGCTTAATGAGTGCAGGACCATCCCTATTATCCACCCATCTCTGATAGTAACCGACAAGATAAACATCACTGTTACACTCAGGGCAGGTGATCACCTAAGGAGATTGGTCTCCAGCTCAACCTGTTGGAACTCAAAGCAGTCAAGAACAGGAGCTTTCAGTTCTTACCCTTTATCAGGGGCAAATCAGTCAGGATAATAACAGACTGTATGACTTGCATGTTCTGTGTCAAAAAACAAGGAGGAGCAAGATCCCCCTCACTGTGTGCCAAAGCCACAATGTTATGGAATTCATGTATAACCCGTCAGATTCAGATCTCAGTTGTTTACCTTCCTGAAGCCCAGCAAGTCATAGCTGATATGCTCAGCAAATGCTTCTCTCAGCACTATGAATGGGAATTGGACTATGAAATCTTTTACAGGGTATTCCAAAGACAGACATTCAGAGGTTGACCTATTAGTCACATTCAGCCATAAGAAATATCCCCTCTTTTGCTTAAGAGGAGGCCTAGATTGCCATGTTTTGGGGACTACACCCACAAAAGCTCATGCCATAAATAAATTTGTTAATTTTTGAAAGTGCTATAGGACTCCATGCATGTTTTGGGGAGGTGCTTTTCTCCTTCCCTAGATAACAGACTTGTTCTGTTCATTCCCTCCAACTCCACTAATACGAAAAGTGATTGACAAGGTCAGGCACAACCAGGTAGGGTTATCTTTATGGTACCAACCTGGTTGAGATAGGTTTGGTATCCTTATCTGCCGCACCTGTGTGTCCAACTGGCATTTGCTTCCGACCATCCCTCATCTCATCTCCCAGCATGCAGTGTACATGCCTCCCCCAAACCAAGGGTTCCTGCACCTCCAAGCGTGCGTGGCTTCTGGGTAGTTCATGAGTTTAGAATCAATAAGAGTACAGTGGATATAAGTATGATTAAACAATAGACAGGCGTTAGTTGGAATTAGTTACCTTCAGAAACAGAAAAGATTCCACCACTGATGTCAGAATCTTGCATCTGAATTCTCTTTGCCCTCAGCAATTTTGGATTCTCTGCTGGACTTGAAGAAATTAGTGTTGTCAATTAGCTCTTAGGATGCATATTGCTATGATACCAGGATTTCATTATTTATAGAGCGGTTTCCATTACTGCTTACCCTATATCCTCAAGATTTGTTAAGGGTTTAGTGAACCTCTGCTCCCATGTTTAGAATCCTACTCCTACTTAGGATCCAGCCTGAAACCTAGGTAATTCCAAGGCCTCTGTTTGAACCTAAGGCAGCCTGCTCCTTGCTTCATTTATCACAAAGGCAACCTTTCTAGTCACCATCATGTCAGCTCACACACTTGGGGAGATTGAGTCCTGACTGGCAGATCTGCACCCCCACCCCACGTACAGTATTTTTCAAGGGCAGTGTCTCTCTGAGCACACCCAAAATTCTTACCTGCTGCGTTGTATTCATCTACTACCAGTAATTTCCCCTCAACTACATATCTCAGTGGAAGACTTACTTTCATATTTCAGATGTGAGACAGGCATTGGCCTTCTGTATAGGTAGTAATGAGCAGTTTCAGAAATCACCTTGACTTTCTCCATTGCAGAGGGATTCAATATCTACACAGACTTTCGAGGCGGATAGCTGACTGTATTGTCACTTGCCACATTGAAGCTGGTGCTCTGCCTTCCCAGAGGAAAATAGGAAACATTCCATCAGCTCAGGCAACTTCCACAGCTTTAGGCAAAGACTATTCCAGTATCTGAAATATGCAGAGTTACCACATGGGCTTCAGTGCCTACTTCTTCAAACACTGTGCTTTGGTCCATGATATCAAATCTCATGCGGCAGTTGGTATGACAGGACTGACTTCTATCTTAGACTCAATTCCAGAGCTCCCTCTTCTTTGTAGTGATGTTGCTTGGGAATCCTCTCAAGTGGAACACCCGCCACTCAATACTCTCCTTGTGCAGTAACTGTGATTCTTTGAGATGTGTCCCCGTCTTTGTGTTCCACTACAAGCCTACCTTCCCTTCAGCTTTAGACTGTGCTTTGATAGACATTCAGATAGAGAAGTAACTGGCACAGCTCTAGATACCCTCACAGTTGAGCCTGTGTGCAGGCCAGATGGACATTGCTAATGTAAAACCTCCAACTGAGGCTCGAGGGGCACTGTGTACACCAGAAGGGCAGCACCCATAGAGATGCACATTCCAAAGAACCACAGTTACTGCACAAATGAGTAACCTCCTGTTGATCCTTGATATTGTGTATATTTCATATTTGAGCATGACTTGTGATTTAATGCAACACTTAATAAACTGTGCTCAAAACATGTTACTAGAAGACGGAACCTGTAATTCCTGATATACCACTTAATAGTTTCATGTTTAAAGAACCTAAAATATAAACATGAGGTTAATTTTTAGATACTTATGCTAATTGATTTCTGTCACCCTGATACATACCAATGATAAATTATCCTAATACTTTAATACTGACAGACCTGTGCAGAGATAAACTAGGGGTGGTTTGTTTTCAGAAAAACACTTGACCAAAGTTAAAAGTAGACCCTGTAAAAATATTCCTTGGGATTGCAGCATAAGCATGGCTCTTAAACCAGGAACACCACAAAGCCTTCTATTTACTCCATGGTGCTACTTTACCAGCCCTTTCACCAGTGTAACCCAGCACTGGACAAAAGAAAACTTAAACTGCTGAGGTGCAGACTGTGATGTCTGCTTTTATGGCTGAAAAGGAAGCATGCCTCCTTTTTAGGATTGGCAGTGTCATTAGAAATAAATGCTTGATTTCTTAAAAACATCTTCACAAGTTATGGATTAAGCAAAGAAAGGAAAACCACTAAAACCATCATGTACTCTGTTAAAAGTCCTGGCCTGTATAAAGAATTCCTGGCTCAAACTGATGCATAAGTCATGAGAGAATCTTTGAGCCAGGAGTTTCAGGGGGGGAATACTGTATCCTTTACCATGTCAGCACAGGAATTGCAAACAATTCTGAACATAAAACATACACTGCATACAAACAGAACTTATTAAGAACATTCACTTCCTCTCCACATACAGAACAATGTTTGAGTCTTGTGTTTTGAAATTGATTCTTTGTTTGACCAGTAACCCCTTTTATGACCTGCACTTTAATTTGCATATTTATTTGCAGTGATGCTATCTCCATCTGTGTTGCAAAGCTTACTTTTCTGCAGCTGCTCTGATTTCCCAGCTGTCCTGTTATTTCCCACCTCATGCTTTTCTTTTCAGCTGAACCTTATTCACAGTGAAATCAGTAATTTAGCCGGCTTTGAGGTGGAGGCCATTATCTATCCTACCAATGCTGACATTGACCTTAAAGATGACCTAGGTAAATGGGGAATGGGTTGACACAACTAATGGTCACATGAAAATTATGGAACCCAGAATTTATTCTCTTGGACTTCATGCATTAAAATAAGACTCCAAATTCGGAAGTGCTCAAGAAAGCAGAACCTACTTAATTCAGTTCAGAAACTTGATTTGGACCAAAGCTAAATATTTGTATATTATTATTGATTTTCTGCAAGTTCAAAATAAGAAGTCATCTAAATTCCTTTCCATAATGCTCATACTTGACTGTTAGCTACTTTGAGGGGGGTTCTTATGTGGATTAATTAAGGATTATAATGTTCTTTGTCAGGTTTCTTTCAAAATAAGCAGTTTCTCCATTCTACCTGTAATCCCTTCTTTTCAAAGTAGGCATAGAATTTGGAAAGAGGGATGATCAAATTGTCTTGCTGCTTTGATTTATGTTTAATTAAATCAAGTGGTTTGTTTGTTTTTTATTATGCTTAAATTACTCCCCTCCCCATCACCTTCATATTCATTTGAGAATCAATACTGATTTTATGGTAAAGTAAAACTTGAAAGTATATTACAATATACTGTGCTTTTATGGCTTCCAGAAAGAAACTATTACCATTCAGTATGTCTGTTTACTAAAATAAGTAGTGATCTAGATGAACATCATGTAATACTATTTTTAATATTTGTTTGCTTATACCTGTTCTTTTTATTATTTTTCAGACTTCCTTAATGGAACTGTAAATTTAATTCCATTTTCACTACATTTTGCATGTGACAGTATGTGTATAAAGTACCAGGAGAAAAGTATAAGGAAGCTGAGTATGTCAGTGTTCATCTAATTACATTAAAAATGTGTGCATGTGGTTACAAACACACACTATACTTTACTTGTTCAAGTGCAGCCTTCTTTAAAGAGGGAAAATAAAGGGACTACTAGAAGGAAAATGTTACATCACACACATATAAAATATCTTAAAATATAACTTAATTAGATGGATAAGATGTGGATTTAAAAAAAAATTAATCATCTCTATTAGTAAAAGTGAAGACCAGACAACTCTGTGTGAAAACATGCTGTTTCTCCTAAAGTGAGAAAAACAAGCAAAAAGTCCCGTGGCACTTTTTAGAAAAACAAGCAAGGAATCCCATGGCACTTAAAAGACTAGCAAATGTATTTATTGCATGAGCTTTCTTGGGAGAAAATCCCACTTTGTCAGATGCTTTGAAGATGGGGGAGCTTACAGAATGGGAGGAAAATTAATGCAGGGAAGTGTAAGTCATGGGAAAGGACAAATCTAGGAGTGACAGCCTGCCACTTTATTGATGGTGGCAAAACAAAATGGAGAAACTAATTATTTTGTTTGACTTGATGATCCAGAATTTCTTTTTAAACAGATACCGTATACTAGTGTCATGCTCAGTGGGGTGCTGGTGTTATAGGTTTCTGCAAAGTGAAACCTTTTTAGCTGGTTTTAAAACTTTCGAAATGATTTCATGTGATTGCTCTGACTTACCGTCCAAACATTTATTTAAACCTGTGATACTCAACATTCTTCCTCCTCTCCTTGATTCCCCCCTCTCCCCTACACATACCTGCATACACCACTCAGAATATCCTTTTGGCACAAGGTTTGGAGATGTAAAGGTAGGAAATCATGGACGTTGGTACATGTGATAATGTAGAGCCTGTCCTCAGTCTCTATCCAACGTGGTTGATATACATTTGTTTACCTGTTGTAGTTGCAAGTTGTACAGGCTGACATTGCCACGATCGACAGTGATGCTGTCGTTCACCCGACAAACTCTGACTTCTACACCGGTGGTGAAGTAGGTAATGGAAAGTTCAGTGCTGCAGAGATTGTTTGTGTGTGCATGGTCAATCGGCAGCAACAAGCTTGTCCAAGCTATGCAGATTTGCATTCTTTTCTCTCTTCCAGCAGTCTTGTCTGAGCATAAAATCAAATGAGTAAGTGCAAAGTCATTGGACATCTCTGATTTGCATACTCAGATGAGACTTTGAAAAGCAATACTAGAGTACACCTCCAAAACCAAAGTTCAGAAAACTGGAACGGTGCTAATGTGTGCACAATTAAAGGGTGCTATAGGATTGTTTGTTTTGGCTATGTAAAATGCCTAGTTTTAAATAAAGTTGAGCCAAATCCTTCAGATTTATGATTTAGACCCAGTCTTCTCACTCTTCACCAAATTTTAGGTGTTCACATTTGATATCTTGGTGGTGGCCTATCTGGAATTTCTAGGCTCAGTGATTTTGTCATGTTTTACAGCCAGTCCCATAGTATTTTTGGCTTTAGTGAGACATCTTTTTACTCTCATGCAAACAGGCGCAGACTACCAAAGAGAAAATGCATGGGAGGCAAAATATTTAAGAAGTCCATTTTAAATTTTTACTCTTAAGATCCATATATGTAATTTTCATTATCTTTAATAATGTAGCCCTTTATAAGCACCTTTTATGTCACTGATTTTAAAGCATTTCTCAAATTTTAGACCAGAGCTGTGGACAGAGGATGGAGTAAAAGAATATTACTGGTAGATCTTACTGAAACTGCCTAGAAATCTTAAGGCAGTTTGGAAGTGTCCAGATGTGAATTTGGACTGAACATTAAGGTTGTTGCTAATAGTACTTACCTACACTTATAAATATGATGCGACAACAGGGATCACAGCTTTATTTTACAGCTGAATTTAACCAAATCCCTGCTGTCCACACAGTGGCCCTTTAATGTCTTGGACATTATTTCATTACTGACTTAAAGGGAAGCGTGTATCCTTCCGAATCAGTACTTCCTGCAACACCTTGGGTTTTCCTGAAATATCTGCCAGGCAATGTCCAAGCATTTCTGCGTAGCTTATTAGAACAGCAGAGGAAAACAGCCTGAGCTGGTACAGCTGGCTAAAGGAAATTACACAGAAATATCAAAAGTAAAATATAGGAAATTTCTGTATTTGAATAATATGCTTCTAAAGTCTTTAAGGTTCAGCTAGCTAATGTCCTTGTCTCTTACCTTTAAAGAGATGCTTTTGAAACGAGCTGACAAAGAAACTTCTGTGAATAATTGCACTGATCAAGCTTTAATGTATGTTCTAATTACATCTGACTGCTGGAAGAAAGACTAAAAATGCACAAATGCTTAGCTTCCAATTATTAATTTATACCATAGTTCTAACAATTAAATGTACTGTGGGTTTATCCTGATGATTGTACAAGCCCAACTTCCCCCTTAGGCTGTTTTTCGACACTGATACCAATGTCTGCTTGGAAAGCATGCAATAATGACCTTATTCTCATGGAAGTAACACATATTTATGCCTGTGAGTAAATAAGCCACTAACGTTGAAGCTGTGAAGCAAGACTTTCACCAAGAGCCTTACTAATGTAATGGAAAATAGCAAAACACTAGATACAGCTAATAATTGCACAAGAAGGTAGTGAAATATAATTCAACATGAAAACTTCAGTTAAAATGCTGAATTTAATTTAGGAATGAATGCAGAAATTAGTGTTGATCTGTATGAAATGCTTTTTTCTTTTCACCACATCTGCTAGGGGGAAGATATTTGGATTGCTGCATGAAAAGGGAAATGATAATTTTAAATAAATTGTTGTTTTTCTGGGTTTTGTTTTAAGTGTAAATGAATCTTTATCAGAAGGTATATAGAAGCCCCATTGCTTGATACAGTTAAACAAATACAGACAAAAATGCCATTAAATGCACACCACTGTGATTGTAGAGTGCTGTGGTTCAATGACTAGTACTTTTTCTGCTTGTAGATTCTACAAGGATTAATTTGGTCTCCCCTTCCTGTGCTTATGTTAGAGGTGTAGAGTCCATCAACAGCATGTGCCCCAGTTCTGGTCACATTGACTAACAGCTTCAAATGGGATGGAGTGAAAGCCCATTTTGTCCATCCCTTCATACTCTAGAGTGGCTAGTGGTGGCGCTATCTATGGTAGCAAATGGCTACCCCTCCATTGTTCAACCCTGTCAGGATACACTTTTTAAAGGCATAGTGCTTCCAAGCACTTCTGCTCAGGTAACACAACTCCCTCCTATCCCTGGTGGGTTCAGACCGAGTCCCTCTGATTTTACAACTACAGCAATAAAAACCTGCCACTTGTAACATACCTAATGAATGTACAGGTGACTTGTGAGATATCATGGAGGTAACCAGGCAAGTTGCACTCGTGTGTGAAAATGACCCTATACCAGAGTATTTAGTTGAGCAGTTGAGATGAATACTGTGAACAATTTAAACTCTGAACCACAGGGTCTGATTTTGCAGTCTATCGTTGGATAAAATGCCCAGAGCTAGTTAGTTAAGGCTAAGGTGCATGCTTTCTAAAATGACCAGCATTGTTCACAGCCAAATGCAATAGAATAAACTGCAATTAACAAAAGTGGAGTCAAAGTCAAAAAGTCAGTGTCCGCAGTTATTTAATAACCCGTTAATACTGCTGTGATGATGTTAGCTGTTAGAATTGTAGTCCTAGGCAGGTAGGATGGCCTTTGCTTCACTGAGCATATAATATGTGCCTTTCCATCAAAAAATGTAGTTTTCCCCTCCTGGTCATTAAAATGAATGGGCTTCACCAAATAAATATCTAACTCTTTTACAGTTTCTATTTCTGATGGGGTTTTTTTTGAAAATTAGTTTTCAAAGTTTTATCATAAATCAGAAACTTTGATACCATTGCTTCTTACTTTGCCTATCTTATAATAAAAGTGCACAGTACAAAATGATTTGGGATGTTTAAGTAGTTAGGAGAAATGTTTTCTTGGGCTATATTTATATTAATACATGAAACTAGAGCTGCAAAATAAGATCTAAACCATTTCATGTTGGACTGCCTTTGTAGGTTGCACATCTTATGTTGCCCTGAAACACTGCACAGCTCTCTTCCTCCCAGAGCAACAGTGTCCAGCTCCTTAGTAGTAGTTAGAGAAGTGCACTGGAGGAATATGTTCCTTAGAGATTCTCCTTATTTCTGAGGCTCTTCCTCTTGGTTAAAGGTGGCTCAACAAGCTGGGCAGTTGCCAAGTAAAGCAGCCCGCTGCACTCACGAGACTGTTTCATTCCTGGTGCCACCTGTTGGGGTCAGGGATCAAGATCAGGTGAGTTTCAAGTTCTTATTGTGGCAAATTGCTCTTTAGAACAATTTATAAGAGAAAGGGGAACTGAATCCTAGGGGAGGAACTATGAACTGTCAGTCACAATTGAATTAGCGCACATACCTGAGACACAGCACGCTAGCGGGTGCTATCTGGTATGGCAGCAACCAGGGATGTCACCACACATATGTTGACATTGAAATTAGAATATGAGTGTTAGGGAAGGGATACAAATACAAGGTCTTGGGGGGATTTATTTTTAAATGACTAGTTAACTCCAAAGTCCCAAAAGGTTTAGATCTTACTTTGCAGTCCCCAACAATATGTTTGGGCAGAAAAACCTAGGCTGTATGACCACCTAAAACAATGAATCATGTCTGGCTTGGGAACTCAGCAACAGAATGCTAAAACTAAAAAATGTCTTCGTTCAGGGAGCACTTTGGAGAAGAAAGGTGGCAAAGAATTTGTGGAGGCTGTCATTGAGCTTCGGAAAAAGAATGGACCATTGGATGTAGCAGGAGGTGAGGCCTGAATGTCAGAACGGACAAATAAAACATCTGTGATTTCTGGCTGAGTGTCCACATTGTGATTTCTGGCTGAGTGTCCATTTGGTTTTATTGTATATTGTGTTTAAATCAGTCACAAACAGTCCCATCTCTTCTTGTATGACCTCCATCAACAAGGTTTAAGAATCTGAGTGTTCAAAGGGTTTAAAAAAAAATACAGTATCCACCCTAAAGTGATGATCAAGCAGTGTGGTGGTGGTGGTATCAAAAATTAAATATTCATTATTCACAAGCATATTTTGATGCATGTGATAGATAGCATATTCCTGTATATATGTGTATCTATATACTTAAAGATAACATTCTTGCTCCTTAAGACCTTAATACAGCAAATTATTTGAGCACGTGAGAAGCATGTGCTTAACTTTAAACACCTTTTCAATTACATCCTTCAGCAAAGCACATACTTACAGCCCATTGACCAGAGAGGGCTGAGCACATACTTAAAATTAAGCATCTGCTTAAGAGCATTGTTGAATCAGGGCCTAAGTCATCTATGCAAATATGATTATTTAAACCAGTTTTTGAATTTTTTATGTCCAGTTATCAATATCTCAGTAATATCTGAGTAACTCTTGTATATGGACAATAAAATTTGATGAATTGCAACATGTAGCATTAGGCCATCTGTAAAATTGTTGATATATGTTGTGAATAAAGAACTCTGATTCTGCCATCTGTGTTTACACTGTAAAAATAAATACAGTTCATGCAGTTTACTAAATGAATACTGACTAAACCTAGGACAAAATTTATGGCTTGGGATATGACAGGAAAAATTATTACTGTTTATGTCTGATGTTTATCTTTCCTTTTTTTCTTTTAGTTGTTGCTCAGTTTTTATCATATCACACTCACTGCACTGTCTTCACTTGTCCAAACTTGAAAATGAGACATACATTTAAACATAATGCTTACTTGTTACTAAAGGTGCTTTTTTCATGAAAATCATAGAGTAAGCTGTTCCGTATTTCCTGACTGAATAGTACCCTGGCCTACAGTATTCCTTATTACCGTATAAACCAGAGGCGCAAACCCAGCTACACTGTGGTCAGCACAGTATCTGAAACTTCAGGGAAAACTAACTCTCAGCCACGTGCCTCTTACCCAATCCTATTAGTCCAGCAAGAATTGTAACTTCCAGCTGGTGACAGCCAGAGAATAGCTGGCTCCAGCCGTCCATAGTGGAGACTAAATCATGGGCCTCTTCTTCCTGGAGCTTACTGTAACCATAGCAGAATTCTGACTTTACCTTTTTTATAGAAGACCGTAACATCCTTCCTCTTTCAAAGCACTTTAATATGAAATAAGTGAAAATTGCTTTCAATAATTAATAGTTGTCCTCTAGAGCCAGCCTAGTTTCATCAGAAAGCTCTCCCCATTTGAGAGAGAGGGAACTAGTGAGGCATGTTCCCACAGTGTTTTTCCTTTCAGTGTGAAGGTTTTAAAAGTAAGGAGAGATACTGAAGCAGTTGCATCAGAGTTGCATGTGCATAAAATCACAGAGGTGATTTTTCTTGGGTTTATGATATATACTGAATCTGCCAACTTTTTAGATGCTAATTATGACAAAATTGTCTCACACTGAGGGTGCTCAATATGTTGAGGATCTGCAGGCCCCAAAGTGCATAAATGCCTGTGCTTCTGTTGCCTTTTAGAATTCACTCCTCCACAGTCAGAATTCCACATGCCAAGATCTATTTTCTCTTTTCTGAGGTACCTGCGAGATGATACCCATATATGATAACATGACTTCAGGAGTTGCCACCACTGTATTTCAATAACAAAATGCTCCATAAACATTCCAGCATGGAACAGAGAATTTCTTGACAACAAGACCATTAGCAGGCTGTCTTGTTAGAAGCAAGTTCCCATTTTGTACTCTCAGTTTTGTGGGCACAAATGGTTACAGCCACGTATGCAATTAGATATCTGATTGTGCCTTGTGGCCTGTTAATACAACTTGTACTGTGTGACTGAGTTGGTACTTGAGCCTGTGAATATCCATTTTTTTAATGAACCAAAGTAAGTAAAATAAAAATATGTATTTTTCACCACCAAATTGTGTGTGCAAAACAGAGATGCAGTCTGGCGCTGAACTCCATGGTATTCATGCAGTCTGCCTCAGCACCCAGGGAAGATGAGAGTGGTCAGGCTATAGTCTAGCTTCTTGCCCTCTCCTCTTGGGAGATTTGTGTTCCCAAGTCACAGGAGTCATCTCTGTATTCCCTAAGCAAGGAAATGGATCGTCACTAGTCCTTCTGTGGTGTGTGCTTGTGTTGTCTTGCACAGCCTTGCCAGGGACGTCCTGTCATTATATAATTAGCATTATAAAATGCCCTCTTCCATTGCTTGGCACACACTAAGTCATGTCAAAAACAATAAATCAAAACTGTAAGTCTATTAATCCATACCACACAGTTGTCTCAACAAATTATGAAAGAGGTGAGCTAGAAAAGAGCATTATGTCAGTAATCAAGTGTGACACATTCAAGTGAGAAATTTTAAAGTAACATCAATCCAAAACTGTCTGTTGAAATTAAACAAAATAGACTCACTCATAATAAATCAGAACAGAGTGCTTCATTGGCAGGAAGTGAAAGAAAACAGTTGCCTAATTTGTCTAGACGGTGACTTTCCTATCAATTTATAGACGCATCATAATCTTTACATGTGATCCCATTTGGGTGCAGTCTAATGAAAAGCTGGCTCAACAAAATGCATATGAGCACCAAACTTCTAAACATCACAGGCGTGGTTAAACTGAGTTTATAACAATATTCTGGCAGATACTGGAACTTGACAGTAACATTAAAATACAACAACAGCATCCCTGTAACAGCTTTATGCTCCAACAGACTTCCCAATTTTGTAACATACAATCTGATGAAATGAGAAGAAAGTTTCAGTAAAGTGCCCACTGTGGATTTGTGTGTCCTCTAATCTGCCAGTGACAGATTTTGCACTATTCATTGAGGTCTATTATAGTTTTAATGTGCAAATTACTCCAATGAAATGCAGTAGCAAATGTAAAACAGTTTGTGTAATCATGTTATCTCTTCAGGCTATTGGATTTATAATGATAAAGGATCCACTGGGATTATAGCAATGTCTGTCAGCAGTTTGCAGTTTTAATCACACTTCCACATATGTACTTTTTTAATCCTGACAAGATGAAAGCAATTAAATTTCACTTTCTGTTTCTAACTAGCTGTTGTCAGTGCAGGCCATGGACTGCCTGCTAAATTTGTGATCCACTGTAATAGCCCTGGTTGGGGTTCGGACAAATGTGAGGAGCTGCTAGAAAAGACAGTGAAGAACTGCTTGGCTCTGGCAGATGAAAAGAAGCTGAAGTCAATTGCATTTCCATCAATTGGCAGTGGCAGGTAAGGCTGTCATTCAAACCTGTTACCTAATTTTGTGTGGGCCAGATTTTTCTAACGCAGTTCTACATCTTCCAGTCCTCACTTGGGCATAACTCTCGTTGCTGCAATATTGATTTATTCTTGTTCATGCACTTAGTTCAGATCTTGCTAATGAAATTGCATCTTCCCTGTAGACTCATTCAACCAGTAAATCCCACTTGGAATACTCTACTGAATCATAGTTTAGACTTGAGGAGGTTTAACAGTGATCCCTACAGTATCAAAAAGTACACAAATATGTTAAAATGAATAAAATGCATTTTAAGAATGTATTAAAATATTTGAACATAACTGACGACAACTTGAAAAATAAACATGAAGTAAGAGAGCATACCTTAGTAAGTTTTAGTGTGTCGTCAACTCCATCACCAAATATGTCATAAGATAGCAAGAAGACTTGGCATAGTCAGTGTTAATCTAAGCTAGTGATTCCCAGACTTCCCTCTGCTGTGGCACACCTTGATATCTTTAATTATTTTGAGGCACACCCCCATAGAGTTTCCAAAGGAACTCACGAATATTCATGAGCCAATTCAGAACTGTTAAAGTAGTTGTTCAGAAAAATGTGTGGGCACACCTGTGAAACACTGGTCTAAGCATCAGGCTTCAAACACCTCAGTTTTGTCTACATAGCAATAAAATATTTGAAGTTGGCCCACGTCAGCTGATCAAGGGGCTCAGGACTATAAAATTACAGTGGAGATGTTTGGCCTTGGGCTGGAGCTGATGCGGACCAGCTGCTGGTGTTTTACTGTAGTATAATCATACCCCTAGGTTACCAGGAATGGCTGTGTCAGTTCAGAGGTTCAGCCATGGTACATAAATTGAATTCCACACATGGTGATTGTGTGGTGTGATTTCAAATGAGACCTTAAAAGCCTTGCCCAAGATTTTGAAAAAACAGGAGACTGAAATTAGGCTTCTAAATCCATAGATAGAAATTCGTGGAAGCTGCAGGATCCCCAGTGTGTTTGAAAATTAGGTTGCTTAGTTACAGAACAGGAGCCTGGCTGGAGACTCGTGTTTAAATTTTTGGATCTTAGTGATCTGTATGGTCATCAACAGTCAGATTCATGCTGATTTACACAAGCTGGCGGATCTGGCTGAAAAAGAAGGGCCTTTGCATTGCCCATAAAAGTTGAGGTTTGCCTCTGAGTCATTGGGGGCTGTAGAAAGTGGACTCTCCTGAAGCTGTACATTATGCTGCTGTTCACTTCAGAAGGGACTTGATTTCACTGGAGAGTTGATTTCTCCATATTCTCCACAATGTCGAACACTGTTGGATCCTCTGGGATAATTATAATATAGAAATGTATATTATCCCTATCATTTTTATTACTACAGAAGAGACACGCATCATTCCAGGTTCAAAATACAAGTTAATATCTCATCCAGAAAGAATGATGGCATATGCTACTTAAAGGAGGATGCAACATATTGTGGCTTCAGGGAGACTGTGGAGAACACAGTTTATGTGAAGTGTACTCCTGGAGCTTGCAGTCTTTGCAAAACAGAGCATGGTGTCTTTTTCTCTCAGTTGGATGACTTACAGAAGCCCTTGTTACAAGGAAGTGTATTGCTATTGAATAGAATGAAATCCCAATAATTGTTCAGTTTACATTCTCTCGTGAAACCTGACTGACTGATAGACAAGATTCTGAGATACAGTCTCTTGGTTCCTGCCTGTCGTTCTCGCTGAAGCCTGTGCGAATGTTGGGGGAGGCAGCTTTTAGAACATGGCAGAAATAAACACTTAGGTATTTACTTTGATTAAAGTGGGTAATTGGAATGTAAATAATTTCAATGAAGGAGAATATATTAATTCTGTCTATACTATTGTATTTTAAAGTAAAAGGTTTTTGAAAATAAATAAAACTTTTAAGGACAGCAGATGCCAGAGGCCGCACATGTACACAGCTGTTCTGGTACAGACATCTGCCAAACAGACACCACCCAATAAACCCATGTAAACAACTTCATTCTCTTTTATGGCTGAGGAATGGGATTACATGAGGGCAGTTAAAATAAATCATTTTGTACTTCAGGAGGGAAATAAAATAGCTTGATTGTAGCGGTCAGTTAGGCAGATGCTCAAATGCAGCCAACTTCCAGAGAGCTCCATTATGAGATGCTATGCAGAGCTGGCTCAAAGCTCACTGTAGCAAGGCCATGGGGTGAACAGTGAGGGCAAAAAGCTCACTCACAGCTCAGTGGGAATACAAAGTCACCCTCCTTGAATGGGGTTTTATTTCATGGGCTCTGGCTTTAGTCTCTATTGATACCAGTTTGGCAAAAATCTCAAACAGCGAGTTTACAAGAATTAAGCTCAAAATACAAATAGTGCAAAGCTATACAAGTCATTCCTGTTTTCCATGAAAACCCTACAGTGATCTCTGGACAGCACCTCACCCTCCATATCGTTCTTTGCCCTTTCTAGCATGGCGACCCTAAATAAACTCCCTTGCATCTAGTCAATTTGCAGATGTGAATGTCTCCCAGATTATTTGTTTGTATTACCATAGCACATACAAGCTCCAGTCATGGCTCAGGACCACATAGTATTTGGGAAAGAACAAAAGAGAACGCCCTGCCTCCAAGAGTTTAAAGTCTAAACAGAGTTTACATTCTAATCCTTGAGCTCTCTTAATTCTGGGGGTGAAACCCTCAGAGCCCTGACTGTGTTCTGCCTTGGCACTTAGTTGAGACTCCATCGGGATGGGATGCAATAGGATCTCTGGGGTGTGGCAAACACTGTACACCTTGTCACACTCTTTTGCTTCTGTTGCTAATCTGCATCGGTCACTCTGCTGTACCCCTTGCAGTAGAAACAACTTGAAGTCCTCTCTGACTTATGTCAGGCTGAAACATCTACTGGGGACCAGAAGAGAGCTGATGAGTGATGGAGTTCTGGGGCATCCTAGCCTCATGTCATTTTCTTTGCTAAGCCAGCAGCAAAGAGGTTAAACGGTATAAGACAGCTGTGTACCTCTATGACGGCTGTGCACCATCTCTACAGGGATGAGCTAAACTAGTCAGTTAGTTTACTGGTCCAGCTAAACTAGCTTTTGGAAGCATGTTCTGATAAGAGGGGCACAGCATGTGCAATTTCCTGTCATCTATTTTGAAATGCCTGCCACAGTTAACGACAGGCAGCCTTGTCCAGTATCCCAGTATATACAGCACAAACGCACAGTGTCTGTTAGAAAACATTTTATGATCAGGCGCTCTGTAATAAGTGATCTGTGCCATAGGCTGCTGCTTTTGTCTTCTGGTTTTCCCGCTTCTTCAAGCATACAATAATAATAATAAGAAAACAGCATGTATTGATTAAATTTAATGTAAGTGGCACAGCACCTGTTCATGCCTGGGGTGAATTTGGCCCTAGATCTTCAAAGTGCATCTTCAAACTACATCTTCAGACACTAACTATCAACACAGTTGTATAGTTTGTGAGTATCTCAGCGACTCCAATTCCACAAGGAGGCTTGGACGGATTAGATCTTTATCTGTAAGCCATCTGTAAACCTTTGATTTCACCATACACATACAAAGATTTTAAAAAATCTGTTGATGATGATTTACATTTACAGACAGGCAGAGTAAGAAACATGAGGATTGAGAACTTATTAGAATTTGATTTAAGGGTATTTACTTTGTGTTTTTTGCCATATGATGATGACAATTTGTGTTTCAACAGTTATAAAATTTTAACATTTTTAATTTCTGTGTCTGCCATTGTTAAATAATTATTGTCTGACTGCCGTGCAGTTTAATTTCCTGAAATGATGAAAATTTAAATTGGAAAAAAACAACTTAAAATCTGTAAGTTGGTGCAACTGAGAGAACTTAAATCCATAAAAATTTGGGGATGGGGCTAAAAATAAACATGGACTATTATCCAGAGAAATAATTGAAAAAAAATTAAATTCTAATTCTGCCAAGTCTCACCACAATGTAAGCATTCTCTTTGTTTACATGTAAGAGTGGCTTTAAGAAGAAAACAAAATAAATAAACTTTCCTTTACTATGTAAAACTTTCTTGGGAGTCGAGAGGGAAACATGTTTTCTCAGGGCCTGAGCCTGCTCTCATTAAAGTCAATGGCAAAACTTTTAATGGTGCAAGATTTTGAATAATTCTTAATACTTTCCAAATGCAAAAGTAGTTTAAGAGCTTGTCACTGAAAGTCAATGGGCATTTTTTAAAATGTCAGTCTTTTTCCAAGATTTTTGGGTGAAAGTAAAAAGGATTATTTTTTTAGAACTATTTTCCTCTGCAAATATGTTTTTAACTACCAGGGCATTTAAGTTTTATCTCTAAATAGCTAAGAAAGTGTTAAAACCTGAATTCCCAGATACTGTTTGCAAGCTGCAGGGCTACATAACTGACAGCTTTCTGTGCAAGCCTTTATATTCTTTTTTCTTTCTCTGTCCTAGAAATGGCTTCCCAAAGCAAACTGCTGCCCAGCTGATCCTGAAAGCCATCTCCAGCTACTTTGTGTCGACAATGGCCTCTTCAATCAAGACCGTGTACTTTGTGCTTTTTGACAGTGAGAGTATAGGGATTTATGTGCAGGAAATGGCCAAGTTAGATGCCAACTAAGCCTAGAAAGTCACAGTACCAGCTCTCTTACCCACCCCACCTCCCATGTCTTCAACTCAGTGTGAGGCAGAGCACCCCTTATTTTAAATTTTGCTCATATAGGAGAATAAAGGGTTTTTTGGTTGGTTTTCTTTGGGTGGTTTTTTTTTTTGTTTTTGTTTTTGTTTTTTTTAACTTTCTAAAATGTTTTATGTTGGCACTGATGATAGTTGGCATTACTGCTAATGCACTGTATTCCAGGCATCGTCTGAATTTTAGTGTAATCTAGGAGATTTTATAATTTTATTTTAATGAAGTATGGATTGATGCAGAAAGTTGTTAGCAGTCTGTAGTCTTTTACTTGTGGAAGAAACCGGCAAACCCTATTTTGTAACCGTGTTGTGGTGCTTTATCAATACATCGCGTGGCGTCCCTTTCATTTTTTTAAAAAAACGAACACATGCTACAAAACTAATTTGTTTATTGTCTTAATAATGAATCTGGGGGAAAACAATCTGTTGTCCTTACTTATATTTGCAGTTTGGAATTTGTGTGAATTGATTTAGTAAAATGTTTGAACTGCTTCAGTTGAAGTGTGTCGGTTATTTTTTAATCCTTTCTTTGATACACCTTTTCAGTTTTGGGGGGATGACAAAATGCACTGTATTCCAAACCCTTGTGCCGAGCAATGAGTGCTGCATTGGTGAATGCTCCGCACTTCAGAAAATGAGGCCTTTGTAAATTGAAATAATCAGTCTTGTTTTCTGGTAGGTGCTCTGAAAGTCTCCTATGCAGAACCTGAATTATTGGTCTTTTAGCTTGGAAATCCACTGATGTTTCATTATCCCTAACAGTTCAGCCAAAGCATGCACTTATAATTTCTGAAGCCCTAGCACTGTTCCCATGTGTTGGAAGGCAGGTAGTTTATTAATTATTGGTATGGGATTATAAAAATCTACATATAATATCCAAATTAGTTCCAGAGAGCTAGTTCTAACCTGTTTGATTTAAAGCGATTTGTGTTTCCCAGATGCAAATGAATCTTTGTATTATGAGTCAAGTTTGCATTTGGTTGCCATGTTATTCAGACAGCCTAAATCAGACCAGTGTGAATACAATCTTACTTTACAGAAGTCACTTGCTTGTACTTTGAGAGAAAAGGTTTCTAAGTTAAGGGAATCCTACAGTGTGTTTCATAGGAGTGTTTTACCTTGGTAAGAAGTTTTTCTTTTGAAACCTTTTGCTCATTCCATCTAACTTCCAGACTGAAATGTCTGTTTACTATTTTTCAGAAGATTGTATTTGTTGATGAGACAGATTACTTCAGATTCATTTTAATAATTTTCATAATTGCATCTGATGTAGTGAGTTGTAGCCCATGGACACTTATGCCTGAAGAAACTTGTTAGTCTATAAGGTGCCACAGGACTCTCATTTTTGCTGTACACAGACTAACATGGCTACCCCACTGGAAATTTCAGATTCATTCTCACCTGAACCAAAGCCAACAGATGGAATGAGTGTTACTGAATTCATCTTACTCTGGGTCCAATCCTATCGAGAATTCGATTTGAATAATTGTTACCAGATCGGTCTGATTTATGTGACATCTGTTGAGGTTCCAGAGGGGCAGCCATGTTAGTCTAGTTCAGCAAACTTTAAAGACTAACAAATGTGGTAAATAAATGTATTAGTCTTTAAAAGCACCACAGGACTCCTATTTTCCAAGTTTTCAAATAAGAAATAAGTAAGCATTAAGAGCCTTGGTGGTGGTGTTTGTTGCGAATGAGGAGAGCAGGACATAAAGTAGATAATAATTTGAGAGAAGGATTTGGAAGTTTTGTGGTCTTTGATATTGCTTTGAAAACACTGTGCCACATTCTAAAGAAAAAAACTGAACATGAAAAAGTCACTTGAGAGAGCACTGGATTTAAATAAAATGCTTTGCTTGCTACAGGTCTTATTAGTTTTGATCACTATGAATTTTCAAACTGCATTTTTCACTAACTCCACTAGGTGTCACTAAAAGGATTTGGAAAAAAAAGCATCAACTACATTTGATTTGCTGCATAGGAATACGTTGAATTTGTCAATGCAGTTTACATGGTCTTTGGGTATATCTATGACTTCCCTTAGTACAAATGAGAGGTATACATTAAAACATGCGTGCACTGTGCTATTTACAACATCAATAGTCTTTTCACATCTGACAAAGTGGGTTGGAGCCACCAAAAGCTTGTGCCCAAAGAAATCTGTTTGTCTTTAAGGTGCCACGGGACTCTCGTAGTCTTTTCTTTGCCGTTGATAATATAGTGTCATGTTTAATACTTGAATTATTGAATGATTTTATAGCAAGTGTCACTTCCAAAAGATAAATGAAAATCACAGATATTTTCATTGAGCACATACAACAGCAGTTACAGCTGAGATCATTTCAAAACTGCTTAAAATATCTCCACCTTCCCCCCATAGGCCCCTAAAGAAGTATTGAACAAATATATCCTATTCTACATCAAGGCAAGCAAATGTTTTTTCTGTTTGTTGAACAAACTTGAATGCAATTAAAATGATAACAACTAGTTTGTCTTTGATTTAGCAAGTAGCACACTTACATTAAGGAGTGTCTGAATCCACAAGTGGCTTGTTGATTTCAGTGTAACTGTGAAATCAGGTCATGAGAATAGGAATCCTGATCAGGTCCTTTGTGAATTACATAGGATGTTAGTAAAAAGTCCAAATAGGCAACTGGCGTATCCCCATGTGAATAGAAGGTTGGTCCCTTGAAGAACGTTTTTTTGTTTTATCTGCTTTAAAAAAAAGTTCCAGGTCTTCTACTTTCCTTGATAAACTGTTTCACAGGTTGATACATATTCCCTTTAGAGGATGTTTCTCTAGGGTAATTTTTCTTTTTTCTTTAGTTCCCTTTGATTAATCCTAATGATGAAATCTGATATTGCTCTCAGTGAAGTCATTGGGAATTTTAAAATTGATTTTAACTGATAGTGAGCGATATGCTACTTTGTACCAGCATAGATCCTCCTCCTCTTTTAGTTTATTCTAAGTCATGTCAGTAAAAACAATCAGCCCCTTTGAAATGAAGTCATAACTAAATAGTTAAGACTAATTTGATAAGTTTATTAGTTAATATTTTTAAGGGACAGTTCTTAGCCAACATGCATCTTAGCCCTGGCCTACACACCACAGTGTGATTTTGGCAGCAATTGAAGGGAAGTATGCAAAGTAGTTAAAATATCTTGTGTTTCACCCTCCAGTTGCCTAACGACTATTTACTGCAGGGTCCCTACAGCGCTGATTTGATGGGAAATGCATTTCTGTCAAATTGGTGCTGCACTTCTTGGCAGATAGATCTTAGCCAATTGACCTCCGGTTAATGCTGAGTTCAACTGAGCATGTCTTTACGGACTCTCAATTAAACTTGCATGATCAATTCTATGCCACTGGCATTGCAGTCAACAGTGTAATTTTGCCCTTAGCTGCTGCCTTCCAGCCTTCACACACCTGATACATTAGCACTCGAATGAACATGGATTAAAATTGGAATAAAATCTGGCTAACTGATCGGTCTCAAAATGTAACTGTAAATATGAAATTGTTGCTTGGTTGTATTTCCAATGGGGTCCTACGGGGATTGGTTCTTTGACCTACACTATTTAATATTATCATCATTGACCTGGAAGAAAACAAAATCGTTGCTTCTAAAATTTACAGAGGATACAAAAATTGAAGGAGCAGTAAATAACAAAGAGGAAAGTCACTAATTCTGGGTGATCTGGATCACTTGGTAAACTGGGCACAAGCAAATAATAGGTGTTTAAATATGGCTAAGTGTAAATGTATACATCTGGCGTCAAAGAATGTAGGCCATGCTTTATAGGACAAGGGGTCTATCCTGAGAAGCAGTGACTCGACAGATTCAGGGTCATAGTAGATAATTAGCAGAACATGAGCTCCCACTGTGGTACTGTGGCCAAAAAAGCCAATGTGGTCCTACAATGCATGATGGGAATCTCAAGTAGGAATAGAGAAGTTATTTTACCTCTTTGGCGCAACGGCTGCTGGAATACCGTGTTCAGCTCCGGTGCCTGATGCTGTTCAAAAAGGTTGTTGATAAATTGAAGAGGATTCAAAAATTGCCATGAGAATCATTGAAAAACTAGAAAACATGCCTTAAGTTCAAAGAGCTCAATGTATTTAGTTTAAAAAAGAGAAGGCTAAGGAGGGACTAAATTACGATTCATAGATGTCTGCCTGGGAAACAAATATTTAATAATGGGTTCTTCAGACTAGCAGAGAAAAGTATAACACAATCCAATGGTTGGAAGTTGAAGCTGGACAAATTCAGATGGGAAATAACTGTAAACTTTTAATCATGAGAGTGATTAACCATTGGAACAATTTACCAAAAGTTGTAGTGGATTCACCATCAGGAGATCAAGTTTTTAAATCAAGATGGGATGTTTTTCTAGATGATCTTCGTGAAGATTGATTTGGGGGAAGTTCTATGTCAGGTGTTATGCGGGAAGCCAGACTAAATTATGACTTTAGGTCTTTCTAGCCTTGAAATCTATGAATTTGTGGGTAAACGTACATAAACGTGGATCCACTTGCTCCTTCTTTACCTGGTGTTACCTTACCCCCAAAATACCAAAGCTCCAAACTGTGCAGAACATTTCTGTGAGGTCCCCAGATCCAGCCTCTATTATCAGCAAGGATCTTGGAAGTTAAGCATCCAGGAGAAAGGTTAACTCTGTGATGTTGCACAGTCTGTGTAGATTATGGCATACATTTTCAGACCAAAACAATACTGTATCAGGATACACATTTAAAGAAGAAAAACCAGAAGACTGTACTACAGTTATGTATATTGTAGTGAGGTTAACCATGCTTTCAGAACCTTAACTTGTGAATTTTGTTTTTAAAATTTAACTAGACAAGCTCCATTTTGCCTCCTGTCCGTCCCCCTCTCCCCCACCAATAAAGCAAGCAAGCATGTTCAGGCAGGACCACGTATGGAAAGCTTTAGACCCAAGAGTGTTTTCATATGGTTGAAAAGTTCCAAAGAAGTAGCCGTGTTAGTGTAGTTCAGCAAAGCAAGCAAGGAATCTGATGGCACTTAAAGACTAACAAATTTTTTTATTGCCTGAGCTTTCGTGCAAGAATATCCCACTTCTGGTATCTGAGGAAGTGGGATTTTCTTTCACGGAAGCTCACGAGATAGGTGGAAAGTTTATTAGTCTTTAAAAGTGCCAACAGACTCCCTGTTAGTTTTTCATAAGTTTGGTTGTTTTTAATGGGTTTGTCACATGAATGTTTAACAGGAGATTAAAAATGAAACTCCTTCTCCAACCTTAACTGGGGTCTTTCTTCTAATTCTGTCTGAAGCCCTCTTATAATGGCCCTGATCCTTCACTTTACTTTTACATTGGTGTAACTCCATGGACTTTCTTTACTCTGCAAGAGAGAGTTAATTTTACTGCTATCCCTACAATGCATCAAACTATGTAATTTTAGATATTCCCTGTGGATATTACAGCCTACTATCCTCCCAAAGGCTCTCTCATAATCTCCTTTGCCAGCCCATATGATTTGCTTAGATGATAGAATGACTCTATTGCGTTCATGGTCAGGCTGCCAAGCTAGGTCATGGGAGCAATTAGCTGTTGACAGAAGTAATTTTGCCTCCAGAGAGGAAGTCAGTGAAAATGCCGGTTTTTTCAAGAGGAAGAGTTCAACAGTGTAGTACAGATCCCTTGCCACTTGGTCTTCAGGAAACAAGAATTCCTATATTATTCACCTGAGGAATGGCAGCAATAAATAGTAAATAACATTTGCATAGCCACGGTTTTCTAAAACAACTTGGGAATGGAAAATTCTTTGGAAACAGACCTGCGTCTGCGTTCTACATATGGCTGACGTTGACAAACAGCTTGGACTCTTAGCATGCTCCTGTGTTCTCTCTGTTTTTGAAATACAGCCCTTCATGCTTCATGATTAATTTAGAATTCAGTAACAAATCACACTCTTCTATGCTTACAGATGTGTTTGAGATGTTTTGGCAAATTACAGGGTTTGGATCAGCCCCTAATGTTCACATCTGGATCTAAACAGAAACGGGCATGCTTTGTACTAGAGATTTGGTATGGGCCCTTCTCTTCTTCCTGCTCACTTGGAGCATTGAGTATGTTAACCTGAGAGACTGGGCCATGGAGGAAGGTAAGGGGCTGAGAATCAATCCAGAAAAAAACCCAGAAGTGATGCTAGACTAGAAAAAGCAAATAGAGAATATGATGGAGAATGTACTGGTTCTAATTTAGTTTGTGTGCTTGCCACCTAGAAATCTGGTTAGATTTCCAACTGCTTTCAGAAGACCAGCTATCAGCTGGGGACAGCATGACTTTAGCCAGGATGTTGTTGCCTTCTCTCTTGGATTCAGAGCTTTCCAGTGTGATGATTCATATCTCTGTCCCTTGCAGGTTAAACACGTTCAACTTGGGGGGCTACATCCCAACCCACTTGGAAGCTGACACTACTGTAGCAGACAGCAGGTCACTTGTTAAACCAGGTATTTCACCATCAGCCTGTTACACAGATGCTTTGTGAGCTGCATTGCCCACCTTTGGGTTTCTGGGGGAAGTTTAAAATGTAGTTTTAAGCCTGTGAAGGTCTAAGTGATCTCCAGCCTTCCTACCTGAGAAGTCACTTCTTTCCTTGTGCTGTACTGCTTCAGTTATGATCAGATTTAGTCCAAAAGCTAAATCCCCTTTCAATGTGATAAAGGAAGATCTGCAGGCAGAGTGATCTGCATGGAAACTCTGCCTCTCACAACAGACTTTCTGGCTTGAAATAGCTGTGATTTGTTGACTGTGGCACCACGATGAGGTTTTTAATGGAACTTTTGAGGAGAGGGTTGATATCTGGGGGAGTGAAGCGTTTTCTTTTAATCTTTTACTTAGCTTGTTATTTCTGGTCTGCATTGGATTTCTGTTTATTAAGTGTGCTTGTAAAGAAACATTAAAGACACCAGAGCCCACCATTGGCGTCTTTTTAAAAGTAATATTATGAATTGAAACTCATGATACAGCATAATATTAACAAAGTACTGAACTATCTCAAACTGTTTCCCTTCCCTCTACTCGCTTTCCCAAAGCATTGATCTCTAATAATCTCACAAACAAGAGTAATTAGGATTGGTAATTATCCAGGAGAAAATTAATTGATAAATATGTGTGTAAACTCTACAAACTGAGAACCTGCCACAAGGCATCTGAGTTATTTATTGGGTTGTCTTTATATGGTACAGCACACCCATAACCACCATGCGTGTTGAGTGCCTAAAAGAAAGGAAACATCTCTCTGGGGAAGGTTTCAACAAATGCTTGAATATATTGTTTGAAATTTCATAATTATAATAAAATAACCCTTAAGGAGGTCATATTATGGACTCAAGTTACCATGATATATTAAAACTATACATAGGGAGATAATATCTATCTCTGTCCATAAATGCTTAGGTACTTAGGAGAAAGTATGTTTCAGCTTAGACACATATAAAATAGAAATCAACAGCGTTACTCTGAATTCATACACTGAGTTTGGAATGTGGCCCATTGGTTTTGAGCAAAACACATTCAGCTATGATTCTCTCTGGTCCGATAGGCAATGTACATTTCCAGTGAGCCTGAGAATTATTTTAGGAACACAGAGGTATTTCTGCTGAAGAGTAACAGCTTCCAGCCCTATGATTTGATTGATTGATTGATTGAACAGGTAATAGGTGAGGCGAAATAAGGGAACCAGCTCTTAGCACAAACGTCGTAAGCCGAATAGCTGGAGATTTCAGGGAAAAGAGTGTAGAGATACGGTTGGTGCCTCATAAGTGATCTAACCTGGCCGCTCCCAGCTGCATGCCTGGGAATCCCTCCTGTCTGTGTTATTGACGTTCTCTTCCTCACGCATTCAACAGTGTGGTCTTACACAAACTCCTCAAGATCACTACAAAGAGTTTCTCCTTTCTTGCATTTGTTAATAACTTCTAGTGTTTTGGAGCCCAGATTCTAGAAGCAACAGGAACGAGCTTGCTCTGCTAACCTGAAAAATGACATTCAGGGGAGTTGCAGGCGCTCAGTATTTCTGAGGATCAAGCGCATAGTCTGCAGCAACTAGTCAGATACTCTGCTCTCCGATCTCTTTACAGAGAGCAATAATACCTAAAGTTATAAAAGCAACTCTGAGGAACCGGCATAATTGATAGGCCTGAAGAGTGCAGGTAAGTAGAAGGATTGCATTTATATCCCTGGTAGGAAACCCAGTGGGAGCCAGACTAGTGTACACTGGCTAAAAGACTTGAAAATTGCCACCAATTCCTTTTTGTGTTCTGCTCTTCAGAGCTTTAGTGCAGCCCTCTATAGAATCCAACTTAATACCTCCACAACTCATGTTTAACCATCCTCACTAGCAACCTGCCCATAAATACCTCTGCTCTCTATTGGATTTCACAAATAGGAATCAAGGGGAGATGATATTGCTGTTCTCTAAAACAAACAGTGGCAACATTTCACAGTGTAGCTGAAGAAATCCCAACTCTTCCACACTTTTGCACCAGTCTGGCTAAGAGAGGAAATCTGATATTTTTGTACCTTGAAATGCCTAGCCTTCTTAGGCTTAGGAGAATAAATTAAAGTTGAGCCAAACTATGCCTCAGCTGCAGTGGATGAGCAGATTGATTTGCTTTCCATCTGGGAGATTAAATTTCACTTCCAAAAAAAAAATGGCACCAGTATAATTAGCTGTCAGTCAAGTTGCAAAGAGACAGACTCTATGAGATAATTGAAGCCCTGCAGCTTCTCATTATACGTTCTACAGTAGCCCTATTTGCAAATTTCCACCTTGAGGTGGTTCTCAGAACATTGTCAGAATTGTACTTATCCCTACTGGCACATTCTTCTGAAGTGAAACAGGAATGTTGTGCAAAGACTGGATTAATTTTAAGTAACTTTCACTTAACCTGCTTTCATTGTAATATATTTGTCAACAGATAATGACAGCTCCACCAGGCTCTAATTACCAGCAATCCAACCAACTGGAAGGACATGGTAGCTCTTCAGCTATGGGCGTGTTCACTAGGCATACTTTTTTTTTTTAAACTTCCATGCATCAACAGCAGCCCAGAACTACTGCTCCGTAATGGATTCACTTAGTTAGCAAATTGCAGTTCACTGTGAACCTGGCAGTGTCTATGTTTCATAGAAAATAACCAGTCCTCACATTGTGTGATTTATTTCATGAAGGTAGAGTACATTTTAGATATGGCTCTTAGTAAAGAAAGGTTCAGGTGAACAGTGCTATTCTGATGAGCCAGGACTTGACACAAAACCTACTGACATGAGGCATTGCTGTTGATTCAGCTGGAGCTAAATCAAGTCCTGATAGGATAAAACACATTAAAATCCAATTGTCCTTAAACTATGGAGAATATGGGCGAGGCATATTTTATAGGGACAATATCTCAAATGGGTAATGACCTCTAAGTTGTGTCCGTGTATGAACAGAAATAATGTACATGACAGAAGAAATTTTAAGTACATTTGCCCACTCCTGGAAGCACCAAAGTTCTCCAAACAAGACAAGTGACTGCTTCTCACTGAAGATGGAGCCAGCATCACAGCTGGTATGCAAGAAACCTCCCCCTAAATTATTTTGATGCTCTCAGTTTATAAAACCTAGAGTGATATGCCAATAACTCTTTTAAAGCTGAAGCTTTCATTATAAAGTACGAATTTATAACTTACATTCACCCGCACGAGGATCATTGGCTGGATCCTCTTAGAGGCATGGATTTTCCCTTTAGATGTGTATGGGTGCCCAGACACTCCCAAAATCTAGCGCAATAACTGGGAGCAGAACCAAGAGAGTAGCAGATAGTTTATAAAATGATACAAGGTGGGGTGACTTGCACAGTCGAATGAAATGGTACAGAAGTAACATGACAAGGAACACAATGTGACAAAGCAGAATAAGTTTTTAAGGCAAAACAAGAATTCTGTAAGTTCCCCCATTTCAAAGCGTCTGACAAAGTGGGATTTTCTCTCATGAAAACTCATGCGATAAAGAAATTCATTAGTCTTTAAATGCTGTGAGACTTATTGCTTGTTTTGCTGAACAAGACTAATACAGCTCCCCCTTTATAAGTTTGTAAGGACACCCAGGCTGTGTCAAAGCTTCACGCAATAACTGCCCAAAACTATTTTTGAATCCAGTTGAAATTTTCGGTATTTCATCACTTCAGGATTGCACTTGATACATTACTGGCCTCATGTACATTAGAAAAGGGGAAAATCGCCTATTTTTTCCACATACAATGCCTCTTTATGATTTATTATACAGTCCTTGTTTTTTGCCTCAGTTACTGCAAATGAGGGTAGAAACAGGACATTCCTTGCCTTAATGCTAAATTCATGCAGTCAATAGAAAAGAAAAAATGCTGAAAAATGCTTAAAAGGGAGAGTGCTTAAGTTATAGCAGCCCATGGGAGCATTAACATACGTGCCAACAAGTTACTGTATGTGGCTTCAACATGCTCATTTATTCTGCTGTGCAAGAAAATTCTGCCTCAAATAGTGCCAAAAACCATTTGCCGTGGCAACCCCATTGTCACATATGTGCTCCGGCACTACTTCTGAGCACCTTCTTAAAGAGAAATATACAGGATCACATGACCAGTCGCTTTTGTGGCATTTAAGCACCCAAAAAATATGACAGTGGGTGGAAATATTTCCCCTAGATTTTTAAGAATCATTTTAAATAGTGGACAAAAGCTGTTTTCTTGCCCATTTCCCTTTCCTTGACTTTCTAATGATTTGAGAAAGAGACAGGTATCTTAGCTTTTGCCTTTCTGCTTTGGAACCGAGCAAGCTTTCACTAGTTGTCTTTAGTTTCAGTTGCCCTACAGCTGTTCCTCTGTTGTCCTGGGAAAAGAAAATGGGTGTTTTCTCCCTCCCTCCCATCTGTGCTTAATGTTTGTTCAGCCAGTTGCCTTAAATTCTGAGCATGCATGTGTCCACCATAAATCCATATAATATGTATCAACAATAATAATGTGAAAGTTAACGTAATAACAAGTATCAAGTACTGTGCAGTATTTGATTCTGGATTCTCATTCCAGCGCCTGTTCGCCTCTTTACTTAATGAACCCTTAGACATAAGCTCATTTCTCACAATGATTAAGAAGAAGTGTTGCATACCTCAGCAATATATACAGTTGTTCTGAGATCCAGAATGAGTGAAAGGAAATGAAAATGAGTGAGGCATTTCTAAAACAAACAGAAATATCTAAAAAACAAGCATTAAAAATGAGGAGGGTTTTTAACTACTCAGATATCTCTTGGAAAGTAATGACACAATACAAAATTTCCAAGAAGTTCTTGGAATGAAGTGGAGATAACTTGCTTTCAGAAAGTGGAGGAAGTAAGCAAGGGGACAGCCATTTGGGAATTGATTCTGACCAACAGAGAGGAATTGGTTGTGAATCTGAAGGTGGAAGGCAATTTGGGTAAAAGTAATCATGAAAGGATTGATTTCATTATTCTAAGGAAAAGAATCAGAGCAATAGAAATAAGGACAATAGGTTTCAAAAGAAGACTTTAACAAGCTAAGAGAACCAGTTGGTAAGGTCTCATAGGGAAAAATCTAGAGGATAAAGGAGTTCAAGAGAGCTGGCAATTTCTCAAAGGGCTTGTCTTCACCGATGGCAGCAAATTCACCACTGTCAGTTCTTCAACTGATTGGCAAGTTGATCCCTGAAGACCACCCATCAAGTAGCATATCACTGAATCAATGGGAGGGTATTTTCTCACATGTGAAGACACTGTGGTAAGTAGGCTTAGGCAGTCAAAGGGAGACACACAAATTATTTTAAGTAAATTGCATACCTCCCATTGACTACCACTGAAATCCCCCCACAGTGTAGACCAGGGCAAAGAGACAGTGTTACAGACACAACTACAAACTATCCCAACGTGAAGGAAAGATAGGAAGAATTGTAAGAGGTCAATGTGGTTTCATCAGGAGCTCTTCAATGACCTGAAAATCTGAAAGGAATCTCTATAAAGGTGGAAATAAGGATGAATTACTAAGGAATACAAAAATAATAGCATAAGCATATAGGGACAAAAATCAGAAAGACAAGAGTTACATCTAGCAGGGGACATAAAAGGCTTCAAGAAGAGGTTCTAGAAATACAGCTGGAGAAAGACTAAGATGAAAAAAGTTTAAGCCATCTACTAAGCAGGGAAAGAGAGCTAAACAGATGACATCAAGTAGCTTGAGGACTTTAAGGATTATTTTGCTTCACTAAAAAAGGACAATGGTGATTAGATATTCAACACAATTAACATTAACACCAAGAAAGAAGGAACATAAGCCAAAATAGACAAGGAGCAGGTTAAGGGATATTTAGATAAGTTAGGTGTATTCAGGGCCTGATGAAAATCATCTAAGTGTACTTAAGGAACTAACTGAAGCAATCTTGGAACTGTTAGCAATTCTTTGAGAACTCATGGAGGGTAAGCGAGATCCCAGAGGACTGGAGAAAAGCAAACATTGCACCTGTCTTTAAAACAAAAGAGACTGGGGGCATTGTAGACCAGTTGGCATAGCTTTGATACCTAGAAAGATCCTGGAAAAAATTATTAAACAATCAGTTTGTAAGCACCTAGACAATAATACGGTTATAAGGAATAGCCAGCATGGAATGTCAAGAACAAATAGTGCTAAAATTAACCTAATTTCCTTCGTTGACAGGATTACCAGCCTAATGATTAGGGGAGAAGCAGTAGATGTGATATATCTTGATTTTAAGTGAAGCTTTTGACACCCCCCCCCCCGACATTCTCATAAACAAACTAAGGAAATGTGGTTTAGATGAAATTACCATAAGGCATGTGCACAACTGGATGAAAGACTTATTCAAGGAAGTTAGCAATGGTTTGCTGGCCAAATGAGATGCATCTAGTAGGCTTCAGTAGGGGTCAGTCCTGGATCTAGGACTAGTCAATATTTTCATTAATGAGTTGGATAATGAAGTGGAGAGTAAATTTTTAAAATTCATGGATGACACTCCACTGGGAGGATTTGTAGGCTCTTTGGAGGACAGGATTAGAATTCAAAACTGCCTTGGCAAATTAGAGAACTGGTCTGAAATCATCAAAATGAAACTCAGTAAGAAGTGCAAAATACCAAAGAAAAATTCAAATACACAACTACAAAGTGGGCTATAAGAAGCTAGGTCCTGCTAAAAAGGAGCTGGGCATTATAGTGGATGATAAATTAAATATGAATCAATAATGCGATGCACTTGCAAAAAGGGCTTATGTTCTGGGCAGTATTAACTAAAGTGTCATAAATAAGATGCAGGAGATAACTGTCAGTGAACTCAGCATTGGTGAGGATTCAGCTAGGCTGTTGTTTACAGTTCTCGATGCCGCGCTTGAAGACTGATGTGGCTAGATTGGTAAGTGTCCATAGGAGAGCAACAAACTTGATAAAAGATTTAGAAAACTTGACCTATGAGGAAAGGTTAAAAATACTGGCTGTGTTTAGTCATGAGAAAAGAAGACTGGCTGAAGTGCGACCTGATAACAGTCTTCAAATATGTTAAGGGCTGTTATAAAGAAGACAAGTGATCAATTGTTCTTCATGTCCACTGAAGGTAGCACAAGAAGCAATGGGTTTAATCTGCAACAAGGGAGATTTAGGTTAGATATTAGGGACTGCTTTCTGATGATAAGGACAGCTAAGCACAGGAATAGGCTATCAAGGAAGGTTATGGATCCTTATCCTAGAAGGCTTTCGCAAACCGGTAGGACAAACACTTGTCAGAGATGGCTGGGTATACTTGATCCTGCCTCAGTATAAAGGGCTCGACTACATGATCTCTCAAGGTTCCTTCCTACCTTACATGTCAGTGACTCTATCGTATACTAAAGGAACGTAGTCATATATCTCAGCAAAAATTGCATAAAGCAGATACGATACAGGTCTGGCAAGCATTTTCTGCTAAAACTGTCTCAAACTGATTTTTTTCCATAATGAGAGAATCCCTGGAGGCCTCCCCTTGGATCATGTTTGTTCCTAATTAGATGTACATGATTTTTCTTCATATTTTGAAAGAGCAAACAAGACAGTCCTCCCCACTGTTCCCAACAGAGGCCCTATCCTGTGATGCTTTGAGAGAGAAAACTCCCACTGATTTCAAGAAACTCAGCTAGGATGGGGGCAACAGCATGACAGCGGGGTCACTGATCCTCTGTTATAGGCCCTTATTTTTTAACATTGCTGCCCCTGGCATTTGTTCTCACAACGAATCTGCTACTGATACTTGTAAACACACTGAGATATCCTGGGTCAGACCCTCAGCTGGTGTAAATCAGACTAGCTTCACTAATGCTACCTAAAGTTTTACCAGTTGAGAGTCTGGCCTTGTATGGCTATCCTTTCCACTCCGTACCCACCCAGCCTCTTCTAAAATTATTTTTAGATAACTACACTGCACTCATTCACCCTTTGAGTGCGTGCACATAATTCTGAGCCTAATCTTCCTGCCATCCCACCTAGGTCCATATGCAGAGAAGACACTTTGCACCCGGAGCCCTTCTGGATGTAGAAGGAAAGAGCTGGGTACCTCCATCAGATAATCTCGTTTTCTCAGGGTGCCCATCTATGCGTGGCGAGAGTGAGTGGGGCATGATCGTAAGAGTGATGCTGGGGGGATACTCACATAATCCCCTTGCCTCTCAGCAGTACAGCCCCAGAAAGCTAAAACAGACTAAGCGTTGGTTATCTTTTACACAGAGCCCCCTTTGTTCGGGGGAACTCCCCAGTGGAGCCACATGGCCAGGCAGCCAGCAGAGGCGAGAGGCCTTGGAGTCTGAACAGGCAAACACGGCACTGCATGGATCTCAGGAGACCCTGTTCCTCTGATCACATTTTTTGAGAGGAAAACAATGAGGGAAATGATGGCAATTTGAATGCCCTATGGCTCTTCTCAAGAACTTCTCCACAGGAAGAATCAGTCTGGCCCTTTACATCAAACTGAACAGCGTGAGCTAACGGACTATGCATGCACGCACACACATACACGAGCACGTTCCCCAGCATTCCCACCTTCTAGCAAAAGACTGAGACTATAAGCTTTAGGTTGTGCTGATGCAGTGGGGCAGGTGGGGGACTTACAGAAGCAAGGGCCCTTCACTGAGAAAATTGTGTCTTCAGTCAAATCTAAAGATTGTTAGCAAGTGTGCCCCAGGCAAGCTGCCATCTCAGGGCCTTGCAGAGAAGGAGAGATGATCTCTGGGGTAACCAGAAGCCATACCAAAGAAAGCTCAGCATTATTTTTTTTTAAAGTACATATTAAGCAAGATGACAAAATGGTTGTTCTTAATATCCAGTACGAATAGTACCAAAGAAGCTGAGTTCTGATCTGCTGAAGCACAGAACAGGTTTATTTTTAAGCCTCTCCAAATGTAATTCAATAATAGTTCAGGGAGCAATAATGATGGTGCTGTTACAGCATCTCTCTGACTCAGACACTCAAAGCTGCGTCAAATGTTTAGTCTTTAAAAGTGCCACATGATTCCTTGTTTGTTTTAATAGTGACACTTTTGCTTTTTGCATTTACTTCACTAAAGCCTATGAATGCAACAGGATGACGCTCATCTAAAAATGTAGAGCTCTGAAGGGTGCTGCCGACTCCAGGCCTGAGTGATAGATGTTAAACCACTGATTAGGGCCACCATTCGTGGTGCTTGTGTGTCCCACATAAGCCCTAGTGCTTCAAGGCCCATGATAGGTCAGCTGTCAGGTTGAAGAAATATGAACCATCCGATGCTACCATCATTAGGATCAGCTGCATGCCACCACTAGTTGAGACTAATCATCCTACTTCATTATAAATGCTGCAATTCACAGGCAGAGTGAGATCATCTGTGAAAGCATCAGATTAAAATTCCTTATTGTGCTGTGTTTATACCGCAAGTATTTTTGTTTGTTTTACACAGAATGTTACACATATTAAATGAGGCTGAGCATTTGACAAAACCAACAGAAACACGATTTTCATAACGTTCAGCAAATTTAATCTCAGTCTTGGAGTGTTTGATTTTATCCTGTCACCTCCCCCTGAAACATCCTTTTTTAGAAAGGGCATAGAGAAGAATTCCAGTTTTCACTTTCTAATGTTTTGGAGTCTTTTCCTTTTACCTTAGTGACTGACAATGTTTTAGTGAAATGTAAGTATATATACACAGGTATATCCCTGTAAATGTAACTCACAGGGTTTCTTTGCAGTTGCATAGGCTACAGAAATCACTGTTGCAGTATGAGCTGATCCCATATCTTACACTCCCCTGCTTTTATTCTTATCCAATTCTGTAAATTCCCCCTCTTCAAAGCATCTGATGTAGTGGGATTTTCTCCCACGAAAGCTCATGTGATAAATAGATCTGCTAGTCTTTAAGTGCCACAAGACTTGATACTTTTTTTTCTTTACTAGACTAACAAACACACTGCCCCTTTGGAACTTGGCTAGAAATCACGTTATATCTCTGTTCTTTGAAATGATTCCTAAACGTAATTTTTAGCTTGCTTCTGTCCCACCAGAGATTTGGGGTATTTTACTTCATTAGCAGCCAGATTAGATCCTGTGGAGTAACCCTCAAACACCCACTCTCCTTGCAACAAAAATGATTTTTGATTAACTGTAGGTGGGTTAGAATTAATGCTGAAATGTCCGGTTGTGAATATTTTTGTTCATGTCTTACTAGATCTGGATGAGGAATCTTTACAGCCTGCAGACTTTTGAAAATAGAGCCCTAACTGGTATTGGTGAATGATACCTGTCAGGGCATCCTAGCCATCTGTTCAATCATGAGGCATCACATTACTTCATAGCATTGTTATTGCTTGAGCCCTGAAAATCAAGTGAACTCTCCAGGCTGAGCAAGCATCTTAAAATTTCTCACACCTAAGTGACTAATCCATAGGAAAAGACTGTGCCGTTCAGGGTGATCATTCATTTGTCCCATTGAAACCCTATGACTCCAGTTTAAGAGCTTTTTTATAGAGTCGTATAAAGGAGAAAGTGAACTTTTTAATATGTTCGCACTCTACTAAATCAATACACATAAAAAGAAGAACAACTCAGGTTCCTAATGCAGATATGGCCCAGCAAGTGCTAAGGCAGTAAAGAGTTCACTTACCACAGTTAGGCAAGGGATGGGCTTTTAACTGCATTTTCTTCACTTAGGGAGTGTCCTGTGCTGTGAGCTACAGGGTTCTAGCAGCCACCGTAGTAACAACGGGCCAGGTCTGGTCGTCCTTCCTCAGGGAAAAATGTCCCATTAACTTCAAAGGGAATTCCACCCTGTATAAATCTTTGCCACATCAAGGGAGGAAGGGTCTAAATGACACAAGTCTCAGACATGTGATTTGCAGTCAGAGGAAGGCTTGCGTCTGTAATGACAGCACAACTAGCCCCAGTTTCCATGCCATCAGAAATGATGTTTATAAAACAATCCCAAAGCACAGATCATGTGTGGAGATCATGTTTCCTAGAACGTTATGAGGTCCGTTAGTACCAACTTTAAATAAACTACAGAGAGGCCGATAAAATTCAGCGTAGACTATTCCAATAAGAAAGACAAAAACCAACAGAGAAACGTATAGCTTTTATTCAAAAAGAACCTGGCATTTCTCCAGCATTATCATAATTTACTGAAACAAAGGCATGCTTACAGTTAGCCAGTATGGTAATATTTGATGGGCTTTAGATTTATATGCATAGCTCCCCAAGATTAACTCCCGATATATTAACATGCAAAGCCTTTTACTGAAACTGTGGCTCATGTGAGTAACCCTCACACGTGAAATACTTTGGGATGCAAGGGGACTATTTGATCAAGCAAGTGTTGAAGCCATTTTGATGACCTGAAAAAAATCTGACCTATTGTAATTACAATCCTGATATTGGGAGGCTGTGTTAATGGTACTCTTTGCCCAGGTGTCTCCAGGCCGTAACCTGTGGTAAGTCAAGCAGAAAGAACATGAGCTTTTGTGCAAGGGTACATGGCAAATGTTACTTATGTTTCAATACATCTGGATATAGTCCATATATCTCTACATATCTGTACATTTATTATTATTATTATTATTAATTTATTTTTAATAATTGTTTGTAGAAAGCTGGAGGCCACAACTGAGCTAATGTCCCCACTGTACTAGGTAGCGCTTTAAACTCAAAATAAGAGCCAGTCCCTGATCCAAAGAGCTTATATTGTAAATGAACAATGGACAAAGGGCAGAAACAAACCCTCAGCTGGCATTTGTGACCATTTTCAACTACCCTTCAGATCAGGGTAGGGTTTCTTTGGCCCAGAATCTGAGAATTATGCACTTGATTGCTGCAACCACTGCCATCATGCAGTTTCTTAGCAGGCGTGTGAGCACAAAACCTCAGAAAAGGCAAAGTGCAGGGTTAAGTGATATCTCCCTTCATAGAAAGTAAAACAAGCCAGGAGTCCTGTGGCACCTAAAAACTAACACATATTTATCACATGAGTTTTCATGGGAGAAAATTAGTCTTTAAGTGCCATAGGACTCCTGGTTTGTTTTGCTAAACTAGACTAACACAGCTACCCCTTTGGAACATAGAAAGTAAAATAATCTTTGTTCTTTTTTTTTTTTAAATTCAAATGTGTACATCATAACGCCTCCCACTGGATGTGTGGTACATGGCAAGTTAGTCGGAGGAAGCATGGCAGAAAATTGCAGCAATTGCAAAATATAGTGAAAGGAAAGGGCCTGTTTTCTAACTAGAAGCCATCGGTACAATGATAGCTGTCAGTTGTGCATCACCCACGAAGTGATTTTTTATGGCGCTCTGGAAAAGCTTCTTGACCTGGAACACTCAAACCATTTTCTGTTTAAAGTACAGATTCAAAATGGGGGTGCCTTACTGAGTGTCTATATCAAAACAGGAGCTTGGCCTGAGATAAGAGGTGAGATGTAATTAAGCATGGAAGTGTTTAGGATAATTAATCACATCTCAGCTTGAAATAATAGTAACCACCTCTTCACAAGCTGGTGATGCCACTGGAGCAGAAGTCCATGCTGGGTTCCCCACTTTGAAAACAGCAGAGATGCGCTCTCTCTCAAAGCTCCTTCTATATCATGATGGAGTAAAAAGGTTTTCAGAAAGGGTCAGGATATGGCTGGGACCAGGGGGCCCGAACTACAGCAGCAAACTGATAATCGTGTCGTTAGGAAGAGAGTAAGGAGAGCCAGGATCAATTCCCTGCTCCACTGTAGACTTCCTTTGTCATCTTAGCCTGGTCACTCATGTCCAGACCCACGAAGGCATGAATGGCTTGGAGGATCTAGGCCTTAATCTTGGTGCCTCCATTCCCATTGTAAAATGTGCTAATAGCACTTCCTTACCTCATTGGTGTGTTGGGAAGATAAATACAGGAAAGCTTGTGAGGTGCTCAGATATTATGGCAATGGGTGTAAATGCCTAACATAGATACACCCACGGGCTATCCCTCTCCTTGTGGGAGGCTACAGGCAAAGGGGTCTGTTTCAGTTTTGAGTGGCAGTGGCACTTGCTTAACAGCCACAGGAGCAATTCCTCAGGTTATATCCTGAGCAGCAAATTTGTTGTGCAAGATGTTAGGTGGATAGCACTGGAGATGGTAGGCCTGTCTGTAGGGCAGATGCCACCTGAGAAGGGGCAAATGCAGTTTGATCACTGTCATGATTAACAGTATCAAAAGCAGCTTCCCAGTGTAAAACAATCTTCATCCAGGCTCCACCCAGCGTAAGTAACACAGTTTCTGCACCTAAACAGGCTGACTAACATCAAGGAAATCCCTGGAATCCAGAAATTGCCACAGTTGCATCATCATCAACTGTCTCACCAGTCCTTACGGGAAAGAAGCAAGATTTCTCCCATGAAAGTTCATGCAATAAATAAATTCATAAATCTGTAAGTGCCACAGGACTCCTTGCTTGTTTTGCTGACCTAAACTAACATGGCCATCCCTTTAGACCTTGGCAAGTTTAAAACTGGTCAATGATGGTCAAGATTATCACATTCAGGGATGGTTTTGTGTGCAAATTCTTCCTCAAGGATGTTTGTCAGCATAGCAATCACTAACCTCACTGGCTTTCACGTCACAGCATCTTGAGAAAAGATTTGAAGCAAGTGAGGAAAGAGCCCACATGGATCAGTCAGAAAGAGCAAGCCAGATGTAAACGAGTTGCTTAATTTGTTTCACTGTCATACCACCTTTCTTGAACTCCCAGTGCATTTGATAACATTGATTTGGTTTGTGATGGGCACTTTTGCACCAGTTTGAACTCTGAAATATAAAAAATCAAATCCACGGCAGCCAAGGAGCTCTCCGTGCAGCAGGTGATATTTGTCCCATAAGTTATCAGATGAGAATATCGTGAAGCAGCAAAATATAAAAATTAGAAATGCTTTAAAATTCTGCTTCCTTACCTCACTTCAGTTCCTTGTTAATTACGCCTGATTTTAATCATCTTCCGCTGAACCTTATTTAGCGATAGCATTATCTTCCCACACAAGACTTCTCCTGTGAGGGAGACCTGCATTAGATTTATTCAAGGAGCAGCATTCCTGCAGTGTTTGCCATGCCAAATGGCTTAGTTTCAGCGACAACGGTAGGGATAATTTTCCCCAGCTCTGATAATGGCCCTGTGATCCTCTTCACCAGCGCAGCAGGTTTCTAGCATTACAGAATTCTCCATGCAGCACAAAGGGAATCCTGACACCATGGGTGTTCAAGCTGTGTGGTTTGGCAGAAATACTATTACTCAAGCCCTAAAGAGGGGTCAGAAAAACATGGGAAATCATCATGAGGGCGATACTTCAAATAGGCCATCCAACTGGGATCCCTTGTGTTATGACAGTGAGTCAAACAGAATGGAAAGAAGTTATAACCATCCTGAAATTCGACCACGTAAAGTTTTCATGCATCCTGTCTTATATACTTTTCTTCATTAAGATGACCTGTTAAAATAAGTAAGTAAAAAAAAAGGAAAGAAAAAGTCAATGCCCCACTGAGAGATAAACCAAAGAGATGGGGAACCAAGGCAAAGTGTCTAGGATCCACCCTCTAATACGCAGTTTGTGCATTGCTAATGGATGCTGGGCATTAATATTTCTTACTCTTTTGTCTGTGTTCACTGTAATAGAAACCCCTGTCTAGACTGAGTGGCTACTGCAAGTAATCCCAGTAATATCCAGTAAAATCACTCTGAAATGTGATAGCCATAGTTATCAAGGAGCACCAGGATTAACTTGATTGATTGAACAATGGACTTCTGGTTTTTAACATGAACTAGATGAGTCTCAAAATCAAAAAATATAGATGGTTGGTAAACCCTTCATTGCAGGGTAACTTATCATAGTCAATAAATGTACTGACACACCCTAAAAGGAGACAGCTTAGCAATGTTGCCTAAGTGAAAGGATAAATGGCAATAGCCATGAAGAAATACTTATACTTAATCAGCCACTGCTTCTGCAAGGCTGGCATCCATCAACTTATTGGTTGGCTGGATAGCGCAAAATTTACAGTTAGCCAAGCTTTCTAGAACAGCTCTTGTTTTGAAACATGTCATTGATGAAGATATTTGCAGTAGGCCCGATAAAAGCTGCCATCCTTCCTTCCACAAATCAGTCTCTACAGACTACCAGCAAATTGCTGGCACACTTATATTTAGTCAGAATACACTGAACAGTCCAGATATTCATTGAATATACTTATCCATTTTTAAAACAGATTATTAAATCAGATAGGCATAGATACATATTCCCATCTGAATCATTGCAATTGCACAGCCAGTTCCTGTTAATGCTGACTCAAAGCACCGAGGTGACCTAAATTCTCTGTTCTACCATTTTGACCATCTGGAAAACAGACGTAATGTTTCCTTTCCTGACACAGGCTATGTCTACACTAAAAAAACAACAAGGAGTTGTGTGGCACTTTAAGACTAACAGATTTATTTTTTGCATGAGCTTTCATGGGAGAAGATCCCACTTCCAGTTAATTCAAAATAGTTATTTCAAATTAACTACTTTGAATTTAAATCAAAGTTATTATTTTGAATTAGAGAGTCTCCGCTAGACTCCTAATTTGAAATAAAGTAGGCTTTATTAATTCAAATTAGAGAGTCTTCACTGGACTCTCTAATTCAAACTAGGGGAAGGTAGGCAAGTGAATAGGGAAATTACTTCGAATTAAGCCTACTCCGTGACTAAAAGTGGCTTAATTTGAACTAATGACTTCAAAGTAACCATTATTTTGAAGTAAAAGGAGGCTTTATTATATCGAATGAGCACTTCCTTAATATGAAATAAGGAAGGCTTAATTCAAAATAAGAAAATGCCTCCATGGACAGGGATTAAGTTATTTCAAATTAAGCCTCCTTAAGGCTTAATTTGAAATAACTAGTAAGTGTAGATGCACCGACACTGTCGGTAGGTTTGGTTAATTAATGTTACCAAAGAATTTCAAGATCTTCAAACACAAAGAACTGCAAAGTGTTATGACATGATACTACACTTTTGAAGAACATGAGCTTTCCCATTTTAAGATTGATCTGAAAAAAAAAAAGCATCCTGTGAAAGGACTTTCTTCCCAGAAAAAAAAATATGTAGGCCCAAACCCAGCTTCCTTTAACTTCCATGGAGACCTCCATGCCATAAGAGCATATTTTGGCTCTAAAGTAGGGGACAAAGTGACATAATCTTAATTATCATGACAATATCCTGGGTGAGATTCTTCCCCCAGACAGGTAGGTACAGAGTTTATTACTGTCACACTCCACTGGAATTTATCACATCAAGAGATGGAAATTACCTTTCATCCAACATGGCAAAATGTGAGGAAAATAATACAGAAGCATGGTGGACACCATGTTGCGATTCACTGGGAAGTCACTTGATATGGACAAAACCTTCATTGTGATGAATCCTTCCAACAGTCACATTATCCATGCTACACTGTATGGCACCATATAATATCGAACGTGATTTAGCATTAGCTAAGGGCCCATTTATTTAAAAGCTTCATCACATTTTGCAACCAAGAAAACAATTTATATATTTCCATTTAAATAATTCTCTCTTAATTTTAAGCTGCATCTGTGAATTGTGTTCCCATTTGCACAGGTGGTTAAGACTATATTTAAAGTGTTAGGCCTATTGAATAAACTTCAGTGTGTTGCCTTTTGGTTTGCTTGTTATGACAGTGGATTTGTCCACTATGACATGGAATATTTCAGTAGGATTTCTCCTTACCTTTATCTTTGGCTACACCACATTTATGATGGGGGAAGGAGAACCAAAATGAAAAATCCTCAGAAATGTCTCTTTTACTTTTCTTGTGTTGGCAACCAGAGTTAATTCTGCCGGTGGAACTGCTATCAAGGGCGATTCCCTGGAATTGCTGACAAAATTCATGATCAATCACCTTGTGTTTTTTTAGAAGTAGGGAAACTACCTTCTCAGAGGGGCAGAGTCTCATAAAATGTCCATGAACCTAGCTCCATTAGCATCAATGGAATTGTGGCAGTTTCCAGCAGCCGAGGAGGTGACTCCTGGCATGGTTGTGCGTACCGTAGATTGGCAAAAGAATTCCCTTTCATTGACCTGATGTTGACCTTTTGCCTAGCCTTTCTCAGCACAGGAAAACATTTCTTCTGTTACAGCACTTCAGAACGCATCCGAACCACAGACTTCCAAATTTACAGCAAACATGTTGACCGCATATGAGGCTAATTATGTAAGTGAGACCTACTATGTTTAGGAATTTATCTAACTTTTTTAGTTGCTAGTGGTGCTAAAGTGGCACAAGAGTCCAGGGGTGCATGGGAAACAGTTGTAGCTAAAACAGACTGGAGTTTTGCAAGTTTACTTAAGGTTTCCATGTAAAGGAGAGTAACCATCTCCTGTGTAAAATGGATGTTTGCAGGGAATTACGGAATATAAGATCTCATCATCCTAGGAATATTTTTATAAGAAAATTCATAAGGCTTACTAGAAGACAAAACAACTTTGTGTCCTTTAACTTCTGGGAACAATACAGGTCTAGCAGGAATGAATGGCAGAAGTGAAAGGGGCAGGGTATGGAGGAAAAGAGGAAAAAAGGATGGAGGCAGTGAAACCACAGATAGAAGTTCACACTACATTTGTGTCTCTCTGCACAGTACAGCCCCCTAGGACTTTGGAACTGAATCCAGGAGTCCTGAAATTTGATACATGAGTCGTTCTGACCTATACTGTGTGCAGACTATGCAGTGACCAATGGACAAATTAAACAAACTCATACATTTCTGTTTTTCATTATATTAACAGCTATTTCATCGTATTTAGGGCTGAAAGAATTGTAATCCCCTAGGATTAAATATGATTGCCAGTTTTTCTTGCCCAAATTTCCAAGTAATCCATGTTCTCATTGAAACTGCAAAATCCCCGGTAAAAGATAGTTGCAAACATCCTGTTTCCTTCCACTGCTGGGCTGATATATCAGACCTAGGAATGAAGATGTGTGATATTTCTGTTACAACCATGATGTCTCCTTGGGAGTTATACAACGTCACTGAATACTGTACTACGTAAGCAATCACTGCAAACATGAAATTGCTTACTAAAACTGCTGCATAAAACAATTCCTGAATCAACAAAAATGAGACAAAGATAATAAAAATGATGCAGAACAAAAATCTAGCTGCAGATTTTTTTTTCTTGTGAATGTACTGATCAAAATGAAATAATGTTGTGGTGGGCAAACCATACGGGAAAAACACAAAAGATTATCAAATCTTTTTATTGTGATGTGACATTAAGAGAAACAACCAACAAACTGAAATATATGAAGTGTGTTTTGTGTATATGGCCTTGTTCTCATGAGAATATAAGAGAAAAACTTATGTATGGAGGTACTGTCTGAAGATACCCCCAAAATTCATATGTTTTACTTAAAGCATAACAGACTAGGATGGATGTAGCAACTAAGATTCCCTATCGCTATTGTGAGTTCAATCCAGGTTCAAAGTTGCTTGAAATACAAGGAACTGTAGAGTCAAGCAGACATCATGAACTACCATAAGTTAAGCAGCTGCTACTAGTGTTACTCAGTTCAAAAAGCAGATGGAGCATGGGATGGATATTTAGTGGTCTCAGGAGTTCATTTCTGTGTGCCCTCATAAGTGTCTACTCAATCCAGACTTGTTAAATCGCAGTCCAGAGAATGTGAGGCTTCCCAAAGGATTCCACAGGCAAGAGTCAAGAGCATAATCTCAGAGGTTTTAACTATGACTCAAATACAAGGAGTCCAGAAGCATAGCAAATCTGGGAAGAAGTGATAGGGAAAGTAAGTCTGCCTCACTCAATAGGAAAATAATTGGGGAAAATAAGGTAATGTGAGTTGCCACTAAAGCAATACAGAAGAACTGACAAAAATCAAGACCAACTTAAAACAAAAATCTATGAAAGGTAAACAGCCTGGAAAGGGAAAGGAAGCTTGATGTGTACAATTCTGTTTTAATAGCATAGGGTTAACCAGTGACTTGTGTTGTGCGCCCTTGTCAGGAGCAAGATCCTCCCCATTTATGTCAAATTTGGGTCTGGATATATAAGACTCACTGGGGTTATGTAACCTCCTGCGACCTCTCTTGATTCTAACAGCTGGCAGTCTTTCCAGTCTTTCATCCCTTGAATCAGCTCTTGCAGCCCCTACCTGACTTAGCAAGGCCATTACGCCCAGGTAGAGCCAGGTGGCATGGACAGGCACGGGGGACTGCCTGGTAATGCATGCAGATATGCCCAGGGCTAGTCTGGTCACTGTTTTGGGGGGTCTTCCTCTGAGGACCACGCAAGTTTCAAGGGAAAATGTGAGTGTCGTCACTCCAAAAAAAAAAAAAATAGAAATATAGCCAAAGACAGAGGACACAGTTTTTGAATGCTTATGGCACTTTCAACAGAAGCTATTCAAAAGGATGTGCCTGTGAAAGCTTTGAGCAAGGTCCTGGCTGCAAGACGACAGGCATCTCTTAACCTATTTGTCCCACACTACAAGGCAGTGCCTGGAAAACAAGGAAATTAAAGGACATTAAAGATTGCACACAAAAGCCAGTAAGAACTTCACTGGGGCAGGAAGTCATCCAAGAGGCATAAATTTACTGCTACGCACAGTCAGTAAGGCACCCTTAGAGACGAGTTCCTCTGTCCATGTGGAAGAAGAACTATCTGAGGTTTTTTGGAACAGGGATGTTTGGATTACACTGACAGGAATCTACCAGGACTGAGGGCCACCAAATAATGGAGTCAGTTAATTTTATTAAGGCCTTTATGGGATTAAGTGGTTCAAGAAAGATGAAGCCAGAGGCTTTTAAACCAAACCCATGGTGCCAGGAGTATTGTAGGTACTGCCTACAGGAAGCCACGCCAGTGAAAATTGTTATGTTTACTGACATCTAACTAATGAAAAGAAATTTCATCAAAGCTGATGTACCATGTGACATGTTGATGCACTCAAAAATAACACCTGGGAAGAAGGGAAGATTTTACCCCTTTATCCTTGCCCACAACTGTTATGTTTATTCCTCTTGCCCGCAGCTGTTGTGCAATGAGGTGTGCACCAGTTGGCTTCCACCTCGCAGGCTGCTGTGTTTCAACAATCCTTGACTGTGATCTCACCAACTGCGGTCTGAGGTGAATCAAAACTAACTTCACTGGTTTCTCTGTGGTTGCACCAGTATAAAACCATTGTAAGTGGGAACTGAACCAGGTACTGCTGTCATTTGCACAACACCTGTCGAGAGAAGCAGTGGAATAGCCAAGAACATGCAAGGAATGCAAGATCGTGCCCTTTGTAAATGTGAAACAATATAAATATTTTATGAATAAAGATGGAGATCAGAATATCATGAGAAAAATGCCAAGCCCTTAATTATCTCTGGGGAGGCATCACTTTAATGAAGTATTTGCCTTCTACGTCTTTTGCCTTAACCTTTTTGAAAGTGGATAATGTTGAGACTAATAACCAATTGATCTGACTACAATAAGGGTCTTCCCCCCAAATCAGGCTACACAGAATTCAAACTATGGAGGTCAGCATCTTACGGGGAGTCACCAGCTGTATAACTAGGGCACTCACACTAAGGGAAAAGTAAAACCTTAGCTTCTCTGTTATTTTAATAAAGGTAAGCTGGAAAAGATCCAAGCCACAAAAAAAGATGATGAGAACACAGGGCCAAGATAACATGAGGCATCAGTCTATGCGTAAACTTTTGGAATTGCATCCTTACCCCCTTCAACAGAGGGCCTGGTGATCTGAGAGAAAAGGTCCAGTTCTGTCTCCATGTATGCAGTATTTGATGGCCCATGTTCCCCAATGTGTTAAAGGGTCAAGTAGAAAGGAAATAAACAGCAAAGGAAGATGTCTAGGAAAACAAGAGCCCACACTCCATGGTGAGTGCCTCATTATAAGGCCTGAGCATCAACTGCTCATGCCCAATCCTCTGTGACCATTATTATGCCCATATTTATCCATATTGCCAATAGAGTACTGAGCTGTCCTTATTTTGCAGGATCACATATTGATAAGCGTCCCTGCCATTTCAGCTTATGATCACGCCTTCACCACCAGATTTGCGGTCTTATTTCCATGTTCCTTGTGGCTGTACTGACTGGAACATTCAAACTCCTACCATTAAGGAAACTTCTTAGTTTCCAAAATCTAAATGTAACTGTTGATCTGCACCAGAAGTTACAGCCTTCTGCTTAACCACACTTACGATAATATAGGCTTTAACTAATAGCTTACAGGATGCAGGCCCGTAGGTTCCTTGTGTTATAGTGTTATATAACAAAAAGCAAGTCACTGAATCTAATGGGGTCAAACTTGTCCTATGGACTACGCTTCTGGTTTGCACAATTATTTTCTCTTTCCTGTGTTTTGTTCAGCCCAACAGCCAGCCAGGGGAGAAAGATATCATCATAGTTCTCACTTCTGAAGCGCCTATATCTGTTTTAAATCAATCCAATTAGACTGGTTCATTATAATGTGTTTCACAAGCTATTCTCAGCAGATTCACTGTACTATGTCACTCTTTACATCTCTTGAGAGACATATGAGCAAACAAGATTTGTGGGGAAGGGACTGAAGAGGAGAAAAATCTGCGTTTCTGATCAGTTCTGCAACTGGTGTGTTGGAGGAGAGAAAAAGCTGGAAGATCATCTAGAATTTTGCTTCCGAAACAGCAAGACCCAGAGATCAGCTGCAAACTCTGCTCCAGTAAATATGGACATTATACACCTTAAGTGTCTTAAAACTTATTTCCAAGGAAGTGTCCCATTTTATGACAACACGAGCTAGAGGCTCTCAGGTAGTATTTACTTTGCTTTACTCTTCATAAGAACAGAAGACTGTAATTTCATGGAGGCTGTAACAGGAATTCCTCTTTCCATCCAAGTGGAAGAAATGTTCATGACCTTTCCCTAAGGGCTCAAGGGGAAAGAACATTAACGTGGAAACTCCCGCTCTCTTTTATTTGTGGAGCTAGACTTTCAGGCGGATCAAACTGGAATTGAAAAGCTATAACTGGAGTAAGTGCCCAAAGCCTGGGATATTAAGGGGTAGGGAAGGGAGAGGGACGCAGTGCTGAAAGGATAATCTCAAAAATCCAGCACGCCAACTGATGAAAATCGAAACAGCCATACAGTCAACGAGGGGGATTCCTAACTAGAAAGAAAATAACCGCAGAGGCTTGAAGAGGCTGGTGCAGTCATGTATTCAAATTCAACCTGTCACTTCTTTCACAACTGAGCACTCCAGCAATGTCTTAAAGATACTTGAGGAGGGGCTGAGGCCCTTAACGAAGGTGAAGGGATGAGCTGGAGGCCTGTGAAGGGCAGAAGTGGTGAGAAGGAAGGAGGGAAAACATTTACAAGGAACGTAGCGCATGGGGGAAATAGCACAGTAGCATCCGATGCACAGAATATTTTTAGAAATTCTGAACCTGCACCCCACAGAATTTTGGCCTGGCGAGTGAGTGACTTCGGCACGTAGCTGCCAGGTAATGCAGTATGGTCCTTGAGGCAGCACTAGGGTAGTGGTCTGAAGAAACAAGTCAGCATGGAATTAGAAAACCAATGTCCTCACCCTTTGATCTCTTGATGAAGGGTTGCTCAGACATGTCCTCTAACTCACATGTGACTGGTGAGTCTAGCCTTTCCTACGCTTTGGAAACGGTCTTTGATAACAGCATGGCTGCTAATCTTTCAGAAGCTTGTTTCCTTGCGAGCTGCAGTCCTTCTGTATTGATAGTAGCCTCAATTTATCCTTTTTCCCACCCCAGTCTAACAACTCGCCAACTGGCTGCTGTTTCCTCATTTCCTCTGGCAGCGTAACTCTTTCTGTCAGCCAGAGGTGATCAATGGAGAGCTGGAAGCAGCATGCCTCATTCTGCCTACCTGGAAATGAGAGGCTAAACTTGGAACTTAAATCCAGATCATAGCATTTTGCTGTCATTAGCCACTGGCTGGCCATCTTCCTTTTTTAAAAGGCAGCCAAGTTTCTTTGTGGTCTCTCATCAGTGATCCAGTCATAACACCACCATCGGCCACCAGCTGCCGTCTATTCCCACGGTGTAACCTATCCACATCAGTGTCTGGAATGTAATACTTGGTGCATTTGTGTTTGGTCCTGTCTTTCACTTCTGCAGTTGAAATTCTATCTCTGCATGGAATGCCTCAAATTCTGCAAAGGCACTTGGCCTTCCGTACACATTTCATTGCTGAAAACCAATACTGCTTTAACAGATGCAACGAAATTGTGAGCATCTAAGGTTCGTTCTCCTTCCATCACTATTTACAACTGAGAAAAGTCTACTCCAGTTAGCACAATTCTTCTTTTACTTGCAGATATTTTTGAAGTACAGGTGTTGATTGATGGCGCAATGCATATTTTTATAAATGTCAGTTGAAAGTAACCATCAGGCTTCCTCAAATCAGTTCCATATTACTTGGGCTCAATGGTGGCAGTTTCAAAAAGCAATGACATGTGGGACCTTTCATGATACTTCTATACCCTTTGAAGCATGCCCCCAAGCTGTGTAGGCCACTGTCCAGGGTACAAAAAATCCCAAGTAGTATCTGCAGCAAACATCCAGTCTGCTCTTGAAGCCACTCTGATCAAGTTTCATTCATGCTTAGACATGTTTCACTCTGTGTGTAATGACTGTGTTGTCATTTCACAATGGAACAGGCCAAACTGACAAACTTTCTGGAAAGAAGCCTTAAAATACAGAATCTGTTATTTCTGTATCTCTAAAAACCTTGGCAACATGCCCTCTGCCTGAACAAAATCCATCCAGATTCTTAATATCAATCACACCACTGATTTAGACCATCTTAGATTAATATTCTTCTTACTCATCGAAGATAAGCACTTTACTCCTTTGGAGTTCTTAGGCTTTGTTCAGTGTAAAGGGATTTATAGTCCTGTGCGTAAAATGGGACATTGGGTGATGGCCCACGGCCCATCGAGCATCCTCTCTCGCTGGTGCTTAGCTGACGGACTCTTGCTCACAGTCTAGCTGATCACTACATGTGGGGTCAGGAAGTAATGGCCTCCCAAGTCAGATTGATAGCGACAGGACAAAAGGAGGTCACCTTCCTTTGCAGCATGTGGGTATGGATTATCTCAGGCACTGAACTGCCACGTTGGGAGTCTTGAGCATAGGTGCACCTTGGTCCCTCCTCTCTGCTGCCTGGGGCACATAATAGCTAATCTCCTGTGGGTCATATTGACTTTGGCCTCGTTTTTGTCGCTGGGTTTAGTGTGAGGATGCCAGATGGTGTTGAAGGCCTGTGATATCAGACGTGTCCATGGAGCAGCACCATTTCCCTGTTCTCTGCCAAATTTGTGTTTTGTCACCATTTGAAAACAATTTTTCCATCTGTCTTGGTGTTGTTTGCTGCTTCCTGGTTGCTTGCAGGTACTTTTGGACTTGTAATGACAGCCCCTCAAAGGAACAGTTTATCTTGAAAGTTGGAGCTATTTGCAAAGGGCTCAAATGTAGCTTTCAATTTTGTGCTGTTTCCATTTTTAGAATTGCTTCATAGTGTCTTGTTGGAGCACAGGGATCTAACTTGTCCATTTTGCTGCAATGAAATGATTGCAGAGGTAATTAAGGAGTTGAGGTCAGATGTTCATTTACAGCAAGGCAACTTTATATGGTGTAAAGAGACCTTTCTTCCATTTTACAGCCCTGTTACTGCTAGGACAGTGTAACATGGAGAACAACAGAGTCCACACAGGTAATGCCGTATCTACAATAGCACCAGGTTGATGGAAGGAGGTCAGCATTACCCTGAGTTGTTTGGGAAAGTGATGTATCAATGCAACAGGGTGTCTACATCAGCAAGAGACAAATTTAGGTGTAGCTGCATGTAAACCTAAGGCAAAACAAGATGACTTAGGTTAGTATAACTGCAGTCCAGATCAGGCCTCAGTGTAAATGCAAATCATATCCTTTAATTATCAGTTACTTGTGAATCTAAAATAGATAAAAGGTAATTACACTATTAATAAATGAGAATTAATTTTTAAATACTCCTGTGTAAGTGACCAAGAAGAGTAGGTAGTGACATTTGAGGGTAATGCCAGAACTAATTCCCATTGAAGTCTTTAGCACGAAAAGAGTATTTTTAAGGTGTGAGCAGTCTAGACACAATGTCAGGATCTGAACACCCTCAAAATATGATGCGGTGAAGAAGATATACTACCGAATTCAAATCTGCACGTAGATCCAAACTTTCCTGCCAGCTTCTGATCTCTGCAATGACCAAAGAAAAACCTGAGATCTGCAAATGCAGGAATTGTGAGTGTGCATCTGATTGGGAAGAATTTAAAAATTTGGGTGTGGATCCATACTTTGCTCTTCAGGACCATCACTCCTTTTTAATCTTTTATTATTATTATTAGAAGTGGTAGTAGTTAAACATGGTATCCAAAAAATACAGTCAGGGGAACTTGACTGAACTATGCCTTGGTTTCAGAAGCCACTGTGTATGGAAAAAGGAAAGGAACAATGGAAGAAACCCCAAATAACTCCTGCCAGAGCTTCTTCTGTGAGGTAACCTTACGTCATAGTAGCTTCCTTCAGGCCATCTTCTAAAAACTGCTTCCCCCCCATACAGGTCAGTAGAGCCCCTCTCCCCACCCCCAGATAGCAGCAAAAGAATTTGTTCTCCACGTTGGGTTAAGGATCTGAGCTCCACATGCTATTCTCGCCTTTTTAAAGCACAATGTCAGACATTTCTTTCAATATTCTTACAAGAGTCTGATGATGTAATAAATAGTCTAAAAAGTAGATTTCTAGCTGCTTATTATATTTGAGACCTGAATGGCCATAACCAGAAATTTGAAAGGAAAGGATCCATGTAGTCTATTGATCATACTAAGTGTTTCAATTTTCATGATAATATTATTATTAGGATGACATTTCTGCATAATTTATGGGTTTTTTGTACTCATAATGCTCATATACAGTAGTCAGGACAACAACACCCTCTTACCAAATGAAGAAATGAATAGGAAGTTCTCAGTATACAAAGTCTAGAATAAGGTCTTGTCTACAAACAAAACTGCATGCCAACAGAACTATTTCAGATACAAAGAATGAGGACCAATTGCCCAAATTCGGTCTAAAAAGGGGTTCTCCAAACTTTTTCACAGAGTAGCTCTTATTTTGAGAGAGAGAAGGATTGCCTCCCTAGCCCCACGCAACAATCTGTTTCCAGTTGAGTGGACCCCCTCATCAGCCATTCGCAATAGGATAACCCCCATGTGACAGCTACAGCACTTGCTTCCATGGAAAAGGAAAATGAGGAAAGTATTTCATGTATGTTTAGCAGTAACAGCTAAAGCGGATGGGTAGAGGCAGCACCATGTGACCAGCAAGCTTTGTGCAGAACACCTATAGTCCATAGTCCACAGTCTGAAAAAATGAAGGTTTAAGAAAAATGGGTGGAGGGAAAAGTCCCACTTACAGAAATTTGAGCATGAGCCTTCTGAAGAAAGAGGGCAAAGTATAAACAAATGATTCCCCTTTGTACAGAATCATTTTTCATGACGTTTCCATGAAGCAGAGACTTATAATGGCAGAGCTGAACCCCATTGTTTTACAAAAACACTTCTCTCTCAAATTCCAGCTCGTTCTCAGAGAGGGGGAAAAAATGTTGCTTTCGCCCATTGTTGGGGAGCCATCTTGTAGTTTCCCTTAAAGAGACGCACCATCAGCAGCAGTTGTCCTGATTTTCCCTTTAAATATAGACCTATATCTTTACACCAGCAGATCCATTTGATCTCTGTGGATCCATGCAACTGCAGACAAACACCTTCCCTGTTAAAGAGTCACCAAAAACTGCATACCAGATTCTGGTGGTTTTTAATTTAAAAAGAGCCATGCAAAGAAACTATGACCATTTGTACCTGGTTTCCTCGACCTCAAGTAATCAGAGGGGGGGAAAACATTCTAACCCCCAAGACACGGAAAAAATAGCCTAAGTATAAGAAAAAAATATGGTTAATAAGTGACAGGTTATGCTCCAAAGTAATTGTGAAATATATATGCAACGTATGAATAGTTGTGATTTGCACCTGATGTCTTTATCAGCCAGCTTCCTTTACAGACTTTAAATATCTTGCAATTTGAAGAGATCATACTAAAACACAGGTCCAGATCCTACTTGCTTTCATCCATGATACACTGCATCCATTTAAACTGCATTTCTGACATCTTCATCCACTTGCAGACAAGAGTCTCACTCAGCATACGTTTTAGGCAACATTCAGATTGCTTTCAACACTAGGAGTGCTTAATTCTTCAGCCGGCCTGAAATACATTGGCATCAGTGTTGAATAATCCCCCAAATCATCACATAGACCTTTTTAGTAAATCTTTCCATTTATTAGAGAGAAATTTAAACAGTCCAAATGTGATTATTTTTCTAAGGAGTCCTTTAAAAACAGTTCACAGGTTCATGAGCCAACATATGCAGTGAAAATACAATTAAAAATAATAAAATAAAATGTGACACATATTTGAGCCCAAATTAAAACTGCTGCCAGCCAAATCCTCCCATCTTGCCCAAAGCAAATAAATGGTCTTTGCACAGAGGTTGTACACAGAGGCTTGGCAGGGCCATGGAGTTACTTATAGGGAAAACATACCACAGTTTTTCATCTGCTTTATAGCCCACAGCTTGTATTAGCATCAACTCCTCCCCACAAACCCCTGCACGCACACACACACAGGTGGTTTAGACCAGTAGTTTTCAAACTTTTTTCCTCGGGACCCAGTTGAAAAAAATCATTTATGCCCACAACCCAACCATTACATCTTTTAGCAATACAGTCCAGTCTTTTAGAGGCAGCAGCAAGGGTCCCGACCCAAAGTTTGAAAACCACTGGTTTAGACCAGTAAATTCCACATCCCAGCCCTCATTCTGGACACGTCACAATGACTCAACACAGAGACTCAATCCACTTGCACAACCCCTCTGCTCCCATCCTACACATATATATGCATGGCAAAATCACAACAGTTCTGCTGCCTTTTGGTTCACCAGCAGGCACTGTTACTGAAAGCTACTCGAAGGCTGTTTTAAGTCAGTGTTTCTCAACCTTTAGGGGATCGAGGAATACCTAAAGGTATTAATTTACTTTACACAGAACAGCCAATGAAAACTTTCTTGAAAAAGCTGGTCTGTGTAATGTTTGTAACTTGTGCATACTACCCACTCCTATGAAAATCATTCAGGAAACTGAATTAAATTAAATTTTACAACTATAATGGGTGTTTATAGCTACAAGAAAATAGATGCACAATGATTATGCATGCACCTTAAAACTGAAAGCGGTATTACTCAAGTTTTAATGGGACTGTTGGGTCTGGATGTTCAAAATCAATCTATTCTTGGAGTAAGGTTTGCCAAAGAAAGTCTGACCATGGAAGTTATGTCCAAGTGATTTGGATACCGGTGGTAACAGCAGCAGAAAATTTAAAATGCCACAGCTGCAGCTGAGAAGCAAGGCTGCGGCAGACACCATCCTACGTGCCTGGAAGCTTTGCTGTGACTGGGGCTTTTTAAATCTCCCAGGCATGAATGGGGTCGCTGCGTTGCTCCTCCTCCCCCAAACCCCCTCTCGACAGGGAAGGGTCAGGACTGGTTCGAACACCAGTTGAGATTATAGCCTCATGTCGCTGAAAGCTACCACTGTTTTAAAACCAGCTTTCCTTCAAAAGCATCCTAAGAGTCCCATTTACGCCAATAACCATGTGAAAAAATGTCTACTGCTAGCTGCAAGTAAGTGGGATCAGAGGTTTCCCTAACACCCCCCCACACCCGTCCTACACCCCCCCCTGAATTTCCCAACAACCCCCCAGTTGTGGGACTGATTCTTTTATGGACATGACTTTTACAGCACTTGTAACTCCATTGATTTTTACTGAGTAGCTCCTTCACGTGGCAACGTGAGACAAGAATCATATCTAAACATGTCTCTTACATTGTGCTCCAAAGCAGACAGCTTGAACGTTGCACTGGTTTGGTCAGTGAGTTTTAGATCTCTGATCCTTTAAAGAAACAGACTGCAAGTGTGTGATGGATTCATTGTTAATGCAAGTATATCTTCGGGATGATCCCCACAAGGGGTCTTGAAGCTTCTGTTTGACAGGTGTGCGCAGTGTCCCAAGATCCAGGGAGAAATCCTGCCTTGTCAAACGAAACTGCAAATGAGTGCATGGACAGAAATGACAGAATATGGATTTTGTGTGTGTGTTAATTTATAATACCTCTAAGTGTTCATGATCTCAGTGCCTGGAAGTCCTGTCACTTTTTTTGACACTCTATGAATTATAAACTCTATGCTATGTGTCCCATCTTGTTTCCACTGAAGGTAATAAAATCGGTTCTTATACCTGTACATATTTCAAAAGCTAGGAACTAGCTTATTTCCCCCCTTTTTCTTAATCAAAAAGCAGAGGGAATTAGAGGATATTTCCAAGCTAGCCCAAAATCCATGTTCTGTTCTATTCTAGTATTCTTTAGGCAGGGACTTAATTTACCATTCAGCCCAGCAGCCCACCACTGTCTTAAAAATAAGATGTTTTGTTTTGGTTTTTACTCAGGCAAATTCATCCCTGGAGTGAAAACTGTAACTCCGTGTCAAGGCAAGTCAAAGACAAATGGGAAAAATGTATCCAAGCCAGAGTAAATTTAGTCAAAACTATTTTGCCATGGTTTGTCATACTACAAAAGATGATGTGTCTTGTACAACATGCAAATTTCAGTCTGTCAATACTCCTCATACAACCCTCAGAGAACTCAGAGCTTGTGTAAGGCGTTAATTAAAGCAGGATTTGACCAAGAGAGTGTGTTTAGAAAGGGTGTAGAAATGTACTAAAATAGCCAGAGATATTTATAGTATCTAGCCAACATGCTGGCCCTGTGGTTTAGAATAACAGCCTTGTTACCTAGACCTAGATTTTCCATCATTATCTTCTAACAGGAGGCGGTGCAGAATGCTAAAGATTTCACGCCAGGCTTGTCCCAAATGAAGACTGTTTTCTCAAAAGAGAGAGAATGGTGAGCTAAGGGAAGTTATAATATCAAAATCTAAACCATTTTGAAAGGAATAAATACCAAGCAAGTTAAATATAATATTAGTGTGGCCTTAATTAGCCAAATCTCCATTATCAGACTAGCTCTGGCATCTCAAACAGGGTCATGTCCCCTGATGTCTGTTAATTACACTGAAAATTCCCTCAGACATCCAAAACCTACACCCTAAGTTATTCATCTTCCGCTGTTACATTCAGATACTCCAGGTTGTTCTGTGTTATTTTGGTTTTTGTGAAGTACCATAGACTACAAGGGTACCTGGAAATGTAGACTGTCCATTGGAAACTTTGGGTTGGTTTTTGGGTTCTGTTAGGTATTCTCCCTAGTAGGTTTTTTTTCTGTTTGACTTCCCATATACAACACTAGCATGAGTTTACTGTGATTGAGTCCACACCATGCCTCCTACCACTCTCCTACACTACGTACATATATGTGGGCAGGGGACTGATAGCTCCAAGATTGTAATGGCATTCTGCATCTGCAGTACCCTCCAAACCAAAGCCCTGAGCTTGTCTGGAGAAGCTGTGGCCTGTAGAAGTCATGGCCTTCACCTGGCATGCCTAAAGCATGTTGTGTACATACTCAACTTTCATATGGTGTCTATGGTTTTAGAAATCAGATCTCTGCCAAATGTCTCAACTTGAAATCAACAACCACGAACCATCATTGTACTAATTCTAATCTCAGTTCCTCTGGTGTAAAGCAGCAGTGTCTCCGGTGATCTCGATGGAAAGGTGGTATAAATTAGTGGAGACCAGTGTCTCCTTTGTCTCCACTGTTCAGACAGTCTTTGTGTACAGACGGGTATCTTCAGCTATCACCTGGCAATGTAGCTTCAGGCAGATATGTAGGAGGGATTTCACACAGCACTGTATGAGACAAAACACATTCTTGTGTTTATTTGTAATTTTTAGGCTGTTATCTTTGGCACTATCTGTTATCTTTGGCACTAACTTCAGGAAGGTTAAGTCAACCTACAGACTCCTGCAGCGACACTGGGCTTTTATTAAGTCGATTTGAGCACTTCCTTAAGTTGACTTAATAACACCACCTCTGAAGGTTGTCTGATGAAGTGGGCTTTTCTCCAACAAAAACTCATGCAATAAATAAATTTGTTAGTCTTGAAGTGCCACAGGACTCCTTGCTTCTTTTGTTGGACTAGACTAACACAGATGCCCCTTTGGAACTTTTTAAAAACATTATAAATACTTCATCCTCCCATGGGGATGACCTACTTTTGATAAGAGAGAGCAGTGGTAGGAGAAAGTAGCCCCCACTCACCTATCTGACGCCAAGATACATTTTATTTAGCAAGTGCCCTCATCATGACCACATCAGTCAGCAGTGATGTTCTTTTCTCAAGGGCCACATCAAACTGCTTCAGGGCATCTGTCACACCAGGTTGATTGTTTTTATGTCGTCTTCTTTCATGCCATAATGCAAGGGTTTCATGTCCAAAAAAATCCTCTGTCACATCCAGTTCATTCATAATTACTCTGACAAAAATCAGTCACTAAGGAAAATCCTTGATGTCAGGGGTTCCATCAAAGGCAAACTAATAAATACTGCAGCAGCCAGCTTGTCTTCAGGCTTCTTCTGGTGTTGCCAGAAATCTCACTTACTCCTTCAACCACAGCACAGTCAAAAGAACTACATTTATTTCAGTTTCTTTTTCCTGCTGTGAGCTTTCTTCCCCCCCAGGAAATTAGGAGCACATACAAGCAAGATATCGGGCCTTCCTTATCACTGCACCATCTGTAAATGGTTTCATTCCTCTGACAATTTCACATGCAACCTTATAAAAAAGGCCCAGCAGCCTAACTCACTTATGCTGCTAACTTCAAAGATATGCATGGCTGTGTTGGACCAGTCTGTGCTGCTTGGCTAGATACGAGGATAATGTTCGCTTTCTGTGAAAATGCATTTGTGTCAAATTGCTGTTGGTTAATTGAACATTGCTTTCAACTGGGAAGCTCGGGTTCTTTCATATCTAAGTGTATGATACAAATACCAGCCAAAGATGGCAAGGAAGAACGGGAAGGGGAAGATGAGTCTCTGAAGAATTGTGTCTACACAGCACCCAAAACCATGAAACGTTCAGTAACCCCATGGCCTTCATGCAGCTCTGTCTTGCCCTCAGCTCTTGCTCTGTGTCTTTTACCTACTAAAGCAAGGATGTGGATGCAAACAGGTGGCCAAAAGTGAAGGAGTCATGCTACTGGGAAGAGGCAGTATTCTTGGGCCAAGCAGAAAGGGGCTGGCTCTTCTACACCAAGCCTCCATATCATGGGATTCCCTGCACCTCTCAGGGTATCAAATAGTAAATTCCTCTTTCCCACCCAAGAGACCTACAGAAATCCAATTCCCCATCTTTAAGCATCTGACAAAGTAGGATTTTCTCCCTTGAAAGTCATGCAATAAATAAAGTCTTTAAAAGTGCCACAGGACTCCTTGTTTGTTTTCCCTCTTTCTTGCAGTGACATGTGAGGACTCCACGATTTAAAGTAACACCCTCAGAAGCTGTTTTCCTCTCCACCTCCAAGGTGTTGAGCCTTTCTCAGACACGCTCCGTGCTCTCAATTCCTATTATAATTGAAGTTGGAGATGTTGAGCACCTCTCAGGATCAAGCTCCATGGGGTTTGTCTACAGTGGAGCCTTAGGTCAACTTAAGGAAGGTTAAGTTGACCTACAGACCGTTGCAGATACATTGGGCATTTGTTAAGTCAACTTAAGCGTTTCCTTAAGTCGACTTAATAACACCACCTCTTAAGGTTGACTTAACACTTAAATCGACCTTATTAAGTCAACTTAAGCCAATGTAGATGGGAAAACCCTTAAGTCAACCTAATTGGCCTCCAAGGCCCCAGGAAGGGTATTGTGCTACCCACAACCTACCACTCCTCCATCGACCTAGCACCTGCCAGTGTAGATGCAGGAAGTTGACAGGAGTTTTCAGTGTGGACTCTTTAAGTCAACTTAACAAGGGAAAAATTTCTGTGTTCTCACTAGACTGGAGAGGCCTCTTCTCCATTGCAATCTCTTATGAACGGTTTGCTAAGTGTTGCTTTATGCACAATTAATTTAGCCTCCACCTCTTAGACACCTGGAATAAAACCATACCGTTTGGTTATGAACAGTCAAAGATTGTGGTGGTGGTGTTTAATACACACCATTGAAATGTAAGGGGGGATTCACAAAGGGTGTTTAGATATTGAACTCCTATCAATTTCAGTGAGAGTTTTACCCAAACATACCTTTGTGAAATCCACTCTAAACACCTGAAGAATTTACTGTGAACTAGAAAGATCCTTGCAGGGCCAAATCATGAGATCCTAAATCAGTTTTTGTTCAGTCTTCACTAAAGCAAAACTGCTCCTCAGCGGGAATTTGACAGAATAAGGATAGAGTATGACAAACAAAGGTGTTCACCCACAGCTGTTTCTTTTTCAAATATTTAGTTATTTAATTCCCCAAAAAAGCCAGAAGTGTTTGCTTTCTCTTATAGAGCGTATGAGGAATCTAAGGATATCAAGCACGTAAGTCAACATGGAGTTTGTGACTTTCCTGTTTTTCCAATATCGCTAAATGGTAGAGGGGTCTTTAGCGAGAGGTATGGAAGGTTCTGAGGTCCAAAGGTGGGAAAGGGTGAGAGCTCCTGATCTAAAGGATAGATTCCAAAGTTTATTATGATGATGTTCTATGTTAACTTTCTCATACATCTCCTTGTTGCTGAAAAAACAAAAAAGCCAGTAGGTCCTTTAATGTGTTATATTCTGTTCTAGTAAAGCCATTTCTTGAGTAAAAACAATCTCTGGATTTGAACCCATGTATCTAAAAGATAATGCGTAAGCCACTGAACCATCTACAGTAGCTCCCTTAAGGAAACCTCACTTAGCTTGTCTCATTATGGGATCTTCCATTAATCCAACTATGAAGCTATTTGAAGTATTTCTTATGATCACCAAATTCTCGGATCTCATCAAGGTCAGAAAATGAATGTGTTTAATAAGGATTAACCCCTATTACCATGTGGGAGCAATAAATATTATAGCACTACCATTTCTGTCACTCTAGTAATCACTGTGTCAGCATTTCTGTTATAAACCAGGTTGGTGGGGGAGGGAGATTATAACACAGTCATAAAAATTTGCTCCAGACTAAAACTCGGAGGAAAAGAAAAAAATAAAACTAAAAACCCCTCAACCTGTAATTTTTTTCCCCTCTTTTGGAGAAAAAAAAATCTTTTCAATCTATTTTAAGTTACAAACAACAAAATACATGAGACCGTTCCCATATTTTTGAGACCAGCATCCAGTCCCCTATTGGCCAAGAAATATTGTGTCTAGAACTACATTTATGGTTAAGTTTTCATTGGGGTATAAGAAGCCAAGTGATTTAAAATGCCTTTTGGCATACATAGAACTCCAAAGTGACTTTGTTTTTCTAAGTGAAAACTAGCAGTCCATTGCTATGTCATAGGGACCAACTGCTTTTGGGATGTTTTTGCAGTATTTCAGCACCCTTTTTTTTAAGACAGGGCCCTAACAGTTTAATGGTATTAACATTTCTATTTCTAAAGAACTTTTAAAGCTGTACACATAGTCTTGCTACGCCTCAGACCTAAGGTAAATAATCCTGAGGAGGCTTTTAAAATCAGAAAATGAGTTAGCTAGTTCCAACTAATGGCTTAGTTCGAACTTTTTAAGTTCAAACTAACCATTAGTTTGCGTATTGCATGTGCTTAGTAGCGAGGAAGCCCAGACTAGTGCCGGGTCCTACTAGTTTGGATTAAGCTTTGCCTAGTGTGGCCAAGGGCTAAATTAGTCCGGACTAAGCTTCCTTAGTTCGGACTAATTTGGCAATGTAGACATAGCCAATGGGACTTATATGCCTTGCTGACCTTTCCGACAATCTACCCACGTGCATTTATTATTTATATATTATTTCTATTTTATTGATTTGGTTTTGTTAATATTTAAATAACTAGTGACATTGCTCACTTGTCTAGCTAGGAATCATGGGCTTATGTGGTGTTAGTTCAAGCCCAGAGTAAATAACTCATTTTCACTCTAATCAGCATGCACGGGCCAATACAACAGCAGCGATTATGCTGCCAAATATGCATTGCCTCAATTTTTGTGAAAAACGTCCATCCAGTAGACTAATAAATATTCTACATTGAAGCAAGGGTGAAATTAGGGTAGGGGAAGTAAGCTGGCTGTTGGTTTATCTTGTGCTCAGTGCTGAGTTCACAAGCAAATCAGAATGGTTTTGCTTTCAGAAGCCAGATGTGTATTCAATGGGAGCTGTAAAAAAGGAACACAACAGATAGGCTACATCTACACTGTCAAAGATATTGTGAAATAGTTATTTTGAAATAACTATTTTGAAATAGCTTTATTTTTAATTTATTATTTCAAAATAGGAGTCTAATGAAGACTCTATTTCAAAACAAGGTAGGAACTGTTACTTCAAAATAGAAAGTCTTCACAAGACTCTCTATTTAGAAATAGGGAAAAGCACAGGGCCATTATTTCGAAAAAAGTCAATTCCATGGCTTGGAATGGCTTTTTTCAAAATAACTATTTCAAAAGAATTGCTTTTTTGAAATAAAAGCAGGTTTAATTATTTCAAAATAACAATTAGGTTTTTTTCAAAATAACAAAGAGCTTATTTCAAAATAATAAAATGCCTCCATGGACAGGTAAAAAGTTTGTTTGAAATATGCCTCCTTATTTTGAAAAAACTTGTCAGTGTAGGTATACCCATACTGACGAAACTGGTTGTGGGGGGAGCAGTTACTATAGACAACTATATAGGCTCCTCACCTATAAGAGTCAGGGCCACATGAATGCATCATGTGCGTTTGATGCAGCTCTGCTCTGTGGAGATACCCACTCCAATTCTGGCCCCAGTTTGACTGCCAGATATTGTGGGGTATCTGTAGCTATGAGGGAAGCCCCTGTCTATAACAGTGTCTCGCTGAAACAGTCCTTGATTCTGTGCATCACCAGCAAGAGCAGGATGTGAATTAATTTGTTCCCCCAAAATAAGGATCTTTTGAAATAAAGAAATGTTATTTTAGCATCTCTTTTACAGAGTACTATGTAAGTCCAGTTTCTTTAAAGAGCCAAACTTCATCCTTCTTGTCCTAGGATGGTTCTATTTTCATTACCAAATATTTGAGGTTAAAGTGAATAGTTCATCTTTAATGGGATTATCTCTTTCAGTGTTTGCTTTCATTACAGTTTGAATAGCTCTGAGCATGAGAATCTAACCTCACCAAAAGCATATTTTTGTAATTTGATACAAACTAAATTTAATCTTTGACCTTCAGCTATAAAGAAGTTACTTTTTCCCCCTCTGAAAAGCAGAATATCAGACTGAAGATCTGCCTGTTTCAATTTCTAGGTTTCTAAACTCTCTCTTGACTGAGTTCTGAAGCCTATATATACCTGTGTATCTAGCATTTGTATTAATATTAATAGTAAAAGATCTACACCCAAATTTTAGCCAGTCAAAGTGGTCTTATACGTGTCAGTTTTAATAACTAACTAGAGGTACTCCACAGACTTTTTAAACCAAGAATAATTTAATTGAGCTGCCTCCTAATCAATACTGTCTGACACAGTGGACCTATTTGGAGCAGAAACATAAAAATTAAAATCTTTGCGTAAGATTCACTGCCAATTCAGCTTGATTTTTGTGTAACAAGAGCTGTTTTTATACTGCTGTTTCAGAATGTAATGCTGGATCTTAGAAATGTTATGCCCAATTTTTCACGGGTTATCTTGTTTAAAAGTGTCATGGAAAGGAAAGAAATGTTTTGTCTTTTCTATCATCATCAGATTTTTTTTAAAGGCCAGATTATTTTCCTCTAAAACAACAACAGGTTTTTTTTCTGCTTTTGATAGAGTGACCAAATAGCAAGTGTGAAAAATCAGGACAGGGGTAGGAAATAATAGGCACCTAAATAGGAAAAAGCCCCAAATATAAACTCTGTTCCTATAATCAGAACATTAGGTCACCCTAGCTCTTAAACAATATTGAGGATGTATAATCTTGTTTTTGCTGGAAGACTGAAGAACTGGACCACATTACCCATTTGTAGGAACAAGAACATTGATGTTTTAGAGGGAAAGCTTTTCTCTCAAATGCTCATCAGGAATTTGAGGGGAAAAAAGTAGGGAAGTGTGAGCAAAATCTCACTAGCTCCCCAGTCCACCAAGGACTCTCCTAGCAGAAACAATGAAGTAAATACGCAGCAGCTGCTTCTCAGATGATATAAATTGTCTTAGCTTCGCTGAAGACAGTGCAGCAATAGCAATTTACCCCCACTGAGAATCTGACCTGATATTTCTACAAAAAAGAAACAAGCAGGAGAAATAAATCTTTTTGTGTGTTAGTGAAGAAAATAAAATCTTTCAGGCCTTCTTGGTGCTGCAGAATGCAAAAAAAGAGCATGGACACTTTTGTTTTCCTTTGCAGGGAAATTAAGAAGTTGGCATAAGCCTGGACAAACTCATTCCACCAATAGCTTTTGTACAACTTTATTTTTTATCTAGCTCACAAAAAAGTCACATTTAATTAACTTTGTATATATACACACACACTCATGTTTAATATACCAGGTTGGTTCTTATGCAATATTTACACAATTAAGTCTTTTGATGTACATACTGTATTTATAGCAAGGAAAAAAAGGAAACCTGCCCTTTTCTTTTAGTTCAGCAGTCTTCACAGAAGGATAATGCAACTAAAATTCAAATCATAATACATTTTACATTAATAAATGGTCAGCTTAGAAGCATTTCCTGTTTATACACTGTGTTAATAAGCATCCATCACCCATGTCATATATACTGGTTACTAAAGTCAAATGTCAAACAAAATGTAAGAGGTCACACATTTTCCTTTGCTAACTAAAAGTATAATTCATAAATATTATTGCTACCAAACTCTCCATCTACAGCACTTGTTTAGAAATATGCACATGTAATATAAATTGTGATTAAGTTAAATGGGTATATTATTTCCTGTTTTAAGGGTGAACAGCAGCATGAATTATGTTTTGCTCAATAGGCATTTCAATAAAAACATATAGACTAACAAACTGCTATCATATAGTTCAGCTGTATGTTCTAACATCTTTTTTAACATGAGAATAGATTTTTATGATCCACTGCTTTAAATTATTTCTGAGTCTGTTATACCTTTGGATGCAAGGAAAGGCATTTTGTGAAATTAAAATACCTTTTAAAATATCCTAAGAATAAAGTCTGCTAGGTTATGTTAGCTCCATAAATTCAGAACAAGTAAGACAACTTTACCAATGAAACAAAATTCTGTAGGTACTCAGTTTTGAGTAGATTAGCTTTTGAAGTGTAGTAGTTTAAGAAGTGAAATTACTGGTTAAGGAAACCATAAACTGTGTTAACTTTGGCCTTGAAATAATTACATTTTAGTTTCTGTAAGTGAAACTCTTGAAGAATCAAATACAACAATAAAGATGTACCGTTCCAAAGGGGCAGCCGTGTTAGTCTAATTCAGCAAAACAAGCAAGGGGTCCTGTGGCACTTTTAAAGACTCAGACATTTATTTATCACATGAGATTTTGTGGGAGAAAATCCCACTTGGAAAACACTTAAACACAGAAAAGTTTAAAAGGACAGGGAATGTGTAACCAGCGTAACTTGATCAATACATTTGCAGAACTATCCAGCTACACTTCTGTCATTTGAACGAAATAACAACATATATAGTATTTTCAGTTAGCTTAACCATTAGGGCCTGATCCAAAACCCTTGGAACGACTCCTATTCACTTTGATGGATTTTGAATCATTGCCTTAAAGGAAAAAGTTGCAATCGATCTAATTATTGGATAAATTTAAATGTCAACAGAGAACAGATTGGCAATCAACTTACAAGTCAGAAAGTAGTAACCACTTAGAAGAAAATGTTCTGCTAGCAAATCAAGTCAAAGATTTGTTCTGCTGGAAATAGAGTCAAAATGTAAAATGTAGTTTAAAGTTTACCATTGCCTCCACTGCTATAAAAAGGCTGGCAGTGTCGCTTAGCTTCACTGAGTACAATCAACAGTGGATGTAATAACGGGTACTTTTAGCTAAAGAAGTATCTCATATTGTATGCAAAGAGATTTATTCCCACAGAGTGACTCGCATTTGGCCAAAAAGAAGCACGCCCATTTATTAGTTGTCTTGAACAACAGCGTACTGAACTCGGGGACAAATACTGTCAAATCAAAGCCTTTCCAGGCAAATACAAAATGCCACACATTCCCAACTTATCTACTTTTTTTTAAAGCTTTGGTAGGAAAGAGATTTTTACCAAGTCACTGGAGTCTGGTGTTCTTTTAAAAGCTTGTAAAATGGGAGTCTGAATATTTTCTTTTATTAGCAGGAACATGGTGCATAGCAAACACATAGAAGATCACTGAAAAGGAAGGCGTGCTAAATCCTTTAAGATAGCCTAAGATGAAAATAAGTTCCATACCCTACATATCATAGAAAAACACTGACGTGTACAAGAATTGCACATTAATACAACTCAGACTATTTTATAATAATCTAATCTCTTTGATGTGACTGTATTTATGGAGTGAAAAGGACTCTCAGTCAGCTTCAGAAATAAGATAAGAGGAAAATATTGTTCTGCCTTGAGGTTCTAGGGAGCAAAAAAAAGGGGTTCTGGTCATTAAAATTCTTGCAGGGATGAATAACCAACAGCAATAATTGCCAAATGTTGATCTTTGCGCAACCATACCACAGAATTTCAATAGTCACAGAGGAGGTAATCTATTATTATAGAATTGCGGTGGCGTATGATTTTATTGTATCATTGTGAGATGTCTCTGATGCACACAGAGTTGTCTGAAAAGTACAAATAATGGATTTATGAATCTTTTTAGAAATACCGGTGCCAAGTCTGGTTTGTTGTGAGCTGTAGCTTCATATTATTCATTATTTGTCAGGATTTGGATGGTCCCGGGGTATTCAAAACAGCATTCTCAGATCCTGAAAGCTCCATACATTTCATCATGAATTTATTATTCATCTGAAAATTAATCCAGGGCCTGATTCTGCCACCCTTCCTCAACTTACTCTGTAAGCATCTAATTGAAGCCAAGAACTATAAATATGAATTCTACATTCAAGACAGTCCCAGAGGAAGACATGACCAAATATTCCCAGACAACACAGCTGCAATGGTCACATATTACCAGGAATCAGTGTAGAGGGGAAATGGGGGCTCCAGAGCTGATCTGGAGGAAAAGGGCTTCTACACAGGCCTCTTTGGATCCCAAGGGATCCCTGGAGTTTGTGAGCAGGCTCTGCAGCTCTTTCCATGAAGGCCATCTCCTAATGCCTTGACTGAATGACATGTAGGTGTACATTACTCTCGTAGACGGTTGTGATTTTAAAGACACTCCTCAACATTAGATGGTTTTGTATGAATTGGGCGAGGTGCCTTACAGGTGAACTAACACGGCTACTCCCAGCTGTATCCCTGGGAATCCCTACTGTCTATCTTATTAAAGTTCTGTTCCTCAATCATCCAATAGTGTGGGCTTCAATGAACCCTCAAGATCACTTCAGCAGGAAACTCAGAAAGAAAAATCTCCGTAAGGTTTTATCAAGGCAGAGGAGGAACGTGGGAGAAGGGGTGACTAAGTTCCAGATTAAAAACCTCTGAAGCCCACATTCTGAATGTTCAAAGGAAACCTTTTAAGAGTAAAGACATTGTCCTTATATAAGTGAACATCAAACCTTTCTTAATCTTCTGTTTTGATAGCCAAATGACTTAATCAACATCTGCATATTCTCTAAGTAAGCTTTTTTAAAAATCTAACTGACAAAGCTAGCATCGGTGTCTTTGAACGCCGAAAACCAGAGAAGAGAATAAGTCAGAACATATTTTTTTAATCTCCAAGGGTCCAAATCTTTGCTTACTTTACTTACACAATCAGTACCAGTCCTTGGGAGACAGGCCCTAGAAGACAAGCAAGACCAAAAAAATCATGCAAGGGCATATTTTTCTGGCCAATAGTTCTCTATACACCTCCTAACTGATACCAGATCCTACTGAAGATGATTCTACAAAAATCTACAAAACCTGGCCCTTTCTCCATTTTCATGTCTAAAGGACTAGCCAACTTTTTTTTGTTGACTACTTCAATCTCCTCCCTCTCTGCTAAAACAACTTAGAAATCTGCAGCACTATTGAATGGATTTTGCATAATAATATATGCAAATATTATGAAAAAATGCACCATGATTGCTCCCATTGATAAGTACAGTACAGAGACACTTTTATACTTTTCATTGTTTCCCCAAAACCTGTTTTGGTTATTAGGAATCAGCAATTTTTAATGGGTAGTGAGCAAACTTTGTGCTCTTTCAATTCATATTGACCATTGTTTAAAGCTCTGTCCTTCAAATCACGAGGAAGATGCATTTTTAAGAAGTACCTGATACTATATATTATAATGAAATAGAATAGACATTGCATGATCTATCTATCTATATGCAATATCTATTTATTTGTCAGAGGTTCCATTTAGGCTTTGTCCACACATACATCGTTATTTCAAAATAAGTTAATTCGAATTAAGGGAAAAGCTCAAAGCGAAATAACATGTCCAAACACAGAACTTGCTATTTCGCTTTAGGAGAGGGGCACCATGGGAGGTGTGGCAACATGGCCCCCTTCCTGTGCCATGCCCCCACCCAATATAGGCTAAAAGGAAGGCACCCTGGGAAGGAGAAGAGCAGAAGTGTTATTTTGAAATAATGGTTATTTCGAAATAACATGTCCGAACGGTGTTATTTCGAAATAACCATTTCGAAATAACAGCTGTTTTGATTTAAAGGAGGTTTAAGCTATTTTGAAATGACGGCTCTTATTTCGAAATGACAGAGCCCATCATTTTGAAATAAGAATACATCATGTGGACCTAATCTCTTTTATTTCGAAATAACCAGCATTATTTCAAAATAAAAGAGATGTGTGGACGTAAAGTTAAAAATCATACATTATATGGACGGTAACTGACACGAGAAAGGTTAGTTTATTTATCTCCATGCTCAAGCTGGCTGATCACTTTCAAATGGGTGTGATGGGCAAAGGTCATTGTTCTGTGTCATCTTTTACAGAGTGGACTGTTAGAAAATCCTCACTTAAGCACTGATTGAGCACAGGCTATAAATGTGTGTTACATACCATCAACTTCCTTTGGGCACATGCTTAAAGTTAAGCATGTGCTTAAGTGTCAAATCAGGGTCTAAGTGAAGCATCAGACAAAAAAACTGTGAAAAGTGTCATCCTCCTTATGCCTCTTTCCTCCCCATTCCCGTTTTCATGACAAAAACTTTATTTTTCATCCAACAGGGCCTAAAAGATACAAAAACATAAATAAATGAAGTGGCTTTTAACATCATGTCCAAACAGTTGTCTAAAATAAATAGTCTTGAAAAGGGCTTTCAGGAAAGGGGGAGGGGCAACCCATTGTGCTGTTGTGTCAGGGACACCATGAAAGTGATAATATATCTTGGTAGAAAATAGACTGCCGCTGACTTGCTAGTTTAAACATACCAAATAACTGATCGTGTCCAATAAATTAATGGAAGTTGTTTAACATCTGACTCTATCATTCTCATTTTAATTTGAAAAACAAAATATCCAGTAGGATAATTTGTTCTCTTCTAGTAAGAGATCACATAAAACTAGATTGTGCTCAGCTGTTACCTAGGTGCATCTGGAGGGCAGGGCAGCAACCCAGAGCTGTAATTTAGAGGGATTGCACCATCTGCGGCTTGCAACTCTCCAAAGAGGTTAGGAGAGGAGACAAGGAGAGATGACCACACGACAGGGCCTCTGACCCACTTTGCACTACCCAACAGACCTTGCAAGAATATACTTTGCTCTCTGAAGAGACACGGCGGTGGGTTTGCTCATCTCAGGTGCTGGGGAGCAATTCTTGAAGTGAAATCTCTCCTGGAATTTTGCCGAAGTGATAGGACTCTGTACTGCCGCCAGACAGGGCTATGCAGACATAGCACAAAGAAATCCTTACAAAATGGTTAACTGCTTGTTGTTTTTTCAGGCCAACACGCAGCCTTTGGTATGCACACAGTCCCTGCTATGAAATAAATATCAGTTCCCCCAGCAAAAGGACAGTAGAAATGCCCCGTCCAGTGTGTTTTGCAGCAGTTTCTCCAGATTTTAGAAAACAAAAGGGGGGTGTTGTAGCTGATTGCACAGGAAACTTGATCAATCAAGTAGAAATCAAACCCTCATAATCTTGATTCTAAATCCCTACAGACTACCATTGCCATGCACAAAAGTTGACTTGGAGTAGCGCTTGGGAGAGAAGGAATGAAATGGAAAATTGGCCCTCTGCAAAGATGGTTCCTCAGTGATGCTGCAGCTCTCCTGCAAGTGATGACTTCTGGAGGGCGAATAAGAATAGAAGCACTGTGGGAAACAGAAAAGCAGAATTTAAAATAAAAACTAGACTCTTTTCTCCTGTTTCTAGAGACAAGGCTTAGACCATTCTCATCAGCATTACAGGTAGCTCTTAAAGTCACTGAGCATATGTACAAAAGGGACTTAAATCAGCACTGAACTCAATTCAGAGCAGCCAAATTAACACCATTGTCGGGTCACCAAAGGAGAGAAATTTTAGCCTTCCATGGTCAATTAAACTAATTTAATTTCCCAGCACCTTAGTGAATAATGCTTAACCCTTACAACCACTTGTTTTGTTCTATGGACATTTAATCACTTATTTATCTCTGTTGCCATGAGAACTCAGGCCAAACCTGGAAAGTATCTCAGCCTGGATTTACTGAGACTAGGGGAAAGCAGTCAGTTACATTTCAGTTCACTGCGTAGTACTTCACCTACCCAGTTAACTTAAAGAGACACCATCAACTTAAAATTCATTCTTCCATTTGCAAATGCATTCCCAGATATTGCTGTGATGGTTCAGATCTCTGGAAATGACAGATTCAAAAGAAAAATACTCTTTGATTTTTATTTTTTTCCACTTTGTTTCCTTTGTTCAAGAGAGGCAGTGTTGGTGTGAACTCGTTTTGCACAGCTCATTTAGCCGGCTAAGAACTTTGTGTGAGTCCTCCAAACAGCAATGGGGGAGAATTTGTTTTAATAGAAATATATGGCTGTAAAACTACAAGAACTAGAGGTGGCTTCCAGGGACAGATGTAGACCCAAGAACTTGACAGATGCAGCACATTTACTTGCTTTATATAATAAGGCTTACGAGGAGGAAGTATTACTCCATTTTGCACAGTTCTGATGGCAGAAAGAAGGACTGATGCTATTAACCAAGAAAAATAGTGCTAGAAAGACTGAATTGTGAGATGTTTTTCATTATTTCTGACCATTCTGACTTGGCAATGCAAGAGGCTAACGAGACAAGTTATGAAGGCTTCTGGCATATATCTAGCAAGTATATGAGTATGCTTTATTAAGTCAGGATGACTCATTTGTCCTGCCCTCCTTACCTGTGTATTTTGTGCACAGAGCTACATACTGGCACCCACCAAAAAAATATTAGTCATTTGTTTTCTTACCCCAGGGTTAGATTTCAGCAGATCAGCTAGTCCAGTGCTATTTATATTCAGTGCAGCCAGAGTCAGATTTTGCAGACCTGAAAAGCAGACGGTCATGGGCCTCTCTAATTTGAGGAACCTAGAAATGTAAAGTAGATCTCAACTTTCAGTGTAAATTTAAAAGAACAAGTTTCTCCTTCTTTTTCCTGTGAAGACTGCCTTGAATATGTAACTGATTCAAAGTGCCCCCTGTCGCTGAAACCCTACCACTACTCCTCCCTGAAGTTCACAAGTTAGTTTCCATCTTCAAAGCATCTGACCAAGTGGAATTTTCTCCCAGCAAACCTCATGCAATAAATAAATTGGTCACAGGACTCCTTGTTTGTTTTACTGAACTAGACTAACACGACTGCCCCTCTGGAAGTTAATTTCAGTCCCCAGCCTTTGGAGTCAGGAAAAAATATAACCCACGGACAGCTTGATTTTTAGGATGATGCCAGATGCATTCACAGTTGGTGGGAAGGAGTTAATGCCACTGTGGGTGCAAAGAAAGCAGCACAAAGTCCCTACCCAAGCCAGCTATTCAAAGCAGCCTGCTCCTTTGGTGAGCAGCAGAGAATTTGGTCACGAGGAGGAGGGCAGCTCAGCATCAAGAAGGCAGCATGATCTAGGAGACTGAGAATATGGAGCTAAATCCAGCTTTGGCACTGCTTATCTCTGTAACCTTTGTCAAATCACACGGGGCAGGAGACAAAATGTTGGCGCATGAAAACGCGGGATACGACTCAAACCTTTGCATGGTTTGCTTGGGGCCTGTTCCTCGAATTACTGACTGACCACAGAAAGCCACAGCATTAGAGCGGTCTAATATTTTTCTAGCCAAACTGGTTTTTTATGGGAAATCGGTGTGTATCTTTGTTTGTGTTTTATTTTTAAAGTGCTTGGTTTTTTCTATGAGAAATCTTTTCTCATTCAAAATCTGCCAAAAAAAACTAATATATTTCAGATGTAAATTGAAAAGTTTTCAGGATTCAGATTTCTGCCCCCGAAGGCAAATTTTTCTGTGACAAATGTAGATGAAATTTTTTTTTATATTAAAATTTTCTGTTGGGGGGGGGGGAACAAATCTATGCTGACGTTCTGCATATAATACAGGTGCTGTTTGTAAAGCACCGGCCACATCTCTTCTTTTTTTCTTTAGTTGTCTAAACACGAGCTATATTCTATGCTGTTCTTATAAGGGAGCAAAAGCATATGCTTAAAAAAATGGAGAGGGGATAAAGGCTATTTTGTGTAGCTTGTCTTTTAAATCTATAAAGTGAAAAAGGTGAAATCACACATCAAGGAGTGCTCTGTATATGAAAAATGTTTCATGGCACTGGAAAATTATACACGCTAATAATATATTCGTGCTGTATGGTAAACTGGTACAGATGGAAATACAGGATTTATGTTCCATAGCTTAATTCACTTAACAGTATCCAAATGAACCAAGAAAGCTACATAATATGGTATCTAGGATAGAAATCTACCTAATCTGTTCTGGAACTCATAGGACTTTGGCTGATGTCTTAATGCAATAGAACATTGCCAACCCTGCAATATGTCTTCTAGGTCATAATATTTTACATATCATACAGTTCGCAGCACAAATGAGCCACCCGCCAGCAGCAAACTCCAATGCAGATGATTTGTAAAAGAGAATGATAATAAGCAGGGTCGTCCTATTTTCTTACACGCTTTGAAATAAAAAGAAGTTCTAATACAGAACATCTGTACAACATAACAAAAGTCCTGGAAATTGGTTTCAACTCAGAAAAGCCAGCTCATGGTCATTACATAACGCTGTCCATGACCCCAGAGCTAAGTGTTGCGCAACAACCAACAGCTACAAGACTCAAGAGAGAATATTCTTGCCAATGTGTTTTTACGATGAGAGAAAAGCATTAAAATGAAGCTTGGTGCTGAGGGTTAGATGTTGATGGGAACTCTTCTATACAGGCTAGCGCTGAATGAATCAGTGATTTTTTTCAAATGGTCACTGAACCAAAAAATCCTCCCCAAAATGAAGTTCATTTTGAATGGAAACTGATTTTGGGGAGGTTTTCTCATCAAAATGAAAAGCCAAGCCAATTTCATGGAGTTCAAATGAGATATTTTGAATGTCAATTCAAAACATTAGTTTTTAAATTGTTACTGTCCAAAAAGGTCAAAACAAAACATTTTGGTGGTTCTGAAGGAAAAAAATTGGTTTTTTTTCTGTGGAAACCACTCACTGAATTCAACCCACATTTTCAAATAGTTTTAGTACCCTCGCCCACATTTTTCAGCAGCTTCATTGAAAAACAATCTAGCTCTAATAGTGGCCCTTCAAATTTAGCCTAGCAGTCTGTTATTGATAAAAGGATATATAGTCATACATTTTTAAGGCCAGGAGGGACCACAATGACCATAGAGCCTGAACTACATAATTCCTGCAGCAAAACCTACTGCAAGTGAGTGAACTAAAACATATCTTGTAGAAAGATATGCAGTCTTAATTTAAAGACTACAAGAGACAAAGAATCTACCACATCCCAGGCTAAATAGCTCCACTGGTTAACTACTTTAACAATGTAAAGAAGGTCTAAAGGGATAGCCGTATTGTTCTACGTCTGACTTCTGATGTCAGTTTTGTGCCCATCAAAGGCTCATTCACCTGCTCATCCACCAATGTGATTTATGCCACCATATGCCAGAAATGCCCCCACACCTTATACATTGGACAAACAGGGCAGTCTCTGCAAAAGAATAAATGGGCACAAAACTGACATCAGAAATCACAACATGCTAAAAACGGTGGTTGAGCATTTCAGTCTTCCTAATCGCTGTTGCTGATTTGTCAATAGCTGTGCTCAAGCAATTGAATAAACACAGCAAGGCCTGAAAGAGAAAAGGCAAACATAGAATTCATTTTTGAATTTGATTCTTTCTCTTCAGGATTAAATAGGGACTTAAATTTTTTTCTCATGACAGCAGGTGATTTGACCTCCTCTTCCTCTATAGTATATGTTGTTCCCCAGTATTCAAAGCTGAACAACTGCTTTAATTTGCTGTTACACTGTGACCTAATCCTACGGCTTACACTTCCCTGCATTTATTTTCCTCTCATTCTGTAAGTTCCCCCATCTTCAATGCATCTGACAAAGTGGGATTTTCTCCCATGAAAGCTCATGTGATAAATAAATGTGTAAGTTTTCAAGTGTCACAGAACTCCTTGCTTGTTTTAATCTTTAAAAAAAGTCTCTCTTATTTCCAGTGTGAATTTCTCTAGTTTCAATTTCCAGTCTTTGGGGCTTGTTATGTCTTCATCTTCCATCTTTCAGATATGATTGGAGATAAGCAGTAAATGCACCATTTCATTCATCTTTACAATTTTGTTCCCTCTCTTTAATTAGTGCCTGATTTGCTAGTGAAAACTAGCCCACTTCAAGAGTTATATTGTTCAAAGTCACCTACTCAGCTCTTAGACCAAGCAATACAACATAACAGGAGCTGTGCGTAAAGGCACTCGGATAATGCAAATGGAAGGGCTAGAGGAAGAATGTAAAGTTCTACAAGGGCCTAACCCAGAACCAATTCCTGGGAGCAGCCTGGAATGGAAATTCTTGCATTTTAAAAACTTAGTGTTTGAAACCCGAGTCTAAGTTTGAGTAGTTCCAAAGGGATAACCGCGTCACGTCAATCCAGTTCCAAATGGATAACCGCACCAATCTAGTTCAGCAAAACAAACAAGGAGTCCTGTGGCACTTTTAAAGACAAACAAATTTTGGTATCGCATGAGCTACCTCGGGAGAAAATCCCACTTCATCAGACACTTTAGTGCCACAGAACTCCTTGTTCGTTTCAATTGGATCGGTAATTGCTCTTCATGCCCATAATGGAGCAAGCCTAGTGTAGGTCAGATACAAATGAGGCTACTATTTGAACCAATTTCTGCTCTCTGTTATCCCAGTAATGCAGTTACTCTGGATTTACACTGGTGTAAATAATATCAGCATTTGCTCCCTAGCTCCAGATTAGTCTATATAGCACCTACTCCACTTTGGGAGCTACATAAATATTGATGTTACTGTCATGTTATTCTTTGGATGGCCTTTAGGTAACATTACTGGTTGTACTGAAAAATTTGGGATTAACTCTGAAGACATATGTTGCAAATTGGATTAGACTTCAAAGGGGTGTTGCCTAACACAGAATTTTAAAAGAGGCTTTAAAAATGGGCTGAATTGATATATAGGATCTTTTCCTTTGAACATACAAACAGCAGACTTTAATATTATTTAAATATGTCCAACAAATGCAGAAGGCTCCTTGCAGTGTTCTTGCTCATACTCAGGGAACCACATAAGGAGGTTTTCAAAAGACAGCAGACATTTTAGTGATCTTACAAACAGCCTTCTTTTCAGCTCCTTTTGGAAATTTCCCACTGTGAAGACAGCCACCCCATTACACAGTCACAAGGTGCATACCAAAAGACAGCAAGCCACGGCAAAGAAACCATAATGTTCTGTCCTCTAAACAGCACAGTATAAGTATTAAAAAGCAAGATCAAACTTGGAAAATTGGCCAAAGGGAAGAATAAATATTAAGCTTTCCTAGAGATGAGTCAAACTTCTGGCCAGAGCTGTTACGTAGGAATCGATCACAGTATCCGCTTACTAAGCCAAACCATTACCCTTACTTAACAACTACTGAGCAGCTTTCTTATACAATAACTTCTGTTAAAAGTTGCTACTTTTATGCGGGGTCAAGTCATGTACCAAACAAGGGTGGTTGCTATTGGAAGCCTTACACTTAACAGAATTTACTCATGAGATAAGATCATTCAGAACCAGTCCCCAAAGAAACGTGAGATACCAAAACATGGACATTCCCATTCCCTGGACAGGAATACAAAAATATTGGCCAGCCAGGTAACCACATACACCTTAATTAATGTATTTTTCTGCTGTGGCTGGTATTTTGGAAGTATTGGCAGCTGTCATAAGGGGAGAAGGACAGACACATTTTTCTTCATGCCCTGCTGCAACCAGAGAAACGGAGCTGCTGTTGGCAAAAAGACATCAGCTGCCTTTCCTCCCCTCTAAAAAGACTTTGCATGCTATTGTTCTCGGCTGAACACTCAGTTTCATAACCCCGCACAGAAACGATGTGTAGATAAGAGTTTAGCCATGACTGCGAGCTTTTCAGCATGAGACTGGGGACTCTTCCTCTTCAAGGGGCAGATGAATGAGAAAGAAGCAAAGCAGATCAATGAAGTATGCAAAAAGCTTCCATTTGTTACAGATATTAATGTGAAATTTTGTTTTCCTTATCATAGACTCTACACTAGCGTTACCCAACTATCATTCGTATTTTTGGACTCAGTTATGCCTGCAAGACAGAGCTCTACATTGCTTTTCCAGAACTCCTGATTCCCTTTTTTAGATGCATTTTACAAGGGCTGTATGCTCCAATCTGCTAACCAGTGCTGCACTGCAGTCTGGGATAGATGTTTCAGGGGACTGGCGGATAAGTTGTTATCTTGCCTCAAGTGCAGGGACTAAAACTGAGCCTGGTCCTTCTACACACTGCCTGGTGAGGAGTGCTTTCTTTGCTCTTCCTTCCTCTTCTCACTTTGTGCTCCTGTCTAAGGCCCAGGTATAACCAGGCCCGATTTGAATAAGTTTTGGGGAAGAAATCCATGCTCAGTATTATTTGAAATAGAAACATATTATGTGATTTACAAAGCAGCTGAAACTTGGTTGGACAGCATCTGTTTCTGTTCTATGTAGAAAAATGTCTCTTCTCCTTTCAGTCTGTGGGTAATGCTGTATCAAGCTCTGGAAAATCAATGGCGATATGCTGAATAGATATCTGATCGCCATGGGCAGGCTCAATCTCATGGGGAGAACTCAAGTTGGGAGTAGATTAATTTCAGTTCAGCCCCTACTAGTCAGTAGTGTCTCCCACAAAGCTACCACATATTCTGGCAGAAAGTAATTAAGCGTATATAGAAACCAAATTACTTCACATACAAACGCCAGATGTTACATTCACAGCATACACATGCCAAAATTAGGTAAACACACAAACTACTCTTGCTAGAAGGCTGCACTATAACACTACTTTATTGCTTCAAATTCAGAACGATAACAAACAAGAACCCAAAATCAGATGGAAACAAAGCAGCCTGCTCCCTGAAACAAGGAGGCACAGCGAAACTTGCATTTCTCTGTCTAAGGCTGGCATTCTGCAGACTGACTCCTTCCATGCTTCCCTCTAGAGTCCACTACCCTGAAAGGAAGTCTAGGAAATCCCTGAGTATTTAAAGTTATAACTTAAAATTTTAATACAGTTTTCCCCAAACCACCCCAAGGCACTAAACATTAAATCTGGTATGCTGCCAAATCCTTCTCCTCCACTGCCTTCCATTAACTCAGCACTCCACCATTACAGGAAAGGGGAAGGTGTGGCTCGAGTTCAGCATCATAAAATTATACACAGATAAAGCATTAATCATCTGCGTTTTCCAGATGAATTGTTACAAATTGTGACTGAGTTGATGTAGCTGCTGGCCAAACCTCTCCCTCCTGCGATAATATTCTACTATGAAGCTCCATATCCATGCTGGACAAGTGCGTGGGCCCAACCATTAACGGATACCTTCTCAGCCAGGAGGTATCAAATGTTCTGCCCCTCCCCGACTGACATCATGCCCTTTCCGTTCATACAGAGCCCCACACACTTTAATATATGGTCTAATCATTAAATCAGGGACACGAAGCCAAGACTTCTGGGTTCAGTGTTTAGATACACCAATGTCTTCCTGGAGCTGTCCATCTACTTTTCATGTACCTTTCACTGGGGAAATGCAGAGCATAGACCCCCTTTTTATTTGGATGTCCTCACTTCTGTTCCAAAGCCAGTGTTTCTGTGGCCACCACTTCACCTATGCATAGCCTCAGGTAAGTTATTAACCTCTCCATGCCTCAGTTTACGCATCAGTAAAATGAGCACATTAATAATCTTCTTACAGGGCCGTGTGAGGCTTATTTAGTGATTTGTGACGAGTGCAAGTCTCTTGAACATAAAGTGGTGCCAAGGATTACTAGTCTCGAGGTCCTGGCCTACTGTATATAGACGTTCTACTGGAGAAGGCAAAATGTCAGTGTGTGTTTATTTCTTGAAAAGTCTGGGAATTTCAAGCAATTTGGAGTCAGTTTTGTCAAACAAAAATGTTACAGTGAAGGTGCGAAAAGTAGTATGGGCTAGAATGTGCCCGTCCAACCCAGTCCTGCACTGGGGACAGTTTGAGGATCAAAGCACCACAGTGCATTGTGGGAGAGCCTCCGATTCCAACATTAATCTTTTAATGCTGCAGTGCCTTAGTCTCCCTGTTTGTAAAATGATGAGTAGCAACACCCATGTTAGCAAAGCCCATTGAAAGCCCCTAGCAAAGGAGTCATAGAACTACATTATTATTAATACACTTTCTTCTCAGGTGTGTGCATCTACCATATTCTTACAGGTCAAAGATTTAAACATAGCTACATTTTCCTTTTTGTATACAGTGACGCCCAAACTAGCATAACAAGTAATCTCTAGATAGGTGTGATTCTATAGCATGTGTGGATTAGCACTGATGGAGAATGTGTAGCAGAAGGATCAGATTATATCCTCTTGGGAGCCATAAAATCCAGTCAGGGCTCCATAGGATTCCCGCAAGTGGAAACTGCCCAGGAGTAATGCTGCATTGGTGCCCTTCTTAGCTAGCCTGTTCCACCTAATTTTATAATTGGATGCAAATTACAGTTTGCAGCCAGCACCAATATTTATAAACCTGTAAATTAAGAACAACAAAACAAACAAAAAATCAAACAAGCAAGCAAACAGCAGCAGTGTGATGGGTTTGCTCCCAAATACCCCAGACCCCCCTCTTTTTCCTTCTGACTCAAACCTGCAATTTTCAGGCCTGATGAATTTTTCAAGAGAAAGCTATAGGGAAAGCTACTTTTTTTTACTTGGGCAGGCTGCTACCTTTCCAAAACTGAGCTCTTCTTTCAGTGTGGAGCATTTGCATGGTACGGATTGGAGAGGTCCTTGCTTGTCATTGACTTTCTTTTCTTTCTTCTCTCTTAGTTGCAGAATGTTTGAATAAAAAGAGAAGGTTCAAGAGGAGCTGGGTAAAGAATTATGACATCTGTTAGGGTGCCAGGTGTCTTCCATTTTTTACAGTTTTGTGAACAGGAACATTACTTGAGTGCATGTCTCAATGAAAAAGACATCCACATGCTATCCTGTAGAATCCTGCTGTAAGATGAGGGACGTGCTGAAAAATCAATTTGCCACAGCTTCTTCAGAAGCCAGGATTTATTTTATAAATGCACTCAATTTTATCAGCTGTTTTAGATCAAATATCCACTTCTGTCTGGATTGGTGGTGGCTGCTTCTTAAGCCAGAGCCATAAAAAGCAGTAGTTGTTGATTAGCTATGGTAGCTAGGTAAAAGATGTTTGTCACAATCTAACCCAAGATATTATTTGTAACATATAAAAGTAAGGAAACATCAATCTTTTCCCTTCCTTTGGAATAGAGGTCTTCTAGCACATTATGGTCAAAATAGCATATGCACACGTTGACCTAAGCTCAGGTGAGAACTCTGTGATGGTGAATTTCAAGTGGATTTTCACCCTGAACTTTCAAACTCCGGCTTTGATCATTCATGTCACAATTACAATGTTACATACACACAGGTGAGTGTCATTGCTTTTACTGTGGGCCAAAATTTTGGACTGTCAGTTTCGGAGTTGGAAAGCCACCCCATGATTTAGATTCACAGTTCCCATTTGCTTTTGTTTGGCAGACTGGGAGAATCGCAGCCTGGCTGCCTAAAGTACATTATGCCATCTTCAGGATTAAAGTGGCCAGAGCACACAGTGATTGAAATAGACTTCACTGATCACTTCTATTTTTGATCAGTAGGGAAATGCAAAGGAGTACTGTGAGCAGATAGCTTTTCCACCCCACTCCAAAACACAGTCCACACTCACTAGATAGAGCCCTGGTTTTCAACCTGTGATCTGCAGATCCCTGAGGGTGCACAGATGATGTCTAAGATTTCTAAAGGAGTCTATGTTTCCATATGAAATTTTTCAGAGATCAGCAAATGAGAAAAGATTGAAAACTATGAGTACAGAGTCATATCTCATCTCTGCCCACAGTTTGGCTTTATTTGCATACACTAATAACAATCTAATACTACAAACAGCTCATGTCTCCTCCCCAAAGTTGGCTGCTACTGGACTGCTTGTTGTTTTTTTACTGGACTAGACTAACACGGCTATCCCTTTGGAAACTGCTACTAGACTTCCTCCCTGAGAAGTGTTCAACCAAGATGCTCTCTTTTCAGAAATCCCTTCCCATCTCCTTTACATCCAGGAGGGAATCATTGAGCCACCTGTAATGGTGCATCAAAAAGACTCACTTAGCATCTCCCAAAAGTCCTGGTGCATGTAGATGGTAGGTTTTCAGAAACATTATTACAACTACCTATGGATAAAGCATTCTCAATAGGCCTTGGGTATTCACATGCCTTTACTGTATTGAACACAGACAAGATCCATAAATATTCTACACTGGCCAAAATATTCTCTTCACATTAACAAGGATGGAAAGGAAAGACAGATCTCATGTGGAGCCTTCTCTGCTCTGGCACTTTCTGTCAAATTCAGGGTATTTGGACTGGGGTGGCAGCTCAAAACTGAGATCCCATTCAAATTGAAACTGCCCTGAACTGTGGAGGCATTCAGAGCCACCGTTCTGCTGCAGAACAAATAATAATGTGATATAATTGCAGATGAGAGAGGGCCACACTGTGAAGAGGAGATGATACGTTACAGTGATACGAAAGCAGTCTTGAGTGCTGTACTTTGATCTTCACTGTTATCCACTGGATTCTCCCCATATATTGTGCGTGTTGCCGTAACACACAAAGCTTGCATCCTTGACGGGAACCCACCAAGGGCGGGTTGTATTTGTTCATACATTAATTATTTATGTCAGTCAAACTCTCCAACCCTTAAGGTGTGAAGGTGAAATGTTAAACCTGTGCAAAGGTCAGCTTTACTAGGGGCTACTCCACAAAGGAATTATAATAGAATGATAAATTGCCTAGCAGTGTCTGTGTGTTCAAACAAACTAGAAACGATTAACCTGCAAACTGAACAATGCACTAGAGGAATTCATCTTCTGAGCCTGTTTTCTAAAGTATGCTATTTGCTGAACAGATCTGTTTTTAGTTCTTCCTCTCTATTTTAATCCCAGATTCCCTGCCTTGAGCCAAAATTTCCCTTTGTTTCCACCCTAAAAGACAAAATGTCAAGCAACAGAAGGAGGAGCTGGAGGACACACAGTTGGTCCAGCAAACACCCACAATAGTAGAGGAAAGATGAAACTTTGAAGCAGAGGTGGTCTTTTGTCAGCCCAAGTGTAAGAAAAATTGGGCATAGCATGAATACATCATTTGCATGTAAAAACAGAACAAATAGAAGCCACAAATATAATGATAAATAAGGCCACAGTCTTGCAATCAGTACCATGTGAGTGGCTTTTTGCACTTAGTCATTGTCACCCTGGGGTCTGCCCAAGCTAGGCTTGCCAATCCTGCAGAATTGTCTTGGAGTTTCCAGGAATTAACGATTGATTTTTAATTAATGATTATGTCATGTGCTGAAATCGCCAAGAATATATCCAACCAGAACTACCAGTCTTAACCCATGTGGATCTAATTGCAGGACTGGTGCCATAAAGCGGTTGCATGTGTGTATCCTATTGTTTAATAGATAGGCTGTGTAGGGAATGGGAAAAATTGTTCTTTGCTTCCTTTCAACAATATCTTGATGAAAGACTGTTTAATAATCAAATGCACATAAAACCAGCACATTGAGACAGAATTGTGGCAGTCAGGAGCAGTGTGTGTGCAGAAAGCAAAGAATTATAAGGCAATATAAGAAATAGAAATGGAAGTATTTATAAACCTAAATTCTCTAAAAGATCTAAACCCAAACCTGTCTTTTTTCTCCAAACCACTAGGATGTCCAATGTTCCCCAGCCATAGAAATGTACTCTTTAATTAGACTGCTTTTCCAACCAAAGAAGCTGGTGCAAAATCTAATTCTGTTAAGAGATGGTTCAGAATCTGAAAGTATTCATGCCCCTATGACACACTTGAACAGTCCATAGAACGCAAATGTGAAAAATCAGGTTATAAATGGGGGTAATATGTGCCTATGTAAGAAAAAGTGTTTAAATAGCCAGACTGGCCCCATAAAATTGGGACATCTGGTTAACCTAACAGTCTACGTAATCAATAGTCCTGACCATCAGCAAGAAAGGCTTTTAATGTAGAGGATTTTAAGCCTCAGGTATCCTACACTTTTTTGGATATTATCAGACCTTCACTAACCTCTTAGAAAGTTAGCAGACGAGGCGCTTGCTTGGAAGAGGGGAAAAAAAGCTCCCTAAAAATTATTCTCTTTATTTGCTTTCCTTAGTAATCCACTAGTGTCAAACATCTGGGACTCATCATACGTGTTCTGATGTCCATCACGAGTCTGAGATTCAAACTACCCTAGCAAACCTCTACGGGTCCAGTAGTTAATATACGATGACAGATGAACTAAATAGACGTCCGTCTAAGGTGTTGCGTATGCCAGCTGTGTTCAGTGCCTTTGGATGTGCCAGTACTCAGGGTAAGTAACATCAGTGTTAACATCTGTTGTCGGATTTTGGTATGGGACTATCTAACCAAGTTACCTTATAGCACAGCACCAGCTAGACCAGCTTTGCTCTAAAACAGTGTACAGTGACACATCCATAAAAGCCATGACATACATACAATTTCCAAGAAAAACCCTGGCAATTTCTTGGCAATTGAGTAATGTTTAAAAAGTTCAACTAAATTACAGAGAAGAAAGTAAACTAAGCAAAGTTCTCCAAGTGTATTATACATGAAACTAATTTCAGCTGAGATTAGATTTGGAAGTGCGAAAAAGAGAGACCCCTTGGGTCTCCAAAATGCTGATTTAGGGGAGGAAAACTAATCCAAATTTGGAGTGTAAGCCTGCAAGATTTCAGTGGGAGATGGGGGTGTTCAGCTCCTTGCTTAAGTGGATCCTGGAGCAGTAAAGATCTGAAAGGACAAAGCTATCACATTTACGGTATTGCAAAGGTGAGCTCCCTGAAAAGTGAAATTACTTACTGTGTTGTTATTATTCCTGGATCTCCTTTGGGAGGAAAGGGGGTAATTTTCGTGCATGCACGAACATGTCTTGTTGCTTGCTATATTTCATGGACTTGGTTCATAGGTCACATTCTAGAAATTTGCAGCCCAATTTTATATTTCTCTACTAGTAACATATTATGGGCTAGATCTGCAAACTCTTAGAAACATTGAGTATACTTTGATTTCAGTGGAACTAACTCACCTGAATTCTTTGCAGGATCAGGCTATATGACAGTGTCTAACAGAAGCCAAACACTAGCATTTCTTGCTAGATGAAAGCACTGATAATGAGGCAATTCAATTTATTGCAAACACCAGTGACCATGTTTGCATCAGCCATCACTAATATATTTAGGTTTTAGAAAGAAAAAACATCTTCTGATCAAACAGAAATGGAATAAGCTGTCACTAAGACTTTCTAAAGGGTAATTTTATTTAATTTATTCTTCTGTACACACAACTGGCTTGGTAGGATATTACCGCTCAACTCATTTCTCTTGTGACCCATGGCAACCTTTGGATCAAAAGGATTACTCGTGACTCATAACTTACCTTGGCTAAATGTAAACACAGGGCTTTAGGTTAAGTAATCTAGGCCTTAATCAATAAAACATTTAAAGTGACAGGAAAAGAAAGAGATACAGCCAAGGGGATTTGTAAAGATATACTATATAATATTAATGCATTGTGCCAGTGTTCTTGGATAGTCCCATTTCTGGCATTGAAAGGTGCAACCAAGATAACCAACATCAAGGGGGTTAGTGTGTATTTTAAGCCTACAACTTAAGTCACATACATTTGAATGGTCTCCTGCCCCATAAGGGATCTATATTTGTTTCTCCCCAGGAAGTCCAAGCAATTACTCCTGCATGAAGCACCATAATTCGGTGACCATAACTGCACACTTATTGAGTTTGTTCATGCCTTGTGCTTTGTCTGTCAGATTTTCAGATGTGGACACTTCAATCAGATATCTAAATCTCACGTTTACATGGTCAGGGTGAAAAAACAAAAGGCATAAATTCCCCCATTTCATATGGGAAGTGGCCTATTCGGCTACTCAAAATTTGCTGAAGTGCCCACGTTTTGAAATCATGTCTTACATGCAAATCAGTCCACCATGGGGGCTGCTGCTTGGAAAACTATGAACAATTAAAATTTCATTTAAAAGGTAGTTGGAAATACCCTGAATAAGCAAGAGATGTGCTTCTCACTATTATTAAGGATTCTCCAGCAATTAAAAGATTCCTCTTTAATTAAAAATTATGGTACATGGTTAAACTCCAGTAATAATCCGATGAAACCTGGCAACCCTAGAATGAGTCCCTCTGACACTGTGGGTTTGTTTGACACTTTTTGCACACCTTTTAAGCAGTTAAAATGGCTTGCGCTTGATACTGATGCTGTGTGTTAGAACCTGAACACGGGCCAGGAACCTGAGGTTTCATATTCTGAGTGTGTCACTTGCTGCCTGTGGTGCTTCGGGCAAGTCCCCCACTTTTTCTTCTCCTTTCCCATTTGTAAAATGGGAATAGTGCTACATGCCTCACCTTCTCTCCCAAAAAGGTATTATAAGGACTAACTATGAGGCTTAAAAGTTAATTCATTATTAAAGAGCTTTGCAGATGAGCAATCCAATATGCCAGATCATAAACAAGTGTAATTTGGCATACTTCTATTCAGCTAGCTGAGGACCTGGTCCTAAAAAGTGCCAAGCATTTTTACCAAAGTTAAAAAATCCTGCAGGACTTGTTCACTCTGCGTGTGTGTCTGTCTGTGTGTGTGTGTGCTTTTTTTTGATTTAGCTGCTTTATTGAAAAAATTGACAACTAATCTAAAAAGTGATCTAACCTGACAAGAAACATTATTATCTATTTATTTTAGTATCATTATTTACTACTTTAACGGTTCCATACATCTGCATGGCACTTTCCTGGGATAAATCAGCGTGGCTTCAGTGAAGTTATGTTGATTTACATTAGTAGAGAGTCTGGACCAATGTATCATCCTCCAAAACCTTGCAGTCCAATTTATGAACAAAAGGAGTTTCAACTATACTATGTAAAATAGCTACGCTTTCCCCCCTCCAAACCAGAAAGCAAAATTTGTATCTGGCTTTTATTCTTGCTCAGTGTAATGGAAAGAAATAGATTAATTCCAGCATTAAAATCCCTTCCAGTGGTTCCTCGGAATGAATTATTTTATATAATTCAGAGAGAAGGTGACATGATTTACTTCAGTATATAGTGTTAAATTATTCTGTATTGTAAACCTCTAGCAAAGAAGGATGGAGGGTGTATAAAGTGGGGAGACTGTATTGTTATGGCAGAATGAGGAATTTCTTGAGATGCAAGAAGAAACTATGCTTTTCCCACTGGAAGATACCTGTGGATGTTTCCAAGAGCAATTATAATTTTTCCCTTTGCACTGTTAATTGTCCTCCATTTATTGTTAGTATACCACCAATTTTTGTACAGTGAAACTAGGCAGATTGTATTTAAAGAGCTAAACAATGCCTTTACTGCATTGGGGCTGATTTACAGCTGACCTGTGTTCTCTGAACGGTTCCCTCTCATTACACCTCAACTACAGAATAAGGCAGCTAAGGCTATTGTCACTGAGTGAGTGGGCCCTTTAAGAGGCTCAGCTGCACCCTGTACTAGGTTCAGTCCACCTTCCCAGCTGAAAAGAATAAATCCTAGGTAACATTGTAAAAGTATGTGACTCAAAGCCTGGCTTGCTGGGATCTTAAGGGCAGCCTGAGTTCAGGAAGGAGATGAGAGAGAAGAAAGGCAAGGAGAGGATCTCGTTAGTTCCCAGGCAGATGGCTTGGGAATTCAGTCCTCCACAGAGCAGGCTTGGAAAGTTGCAGCCAACTTGTGGACAGAACATCCCAGCAGAAGGGATTAGAAAGGTCTGCCTTAGGCAGAGATCTGCTCAGGCTTCTACAGGAGAAAGGGCATGTTTTATATTCGGAGCCATTTCACTCAGAGAAATAGAACACAGTTCCTGAATTTAAAAAAAAAAAAGCGTGATAAAGTGGGATTTTCTCCCAGAAAAGCTCATGTGATAAATAAATTTGTTAGTCTTTAAGTGCCGCAGGACTCCTTGTTTGCTTCCCTGAATAAAAAAGATTGCAATCCTGCTTGTGGTGGGTGTGGATGTTGAGAAACTAGTTGGCCTGCTGGCCTGCTTATACAGCTATAAATAGTCCCCTTCTCTGGAGCCAGTTCTGATGTCTGCAAATGGAAAAGAGGAGAACAAGTCCAAGGCCAGCATATAACCCTTCTCCTGGACCATCTCATTCTGAATTCAATATAGGGCCCAATCTTGCCTTGACTTGGCCAGGCAATTCACATGAGTGGAGAGAACTGACTCAGTCCCACTGAACAGAAGAGAGGAGACCAGTAGGGAACATGGAGTAAGCCCAAGAGTGTAGAGGAGCTGAGAAAAGTGAGCGTATGTGGAATAAACCCAGTTAACTAATTGTTTAAAAACAAATGTTGGTAGTGTATCATGGCTAATGGAGGCTCTCAGCATTTTCTTCTTCCACAGAATGAGACACACACCAGCTGGGAGAGGTGTATCTTCACACAAAATATCAGTAGATGCTGCCTTTTCTTTAGCATAGCCCATATGACAATTGTGGTCATAAATATTGACATATGGTCATAAAGGCGATGTCTACAATACAAAAGGTAAGTCGACTTTATTAAATCGACTTAATAAACTCTACTTAAAGTAGACCTTATTAAGTCAACTTAGTGAGGCCACATTGCATTAAGTCAACTTTATAAAGTTGACTTAAGCCAGCAGACTTAATAAAGTCAACTTTAAATGGGTCCCCTGGGTTAAGTCAACTTTATAAAGTCAACTTAAATGGCCCCACTGCTCTAAGTCGACGTTAATGGCCACATTGTGTTAAGTTGACTTTATAAAGTCGACTTAACCCTTAATGCCAACTTTAAGGACAGGAGTTATTAAGTCAATTTAAGGAAGCTCTTAAGACAACTTAATGAATTCCAAATGTGGCCAGGGCTTTGCTTAAGTCAACTTAAGACTCTTTAAGTCGACTTAAGCTCATAGTGTAAACATACCCAAATATAGTTATAAGGCGGGAGGCATCTCTATTTCCTGCTACCATGATGAGGCTAATCCCAGAGAAGACTGAATTGGTATATGAGAGACACACCATGACTTAAACTGCTTCCTCAAGAATTTCAAGGGATTTTTAAAATATTTTCTTTAAAAAAAAAAAAAAGATGCCAGAGAAAAATCCTTCTGACCATTTCTTTTTTTAAAAATCATTTATGAAAACTGGAAATTTGTTTCATAATAGAAGTTTGAAATCCTTGAATTTACCCATTGGGCATCTTTAACTCTTTTTTCTCATCTCCTAATAACCTGAAATTAAATCCTCCATAATTCAGCTTGTTACGAAACAACAGTTGAGAGATTAAACATTTTAGTCCGGATCAGACACACTTCAAAAAGTCTCTTTATAATCGTAATGCAAATCTATAATCTCCCCAGACATCTTTGTAATAGTTTTGACAACCTGGCTGTCAGTAAGGTGGGGGATGGGAGAGGATTTGAAGAGGGACCAAGGAAACGAATGTTGTGTGTCTGTTTTTAAAATAATTGTAAAGTTCCTGTCATTTTAAACTGCAGGTGTGAACAGCCTGGCAGGTAAACAAGAGGCCTCAGTGGCAAATACAGAATTGGACCCTGATTCTATCCAGAATCGCAGTTTTAAGTTCCACTGGAGCCAGCTGACCTTAAATAGAGGCTTGACGTTAAGTATGTGCTTAAGCAGTTCCTGATCAAGATCTTAAACCATAAATGACATGTGCTCTTAACTTAATGAAGTTACACTTGCAATTTTGACTCCATACACATATCAGATGTATGCTGCCCTCAGTCCCCAGCAATGTTGCTAGGCATTGCAAATAGGGTATGAGAACAGGAGTGGAGAATGCCCCAGACGACTCATTAGACAAATTCTTCCAATAGTACCACAGTCTCATCTCCCTTCACTTCTGCCTGCCTTCTCCCGTCAATTCAGCCCTGGGGAAAATACCATCCACGTGCAGGGACAGAATGCAGATTGAGATTTAAAAGCAAGATGATTTAAGTAGCTCTCAGCAACAGAAATATCTCAAGTCCATGGACGTGCTCACAGCCATATGTAGGGGGCAGAACTAGCTCTAGAAAAAGATAAAGCTTCTAACCAGCATTGCTGACTGCTTTCGTGTTTACTCAATTGTTTCTAATTAAGCTGACTCAGTCAAGAAAGCCTGCCAAATTTGGAGAACAAAAAAAAAAAAAAAAAGAACCAATAACCCTCCAAACCCTTCCTTGCTAGCTGAATTTTCACAGCTCCAAAAATACAATATTTCTCCCTGGGACTGCAATGCTTCTTTCTAAACCTGTGCGTGAGAATTTATTATCCCTTTGTGCAAATCTTTGAAACCATGATTGCACGGTAATAATTTCCAAGCAGTGAAATTCATGAGCGGCTGTAATGTAATGCTGAGTCTATCCTATTATGGGTTTAATTGGAACATAGATTTTGTGTGTTATTAGAGAAATGTTACTGTCTCTCTTTATGCTTAATGCCATATGAATAGCTAAAGCCCTCTAATGACTGTGTAATTTATTGTCCCTATAGTTATGGCATTAAGCTACAAGTCACCTAATACATGCAAACATTGTAAACTCCAATTAAAGCCACACCAATGATCCCTCTGTCAACTGAGCTAAAAATGACTGAACGATAAGGTTAAGTACTGAGCCACATAACATAGTTATCTAGAGCTCAGCACCTGTACTACAAAAAAATGTCCAATAAAGTATGGTTAAATATTATTGCTTTGTCATCAAATAAAAGTATAGTAAATAAAACAAGCTTCCAAATGCTGTTGACCAGTATGATTTTCCCAGTCTTTTGTCTATTTGTCAGGTTTAACCTCACCTACTTCTAGTAGTAAATCACTGATTCTCAAAAGTTAACAAATTTTCAGAGCACCGAACCAGATTCTGGCCTTACATGCAGATGAAGATGGGAGTTACGTGAAGACATAATCTGGTCGACAGACACTGAAAATATTGCTTGCTGTGATTCACTAAGCAATCCAGGAGACCTGGGAGACAAAAGAGCTTTTTACCTTTAAAACACTGGTTCAAATGTCAATACAGTCCTAAAACCCCTGGACCTTTCTCCAGCTATTTGATGGCCTTTGTAATATCCAGTTAGTGAGCTGCATTATACCCAGTACTAAAGCAGACAGGCATCTACATCAGAATTAGCAACCTTAATAACAATCTCAGCATAAAAGCCAATTATTCAACTGGCATACAGAATTATATGCAGTTATTAAAGTTGTTCCATCACACCTTAGTGATGGATACATTTCAGTGATAGCAAGTCATTCCTTCATGGACATAAAAAGAAGGATTGTGATTTTTAAAGTGTTTATGGTCCTTTTAGAGGTGATAGAATACCCATCACTAGTTGGGACAATTAAATTTAGACTACACAAGACATTAGAAAATATATGGCAGGGAATAATTCTGCACTGATGGATGTGTGCCTTAATGACTAATTTCCATCTTTAATTTCTATGGCTATGTCCACACTTACACAGTTAAATCAATTTAACCTATATCAATTTAATAAACTCCATATAATAATCATTAAATTGATTTCAGTTAAATCAATTTAACAGGTCCCCACTAGAAACTCAAATTGAAATAGCATGTCCATGGACAGGATTTACTATTTCAATTTAGGAGAGAGGCACTATGGGAGGTAAGGCAATATGGTTCCCTAGAAGGGCCATGCCCTAAACCAATATATAGAAAAAGGAAAGCACCTGAGAAGGAGAAGGGCAAAAAGTGTTAAATCAATATATCAGTTAATTGAAATAACATGTCCACACTGTGTTATTTTGAAATAACAATTTCAATTTAACCATCATATCGTTATAATACTAGGTTTTATTATATCGATATGACTTTCCTTATATCAAAATGAGGGAGCTCCTTATTTCAAAATAAGGGAATGTCAGGTGGACCTACCATTTTTTAAATCAAAATAACTAGCGTTATATTGATTTAAACAGTTTGTGTGGACATATCCTCTGATTCTATATGACAAAGTGGGTTGCAGCCCAAAAAGCTTACGTCTGAAGAAATATGTTAGTCTCTAAGATGCCCCAGGACACTCATTGTTTTTGCTATGGTATATACAGACTAACATGGATACCCCTCCTGAACTTATATGATTATTGTGTCCATTCCCTAGAAACAGAGTCTCCAAGTCATAGAAGCATGAATTGCTATGGCAAGTGCTATATATGGATGAATAGAAGACTCAAGGAAATACAAGCCACTGTATTAACCCCTAAGCCATCAAGTCCTCTATGAGTACACTCTTATCAGCTCCTTTGTCAAGGCTATCTGCGTACGCAGGGCAATAAGCTATTGCAAAGGTAGACGAGTGAGGATTTTGGATGTGGTATGCAAAGAATTATACATATAAGTGGACCTCCCCGAATCCTAGTCAAAGGAGATACAAGAAAAAGAGACAAAAGACTCTTGCCAACATCCTTTTCCTAGAAAGAGATCAGACACAATGATGGTAACTGGAGCAACTGTTGGTATCAAGAGATAGTTCTTTAGGCTGAAGTCAAAGCTTCCCCAAGAGAGGCAATAAAAACCTACTCCAACAGCAGCCTGATTCCTAGTCTCTTTGCTTACTGTTGCCAGCCAGGAATGACAGGGATTTCATTTGTAAATCATAATCCATAAAAGTTTCAGCATAACAGCAAGCAACACTAGAAAAAAACTTAAGCAGAATCCCCTCTGTAAGGGTCTGTCTTCACTGACGGCAGCAAAATCACTGCTGTCAGCTCGGCGTTCTGGGAGCAGTTTGTGGAGAGTATGAACTTGCCGCACCACTCCTAGAAGTCAACCCTGGAAGTCCTGAGGACCAGGGGGCATAGGGGAAAGCCAACCACAAGCGAGTTGTGGTCGGCTTTCCCCTAATGCGTCATGGTGGCTAAGTAGCCACCAGTTACGCAAGAAATTTTATGTTCCCTGTGTAACTGGTGGTCAACTGTCACCAAAAAAGACCCAAATGTAGACTAGGGCTAATATTCTTACATTGCCAATGCAGACAACTTGATCTTGGTTTGAGCAATTCTACCTGCAAATCATTTTAAAACTCCCCATTGTGAGAAATGCTCCATTTTGTTGCTGCATTCCAACAACCAGGAATAGCTCGATTAATCACCATTCGGAACAGCTCCACTGATTGCAACTGCAGCATAAAGTTCTATATTCTACAATGAGGCAGAGCTGGAATGAGATTTCCAAGAATGGTTGTAAGTCCTGGTTAATGCTATTAGCACCAACCAGAAATAGAAGGCGAAATGAAAAGCGACTAGGATAGATTGCAACCATACACCTCGGGATATTCTCTCAGACCTTATTTTGGGAGCCTAAACAAAATACCATTTTAAAAAGGCTTTAGGTGGCTCCAGCGTGCCCTTGGCTAGTTCACAAGAAACTATCTAAAGCACCTCATTAATGAAGCTATAAAAGATATGCTTGAAAATCATTAACACATTAGTATTAGCAACTGTTCCTTTCAGAGTCGCCGTTTGTCTTGACTCCAGTTGCCTGGCTGTGATCTATGAGGGCATCTCCTCAGGCTGCTGATAGCTTGCATGCCAAAGCACCTAACGGAGGAAAACAGATATCAGCAAAATAGTAACGGGGGGGGGGGAACGGACCAACCCCCTCCCCAAAAAAGTGTAAGACAATGAATTGGACAGCTGGTACACATAGCCCTCCGAGGGACAGGTACCAAGGAATATTCCCTTGTCCCACCCATTGCTAGTCGTTGTCACCATTAATATTAAGTGGTAAGCTATTTCTGTTCATGTGCAGGAGATCAAAAAGGGAAAAGATTGTGCAAGGAGAATCTCCCCAACATTTATAAGCCTATGCAGGGAAGTGGGCACAATCATAGCCTGTGAGAAACACTGAGACTTGCAGTGTCAATAGTGCACTCCTATTCCTAGGGATCCAGTTCTCAGTGGTGTACACGTATCCATAATGTTGGAGGTGCAGGGAGTGAGCGTAAATAACAAGACCATTATAAAAACTTTCCATATGAAACATGTCCAGGCTGAAACATTAGGTTAAGAGATTGGGTCTGTAGTTTCAAGTTCCATTTCCTTTCTGATGGCTGAGGTTGTGTGAGAGCTACTGTAGAGTTCTTGAGAGCTGCTGTGTTTGCCTGCACAATCATTAATCTCTCATTTGTGGTTTATCAAGTGCTTTGCAAGCCCTTTAATACAAAAGGTGCCATACATGGTCACATTGTTCTTTTCCCCTTATCATATCCTTTATATTTTAACTGGTACTTGTTTTGTTTTTGATAGGCAAAAATTCCACAAGAAACAATAGTTCCAGAGAATCTTCACATCAATTTGGCAGGAAGTATTGGACCTATCATGAAAAAGCCTCTGCCTGAAAGACATCAAGATCAAATTTACAGGCTCAGAAGGATTAGAGAGTTCTGATAACATTCACACCAGTGAGGGCAGGTTAGTTGAGCCAATAAGCTGCTCACCAATATTGGAGCTGGCCAAACCATTCACTGTGAATAATGTCCATTGCAAACACAGATTCCAACTCAGCAAGACACTGGAGGTTCATATCTAACTTTAAGTTCATGAGATATCTCACTAATGTTTGTAGAAATGCTCACAGACTTGAGCATCTTCATGCATTGGGGCTTGGGCCATTTTCTTCTGCTTGAGTGTCATCTGTGAACCAATCCCAATTTCTAGGGTAGGATGGGATTTTATTTTAAGGATTTTCCAGATAATTGGCATGACCAGTTTTCAACCAATAAACTGTTCACTTCAGGAGGACATTTTTTGAAAAAATCATAAAGCTTTTAACCATGTTCTCATGCCTGGGTTATGATATAGAATTGTAGGACTGGAAGGACCTTGTGACATCATCTAGTAGAGAGCTGTGCACTTTTAACAAGTTCAAGCATTACCTACACCATCCCAGACAGGTGTTTAACTAACCTGCTCATAAAAATCTCCAGGGATGGAAATCCTACAACCTCCCTAGGCAATTTATCCCAGTGCTTGACTACTCTGACAGTTACAAAGTTTTTCCTCATGTCCATCCTAAACTTTTTTTTTGCAATCAAAGCCCTTTGCTTCTTTTCCTATCCTCAGAGGTTAAGTAGAACGTTTTCCCCCTCCTCCCTGTAACTACCTTTTATGTACTTGAAAACCATTATCATGTCCCCCATCAATCTTCTCTTTTCCAGACTAAACAAACCCATTTTTTTTTCAGTCTTCCTGCATAGATTGCGTTTTTTAGAACTTTATTCATTTTTGTTGCTCTTCTCTGGACTTTCTCCAGTTTGTCCACATTTTTCCTGAAATATGGCACCCAGAACAGGACACAATACTCCAGCTGATGCCTAATCATCATGGAGTAGAGCAAAAAATTACTGCTTGTGTCTTGCTTACAACCCAGAATGATGTTCACTTTTTTATTTTCATTTTTTGCAACAGTGTTACACTGTTGATTCATATATAGCTTTTGATCCACTATGACCCTCAGATCCCTTCCTGCAGTTGCCTTCACTAGACAGTCATTTCCTATTTTGTATTGTGCAACTGGTTGTTCCTTCTTAACTGGATTGCATTTATTTTGAGTGAATTTCATCCTCTTTTCTTCAGACCAATTCTCCAGTTTGTCCAGATCATTTTGAATTTTTATCTTATCCTCCTTTGCAACCCCTCCCAACTCATCATCCTCCACAAAGTTTATAAGTGTACTCTCCATGCCAGTGGTTCTCAACCACTGTGTCAGGACAAGTTACTGCAGGGGTCTCAAACTCATGGCCTGAGGGCCACATGCAGCTCCTCAAGTTATTTCTTGCAGCCTGCAATGATACTATCACTATCAATATTTGCAATATTATTGTATGAAAAGGTGTCAGTGGTGAGGCCCTTGAGTTACCATACTAGTTCTCGTGTGTGGTGTGGCCTTTGGGCTAACATACTAGTCCTCATGCGGCCCTCGTGGTGATTTGAGTTTGAGACACCTGCATTACTGTGTCTCCACACAGTGGTTAGTGTGTTGTGGCGAGCCAGAGAGAGAGCTGGATTTGGCCTTGTTGGGTGGTTGGAAGGAGAGATGGTGTGTCCTGTAGGATCATGATACGCAACCAACTGTGTTGTGACCTGCAAAAGGTTGAGAACCATTGCTCTATACCATTGCCTAGATTATTGAAAAAGATACAAAATGGAACCAGACCCAGAACTGATCCCTGTGGGACCCCACTCGATATATCTTTCCAACTTGAGTGTGTTATGTTAATGACCGGACAAAGAAAGTTTTCTGGAGTAGTCTAATTGTATAAACATACCTTCAAATTCATAAAGAAATGGCAAGTGCCAAGAATAAGCTCTCCTTTTTATAGAATTGTATGTATAAAGCTAAAAAAATAAACTTTTCACTATTGCATAGGCATGTTGTGGAATCTCCATCATTGGAAGTGTTTATGAGCAGGCTAGCCAGACACCTGTCAGGGATGGTTTAAGAGGGTACTTCATCCTGCTATGAGTGCAGGGGACTGGACCTGATGACTTTTCATGGTCCCTTCCAGTTTCCATGATTCTATGATTCTATTCCTTATTGATGATCTGGGATTGGTCACTTACACTACGACCCTACCTCCCTTGGGGGATACCTAAAACTTACTGAATAGGACAACAAAAAATTGTGCTTTCACATAAAGCTTTTCAAACAAATATTCTAGCTAAATCCCTTGCACTTTTTGGATCTCAGAGAATTTACATGTGCACCCCCTGACCTTTTGCAAACTCATGAATAACCAGTAAACTGGCCCCAGAAATAAAAATGAAGGGAATTTGCTTAATTTTTCCACATAAATATTCTCACATCGTTTTTGTGTTACTCATCCAATTCTAATCAACACTCAGCATCCAACTATCGGAGGGCTGTGTTTGATTTTTGACAGATTTTCTTTTTGCTTATGTCAAGGTAAATTAGGCAGAAGGAGGCTGATGAGGAAATTGGCCAAACTGTTTAAGGTCAAGAGTGCGTTTCATTGAAATGTAATATAATAAGTACAATTTAAACAATGAAAAATCCCATTCACCTCTTTGTTTTCTTGAAATGTTTAGAATTATTTTTAACCTTTCTAATAAATAAAATTGTTCTATTATATTGTCATACATGTGGGTTTCATTAATTTTGGAACATACTCCAGGCATCTAAAATTAAACAGATGTCATCAGCCCCATTTAGACCTCAAATACCCCTTGCAACTAAACCAATTATTCAAGGGTCAGCTGGAACTTGGAATTTTATAATAATGAAAGTTGAAAAGATTTTTTTGAAACACAAAAAAAAGAAACAAAAGAAAAGAAACTCCATGTTTTTTGGTCCGGACCATTGTTAACTGATAAAATGAGGTTCTGTTTTATTATTAGGGACAGAGGGGGAGCCAAATAGTAAAAGTTCAGGAAGACTGCTTTGTTCCTAAAGTATGTTCCCTGAATGCACTGATTGTTTCCTTTCCAGCAGGGATTACACAAGATTCTCTCTTCTAGCCTTCTAGCTCTGTCATGGGGATGAACAAGAGGAGCTAAAAGGCAGAGATTTTGGTTTTGTTCTGAAACCTGGTCCCGCTTTTCAGAAGAATTTTTTAAAACATCATGATCGTGTCTGTGAAAGTGTTCTTCAGAAGAAATGTATCAGAGTAGATAAAGGCAGGATCCAGGAGTCCACTACTTTAGCCAACCAATGACTAAACAAGGCTTTCTCCAACAGTGGCCAGCTCCTCAGCCATGCCAGGGTTCTGCTCAGTGCAGATGAGGTAGAGAAAAGGAATCAGAAAAACATGTGGCATTAAAATGCTCAAGATCATTCTAATTTATGCCCCAGCAACAGCTCCCAGGGAAGGTAGGGGCGATTCCAGCACCTGGGAATTACCAAAGCCCAGGAATGATCTGGTTGCACTCTTTTCTCCCACCCTACCCTTCCTGCTTGGACCAGGAGGTGTGGCATAGAACGGACTATCCCAGTGACTGTACGTTGGTGATTCAACTCCACCAAGGGAATCCCATGTAGCATCATCATCTGTAAATCTGTTAAGCAGTAAGTTTGTTCTGAGTGACCGGGGAGGACCACAGCAGCCTTAGCAATTCACTTGAGCGCCTGCACTGATGCTCCACATGACACAACGCATATCCAGCTCCAACAATTCCCTCTCCATAACTGTCATGAAGGGGAAGACAGGGACCTAAAATATGTGTGAAGTCATAAAAATAATTATAGGACTAATTTCTGCTCTGTTTTCCCATCAAAATCCAGAGTGGACCCAGTAAAGTCAGTGGGCTGGTCTTAACTCCCACAAAGTCTAACAAGACACTTTGCGGGGGAATCCATGGACAGTGATGCTCGTGTCTCAGGGGGACGATATGTACCAGACAGGGCATGGCTGGAGTATTTCATTCCAAGCAATCCTCTCCAATTCCTTGGGGAATCCTTCCAGACCAGCAGAAAGAAAGAAATAACCTTGGGCTGCCATCTGCATCGAGATATGGAGGATGCAGTTATAAAACCACCTCCCTCCTGCCTGCTCAAGATGCACTGAGTGCTTATTCACTCTTCCTGAGTATCTGGCACAGTGAGTTAGTCCAAATTTACAAGGCTGTATCATGAGGCCAGACACTGAAAATTCAACCATCCAGATTCTTTTTTTTCAAAAAAAAAAAAAGATGGTTTTTGGTTTTGCTGTGCAAAAGGGACACATTAAAAAAAAATATTTCTCCATTGTAACCTGAGAGGTTTAACTTGGTTCTTTTGCAACATTGTAGATATCTGCAAAATGTCACTTGCCCTAAAACATATCGTCCTACCTAGAGGTGAGGATTGCTAAACTGTAGAAAGTGAGTAGAAAGTGCACTAGAAAAATGAGTTTGGTATTCTACAAGAAATATTACTGTGACTTTAAAGTCCTACTTTCAGAGGCTGAAGATCCATATTAAATATCTTCCAGCATATGTAGACATAGAGGAGAAAGCTAATATCAAGGCAAAAAAATTAAGTACAGCACAATCACTGTTTAGCATTTTGCTGGATTTTCTTTACATTGGTTTAGGCCCCAGATCTGATATACCAGAAGCTTTCTATAAATTATAAGAGATCATTTATAAAACATAATATTGTTTGACTTACCTGAAAACGAATGTAATCTGATTATATTGAAACAAACAAGTGCCACAGGACTCCTTGTTTGTTTTACTGAACTAAACTAACACGGCTGCCCCTTTGGAGCTTGGCAACATGCAAGGCACTGATTATATTGCATACCCTACATCCTTGGTTAGCAGAACAGATATATGGATTTCTAGGACACTTTGGGATTTATCCAAAGCCCATTGAAGTTAATAGCCCATGAACACCTGAAGGCTATTTAAAGGAAGGGAGGTTGTAGATGTTTACACTCAACCAGCTGGTTTGCCCATTTGTTTTGTCAGTGATTTTAGTGGGAACAGGAATGGAACGGTTTTAGGGTACAAGCCGGAATGATAAACGATGGGCAAAAATTCCTTAAACAACCTACTTTGTGGTAGGGCCTAGGGGAGCTGCTTTGAGCGGAGGAGGAGTGCATACAAACAAGCTTTCTGCCTCTACCAACAGACCCTCTTGCTTTTCTCTACCTTCCTCCCTTGCTGAGACTGCTCAGACAGTTGAACCTAGCGCAGCCTCCAAAAATTCCTGCCCCACTCTAGTGAGGGGTCAGACAGATCCAAGACAGATGGTTGTCTTGTATTTATAAAACTTCTAAACAACGAGTTAATGCTGAGGCAAGGGGTGCAAATGGCCCGTTGCGGCTCCTTTCTACTCTGATCCTTGGTGAGGTGCAGACGGGAGGGCCCATGCATTCAGGCAACAGTGCTATTGCAGAGATGCGGTCACCTAGCTGGGCGAAAGGGACTCCACCTCTTCCCCACAGATTACCAAAACTCAGCCTCATGGGCCCTGTTCTCCTTGGAGTGGGCAAGCTCCATTTTTGGAGCTTTCAGCCACAGGAGGGGCTTTGGGACTATTGGCTAACTGGCTGAAAGTGAAGAACCTGCCTTCTAGGCTGCTGAAAAGTACTTTCATGGTGCTGGGTAGGACTTTGCCTGTGGGAGGGCAGCAGACACTTCCCAAAGGACAATTCTCTGTCAGAACAGGTAGCAGCCTCCACAGCTGTGGGGTCTGGGAAGATCCTAGAGATCCTACTTAGCCAAGTGTAGTAAAAATGTATTTAAAATTATTCTTGAGATTGTCCTGTTTGGTGAGGAGCAGACCAAGAGAAGAAAATTTTGGAATGTCTTGTTTCCTGATGAGCCAAGTTGCTGGAGAAATTTAGAGAGGACCTTATGGAAGCGACCTATTTGTTCACTGATATTTTCCAGAGCAAAGTATCTCACAATACCTTCTGATCCTACTCTGTAATCTTCTGAGCAGGAAGTCTACAGAAATAGTCTGCACACCTCAACATCAAAGCCTTAATTGTTACATACGACTCCAAAGAGTCAGAATAGGCTTCATCGCACCATTCCCTGGTCATGTTATCAGTCCACTCTTTGTAAATAACCTCCCATAGCATGTAGTTGGAAACCTGTAGCTGCTGTAAATGTGTTCCAAATATCCCTAACAATACAATAACCAGGCCTGCTGACAAAATTTTACGTTCAGTCTGGCAGATGCTGCTGCTGAAAAACACTTCAAAAACTCTGGGGGAATCAAATGTATCCCTTCAGATTTTCATTTTCCATTTTGATTTTTTTCTCTTCTTCGTGTTTTCCAGATTTAAAAACAAAAGGGCTTCTTGGTGGAGAGAGCAATAGCGGCATTCATATTTAATAACTCTTAAATCTTGTTCAACATGTGGCAATTGTTAGGTAGATTTGAGCAGCTATTAAAAAGGCACCCTCCTTTCTCTTAAACACAATACAGGCTCTTAATCAGACTAAAACCATCATATTTTAAGAGCTGAGATCATCCTGAGGCGAAGAGTGTCAAAATGAATATGGGTCTGGTTTTCATACGGAAGTTTAAAAGTTAAAGTTAACTTTCTTTAAAGTCTTCCATTAAAGGGACACCAGGTCTGAGGGATCTTCTCAAGTGTGCACAGATACTTATAGCACAACATCTGGGGGAAGTAAAGGAGAGGGTAATCGATGATGTGTGTGTGTCTGATTCCTTTTTTAAAAATCCTGAGTTTAAGTTCTAAGTAGCAGTGAGTTCTTTTGGTTGCCTACTTACAGATGCTACCAACGATTAAAATATTGTTAATGTGGCTCAGCTCCAGTAGTTCTGATCTGGATGGCTGATAACAATTGTGAAAGACAGGAATAAACGATTAGAAAGCAACCACCTGCAGTTTGGCTTTGAACCAAACATGTCAATAAAACTTGCACAGTTTATGGAGAGACATCTTTGTTTCCTTTCATAGTGCAGAGATGGCTGTAAAGAGTCATAAGAAATCTGGATTTGGACCTGGGCCCAGATCCTTCAAGGTATTTAAGCATCCCATTTAAGCATTTCAATGGGAGACAATCATCTGAAATGCCTTTAAGGATCAGGGCCCTCACTTCTACCTCTACTACAATACAGCTGCTATTGCATTATAACTGAAGGCTAGTTTAGCATAGTTATGTCTGTTCTTTTTACAGCATTCATATCTGCTCTTACAATGAGAAGAGCGGGTATTTATATGATGCCAAGCGAACAGGAGAGTAGTACAATCATGCAAGGATGATTGCAGCGATCTCCAGCCTTTTGCCAGCAGATGGCACAATGCTCATAGGTTTCAGTGGCAACTGCCTTTCAAAAGCAGATCAAGAGCTACTAGTTGGAGACCACTGGTAGACTGGGCACTAATAGATTTAGGGCTCATTTCAGTTATAAGCATCCAGGATGAGCTGGGCAAGCCACTTAATCAATGCTGTGTTTCAGTTCTCCCTCAGTCACACAAAGATAACGCTTCCTGCCCTGACAGGTCTGTTGTGAGGCTGAAATCCATTATGGCTGTTAGGCACCCAGATATTGCCATACTGGGGGCCTAAGGAGAGAAACTAGAGCTTGATCCAGTAGAGTACATTCTACCTCCACAACCCTTTAGAAAATCCCTGGAATGGGAGAATAGTAATGTGCTGTCTATGTAAATTCCTATTCCCAATTATAATCCTAGCACCAGCTTTGGAGATTACTCTCTGGAACATGCCAGAGCTGTGTGCAATCTTTTCCTTTCTGAAAAGTGCAAGAGGGGGCAGTTGTGTTAGGCTGATGAAGTGGGGTTTTCTCTCATGATAGCTCATGGGATAAATCAATTTGTTAGTCTTTAAAAGTGCCAGAGGACTCCTAGTTTCTTTCCCTTTTTGAAAACTGACTTGGCTTCTTTGACATCTGTCTAGTCCAAAGATGGTCAGAACACTTGGAATGAAACGTTGTTTAATCAGGAAAGTGGCTTTTATCAAAATCAACTTTTCCCAAAGGAAAAGATTGATTTCAGTGAAATTTTCCATCAGAAAAATCAGAAACAAAACATTTTGCTTCAGATTAAGTCAGCATGAACTTTTGTGTCTGCCTGACCTGCCTGGTTCCTAATGGGAGCTTTCCTTTGGATACTTCACCCCTCCATTATCCTCTAACGGGAGCTGGCTCCCAGTTGAAATGCATTCTTCATGATCAATGGCAGTTTCCAGCTGAGGCTGCTTTGACATTCCTGCACTGAATTTTTTCTGAACTTTTCACTCCATGAGAAGTTTAGATATTTCAGATTCTCACCCCAATTCTGGACAGAAACAATTCAAATCAAATCATAGGGTTGGAAGGGACCATCTGAGATCATCAGGTCCAGCCCCCTGGAGCTTGAACCCAGGACTTTCTGCAGATTAAGCAGAGGCGCTAGCCACTACACTATTTGCAGGGCTTGAAAGTTAAACATTTCCCACAAGATTTATCATATTGTAATCCTGCCTCACTCTTATCCTCCCCCAGCTCAGCCCTAGAACTGCACTGCAATTTCAACACGAGACATGAGGCCAAGTCTTCACGTGGAATCTCCACCCATGCAGATATGAATTTCTAGCTAAGCCATACTGATACAAGCACACTGCAGAGGGTCTTTGCCATGCGCCATGCATTAGTATCAGTTAGTCATGTAGCTAAAACCCTGCACATCGCCACAAAAATGTAATCCTACTCGGAAGCAGGTTACCAAATTAAGACCCAGTGGGAAAGTGCTCATGTACAAGATGTGCAAATGATTTGGATGAGAATGTCAGACATAAAATATCAAAGTTTGTGGAGGACATGAAATTGGAGAGGGAGCAAATAACGAGGAACTAGGGATTTGAACCTTCTAGGTACCTGGGCCATTGAATGGAAAATGCAGTTTAATGTAGAGAAACGTAAAATAATAAGTCTGGGGGGAAAAAAAACCCAACCAAACCCTAAACTGAAGGATATCATACAGAACAGTGATGCGTCATTTTGACCAGTGCAGGGATTTAGTAGTCACTGTAGAAAAATCTCTGAAGCCTTAAACTCTGCTTCTGAATTAGATACAAATGGCTAAAAGGAAACCAGGACACCCTAAGGAACCGGTGAATTGAAACAGGAAAGCATGATCTCATTTTTGAGCAAGAGCATCTGTGTAAAATAGTAAGTCCTGCATTTACAATGCTACGTAGTTAGAATGGCTCCAAACTTGCAAAGTATTTAGTATGACAGAGGACTATGTTGGTAGAGTTTATTCATACAGGAGCTTTAAGACCATCCTGTGTCAAATTATAAAGGGAGCTAGTTAAAGTGAGCAAGAGAAACTGGTCATACGCTGGTAAAGGAATAAGAGTACATAAGGAACTCACACTGACCTGGTTCAAGTGCAAGAGCAGTAACCAAGTGAGTCAACAGAATATAAGACAGCAGAACTGTCTAGAGAATTAGAAGGAAGAGGCTGAGACATGCACTGAAAACAATGGGGAGATAATACTGAGGTCAGATTAGCAGAGAAAGGCTTGTTAAGCCCTACTGGGCCTTTTCCTGATTTTCTTGTTTCATGATCAGCCAGCATGCTCTCTGTAAGACGCTGCAGTCAAATAATGATAGCACGTCTTAATCTAGCAAAGAATATCTGATCATCTCAGTGATAATGTCAAAGGAATCCACTCTGCATCGACTCTATATAGCACGCATACAAAGTGCACAGAAGCGACATGCTTCTTCATAAAATATCTTGCATTTACTGAGCTCTCTCTTTCATCACATGACAGCTAATCCCTGCTACCCACAACTGAATAAGCAAACAGAAAAGACATTGCATTACAGCCTATGAAACATCTGCTAGCCAAAGAATCAAGAAGGACAGAGGAGGCGCATTGGAGTGCAGGAATATTTCAGTTGAATGATATTCAGTCATTTGCTTAATTACTAATGAGTCGCTCTTTATGTTCAATTTTGCCTTCCACTAATCAGTGGCTAAAGCCAAATATCATCAGCCCAAATGCAGCTCAAAAAATGCTTTAACTAAACCAGGTTTGCCGGTCAAAATAATAAAACAGGAACACTAAAGCCTGTACTTCCTGAATGCCTCAGGATGAAATCCCAGTAGAGGCAGATTTACACAACCTACATAAATGAGCATTCATTTACATGCATTTGCACTGATAAAGATAAAGACAGAGAGAGAAAGAGAGGAGACAAGGCCAAAAAATCTCAGCATTTTATTCTCTTTCCCCTTCCTTCTTTGACACAGCATTTCATTCTTCTTTTCCCCAGACCCGACATCACTCCAGAAACACTGCCCTCACTAAAAATGCTGCCCTTAGACTAATTTGTAACTCTTGTTTCGCATGGACCGGCAATGTGAGGCCGGTGTGAGGCTCAGCCTCAGAAGGTACACAGAGCTCCCTGCAAGAGGTATATTGCAAGTCAATGAGACTGAAAAAAGCAACCGAGTCATCTTTCATCATCCTAAAGCAAATTATGGAGGAGAAACTGAATGCAACTAACATTGAGTTCGCAACAATGGAGACCGGGAAAGAAGTTTCACAGGTACACAAAAGAAGAGCTTGGAAAAGTCATCAAGAAGTCTGAACGATGAGAAGCTTGAGGGAGAGATTCCCTCAAATGCTTCATTCTCTCATCTAAGCCAACTGACATCTTTCAGTTCCTTTGAGCACCTGTGATTTTATTGCTGGCAGCATGTGTGTTTGCTCTTTGTAGAAGGCTCCAGTGAGTTTTTTACAGTTTCTGTACATAAACAATTTACAATAAGAAGTGAAAATAAAACCTTTTGGTAGTCAGCGGGAAAAAAAACACTTACACCCCATATCAGTGTCAAGTCAGAAACACCACCGCTTTAAAAATATCACCCCTACTTTCTTTCTCCTCCCGAGAGGAGCCACAAGTTACTTTTAATTCCTATCAAACTGGGCTGGATTCAAACTGGTGACCTAAAGATGAATGAAGCTATGTCACAGGGCAACTGGCTCCTTGAAGAAAGAAGGGCATCATTTCACCTCAACTGCTGCACAAGTGGGTTTGAGGTATGGCACCTGGAGTTTATAAATAGGGAGACATTTGCAGTGGGTGTCAGTTCACCACAATCACACCAGTATTTCCTGGGGGCTAGTAATGGCACCTACACTACGCTCCAGTTCCTCAACTGCCAATTCTCTTGGGCAGAGACCCACATCTCTCTCTTCCTCTGTCTCCAACTGGTGATTCTCCAGGCTGCACAGTTCCTGGCCTGTGCATTGCATTTCTCCAACAAATCAGACTGCTTAAGCAGTCTCAAAGGCTATAATCATCTTCATTACCACACAGCTCTCTCTACACAAGGAGATTTAGTCCTAAGGTGAAGGCGTTGCATAGAAAATATATTAATAACAAGGACAACCCTACTCTTGTGCTAATAAGCTTACCACCCAGTAACAACAAAGGTTCTGGCAGGTCCTTCAGACTCTCTCATGGAGGTTTTCTTTGGTCCAGTTCATAACAGCTTCAAGGACATCCATGAATCGTAGAGTCCCTTTATACAGTTTGGGCCATTGAACTTGGGTTGGTGGGAATGAATAAACACCAGGCAAATCCTGGACATAGCATCTGTGGGCTCAGGTTTTTGCACAACCAGCAGTTGGGCTGGAAGGAGGCAATTTGCACTGAACTCCTCCTAGATATTTCCCCAGAAATCTACTTCACACATATTGTCCCAAGAGTTCATTCTTGACTGCCACCGTATTTGATAGAGTCCTCAGTCCTCCTGACCAACAACACTGCTTAACTTTTGCCTTTAGTACAATGGACTCCAAAGATACTTCAAGTTAATTCAATAATATTTAGCAACGACCTTGCAAGAAATTGCCATATATGTAACAGCGGCTTGTTGACAGATACCTGCCGACAGCAAAATGGGTCATGCAATCACCTCAGTCTGCAGAAGGAAGACGTCAGCAAAGAATGTCTTTGGAGAAGGCCCAAATCCAAGCATGAGGTGCTGGGAGAGCAGAAAGATGGGCCCTCAGGAAGAATTGGAGTGTGGGTGAAAGAAAGGACTGTTAAAGAAAGGAGAGGCTTTCATCAAAGTGGACATGGGCCCAGTTGAAACTGGGATGAAGACTTTGTAGGTCTGAGTTCTATTTGAAAAGACATTGTGCAAGACAACAAATTATACCCCCCGAAAGGGACAATTTTGAATATATGGACTGTGTAAACTTTTTAAAGAGATACTGAATGAATGGGAAACTGAGGCAGGCCTCAGTAGAGTCATAGTTAGCCAGCAGGGGGCACTACAGAGCTGGCAAGCCTATTAACAAGCTCTTTGACGGTGAGTTGAGGCATCCAATCTCCTAATAACTGCTAATTGAAGAAGTGATTTTATCTGTCTAGCTAGAAAATAGGAGGTGTTGGTCAACCTTAACCAGAGCCAGCACTACCAACTCTATACTTCTCCCTCTTACATAAATTATGTCAGAAGAATATTAAGGTTGTAAAGTCGAGACAGGAAATCTCAAAATTAAGGTTGCCTTTGCAACTTCTGTCCCTGCCTCTGCGTCCTCCACTATCCCTGCCCCATGCCCCTCCATCTGCCTCTCTGTTCTGCCCCATGCTTTCGCAGGCCCTACTGGGGTGCTGAAACCAGGGGTGCTAGCAGCATCCCCTGGTTTGAAAGGGCTTCCATCATCTAAAACGATTACAGTTTTGTTCAATGCTCCCAGCATCCCCACTGTGAATATTGTTCCAATGCCACTGAGCCTCTGTCTTGCATTCTGCCCATTTTCAGCCCCTGCCCTATTTTTTCTCCCACCTCAGCCCCTCCCTAATCTGCTGTCTTGCACCCCTCCCTGTTTGTTTATTGCCTCTTCCACCTCGTCCCCAAGCCATGTGCCAAAGTGAGGACAGGACAGCAGAAAGCTGGAGCAGAGAGGCCGCAGCCTAGATGGAAGTCCAACCATCCAGCTAGGATATGGGAAGGCTAAGAGGGCTGCCAAGCGCATGAGCGCAATGCAAGATGTGTGACACTTGGCAGCCCAGGAAGCGCAGTATATCAACCAGTGTAGTCTGTCTCTCTTTCTCTGTCTCAGACTTTCTGTAAGATGAACAGTGACTTGGACATATTCCTGCTGAGTCAGTGCCTGATGGTTTTTGATGTGAACTTAGTGATGGTGATACATTCTCTTGCTGCGTGGCGCCTGGCTGGTGGCTTTTGCTTATATATCACTTTATCCGTGGACGTTTGAATGTATTGATCTGCCTGTTGGCATGGCCTCGGCTAGGATATCTTGCTGAATAAACAAGTTTTTCATGGATTTATGTATTTTTAAGCATTGAACAGCTTGCAGACAGGTTATACTGACATAAGGAAAATAAAACATTATTTGGTGCTAAAATGTCACACCTCTATCACGTTTGGGCAGCAGTGGGCAAACTGAACAGAAATAGTTACGTTATAATACAACATATTGCATACAACTTGTAAAAAGACTCTTTGTATTCAATTTAAACATTGCAAATTCATTTTTTCTCCCCTTTTTTTTCCCCATCCTCTCCATTTGTGATGGCTCGTTTCCCTGAGGCTCTGAAGCACAAATTAAACCAAGAGTCAAACAAAATTAAAAAGATGGGTCTACATGCACTGCTATGAACCTACTGTCTACGCTACTTTGACAGCAAGTTAAATGTCTTGTAAGCTATCTATGCTACCATCAAGAATGTCAGAAGTATCCTCCAGAATACCATTTTATTAGTCTTCAATGTTTTCCCAAGAAATCAAGTGGTGCAGCAAGAAGGATACCAACTACTACAATTTCAGTGCTGTGCAAACTATGTAAAGAGCATGAAAAGGTATTCTAGAGATAACAATCTCAATTAACTTGCTGAAGCTGCTGTACCTGTCAGAAAGATGAATTCACACTGGAACAATTATGGAGAAGGACTAGTCAGATGAGCAGGGAAATGGGAAATTCAGTCTTACGAGAGGGGATTAAAAGAGCTTAGTTTCTTTAGCCTTGCAAAACGAAGGCTGAGAGGGGATATACGATACATCAAAAGGGTAAACACCAAGAAGGGAAAAGAGCTATTTAATCTAAAGAACAATGGTGGAAGAGCAAATGGATATAAAGTGGACAAGAATGAATTTAGAATGACAATAAGGTTTCTGACCACCAGAAGAGTGAGGGGCTAGCACAGGGGTTGACAGTGTTTGCTGGCCCCTCTGCCGGTGCTAGGGCAGGGCCGCAGCCTCATGCACCTTTTTCCTGCTGACCCTGCCACCCAGCTGGGGAGCGAGGCCGGCAGGAGATAGGAGCCACGCAGCAAGGCTAGCGGGGGGAGCAGTCATGGCACCACAAGTCCAGGAGGGCCGTGTGCCGCTGTGCATAGGCTTGTGTACCAGGTTTGGCATGGGTGGATCCTGTCTAGAACAACCTCTGAATAGAAGTAGTGGGGATGAAAAACAGCTAACCAGCTTTAAGATGTTGCTTGATAAATTTATGAACAGGATTATAAAATGGGTTTGCCTGCAATTGCAGGGGACTGGACTCAATCACCCAAGAGTTTCCTTCTAATCCTACATCCTGTGTTCCTGTGTCAGGTCTAGAAATTAGTGTGGCTAATTCTTTCCTGAACAATTCCTGATTTCTGTGATAAATTAATACAGTGAGTGATCATGTTTTAGGATTTATATCCATGTAACGTGGAACAAAATAACCAAACAGTTTTGAATTCATCCCCTTCGTTATTTTTGGTGTGTGAACTCACTTATTTCAAATGGAATGGTCTATTTTCACACAATTCAAATTTATTTTTTTACTGACTTAAGTCTTATAGAAATAGAAGCTCAGTATCCAAAATAAGAGATTGCAGAGGGAGACTGGCATCAAAATAATGAGAGGTGTGAAGGTAATTGAATCTAGCTACGCCAAATTCCATGTAGACAAAGCTAAACGGTTTTATAATGAAAGAAAGAATAATGGCATTGAGTCTGCTTTAATAGATTTTGGAAAAACCCACCCAATAACTGACTGATGATATCTAGAAGCACAAAATCGACCACTGATTTTTCTGTCACATACGCACATATGTGCTTTGTCACTGCTGATCCAATGGCAGAAAAACACACCACGTTATTTATCTTGTGGTGGACTGGAAGAGGATACGCTTGAGAGAGACAAAATGAATAGCTCAATGATGAAGCAACATGCCTGCCAAGTTTCCACCTCTAATTTCTGTGCATTCTTCCTAGGCGCTGTTGTCTAGCCCCCAGTTTTAATTTCACAGTTGATTTTAGTTAAACTCCTCTTAGAGTTACAAGTTCAGTGAGGTTATTGATCTGGCTAATTTAATCACCACTCTGATGAATGGCTTGGCTCTGGCACAACAAATACAGACAGAAGAAAGGTTCCTTGTCGCAAGAATTCCTTTCTGTTGTGGTGTGAATAGTGGGCCATTGGCCATTCCAGATTGAAAGACAACAGCCACCTGTGTCAGGTGTGTTTATAATTCACATTGACTGCAGCCCACCAATATTTGCAGGATGGATAACAGTAGAGAAAGGTGCATTTAGTCAATAATTTATTTCTGACACAGAGAATAGAAATGAAAGGCAGTTTGTTCTTTCCAAGACAGCTTTTGTTTTCCAGTGTGATTAGCCAGCTGCCAAGTCTTTGTGACATGTATTTAATGCACCAAGAATCCTAGAACTTTATTTACTTTTCTAACACTCCTTCTGCTCCATAAAAACTCTGCTCCTTGATAGACAGATTTATTGGGCCAAACTCATCCCTTTTGCAACTCTGTTGACTTTACATTAGGGATGAAGTTGGTCCATTGTGCTTAACTTTAATACTCCATGTTGTAAGATTTTAAGATCCACTCGGTTCAATACAATAAAATGTACAGCTTGGCTACACAGACCATCAATATTGCAGCCCATGGGGGTGTGATTTCTAAAGCTCACTAACACGTTGGACAGCAATTGCTCCATGTAGCTTCTGCTGATACAAATGAAAAGTTCCCTAATGCACTTTAACCTAGAGCTGTGCATGGTTTACCAATCTGGTAGTACAGAATATTTGTCCCAGCCATGACTTTCATGGCAAAAACCATCCCTTGCAGTGGCTTTCAGAGGCTTTGTAACCCCAGCTAGTCTGCTCCCAGCTCCTCCATGAATTTTTACACATATTTGGCCAGTGTACTCCACGACACAATGGAGAGTTAATAATATTAAATATCATTCAAATGTGTGAGATCACTTATATTGTAAAATAAAGACTAGCGGTCTTCTCTCATAGTTTCCCACAATACAGCAGACTGATGAAAGTACTGTGGGCCGTAACTTATTTTTAACCAAAATGATCACTTTGGTACATTTGCCCATAACAAGCAGACAGCCCTGCTGATCATTTTAGCAGGTTTCAGGAAACTTTTCCCACATGGGCCGTATGCAAAGCTCAGCTGTCTCCATAGCACCATCCCCAGACCTGCAGAGATCGCTGCGCTGGCTGAGGAGTCCCTATGAAAAAGGGGTGCCTGGATCAGAAGTGTAAGGGCCAGGCTGGAATTAGGGAGACTGTATTAACCTCTGTGTGGGACTGCGTCTGCGCTAGAAACCCCCTCAAAGAAGAATTCATTAGCTGCTATAAGCAGAGAAAGTGATGGCAGCATGGTTTCACTGAGGCTTGTGCTCAGAGGCCCCTTTCTTTTTACCAGTGATGCCTTGCAGGAATTTACAGGGGCTAACGTTTAGTCCCCATTCCCTAAAGGAAAATTTCTGGGAAAGTCTGCGGTCAATGTCTGAACTTATCTACATCTCCCACTGGCCAGATCTAAACCCCAATACCCTCACGGCCTGGGTAAATTTGAATCCTCTGGCAGCTTGGGGCCATTCTTTACTGAAAGGTAAATCCAGATCAAATTCAGGCCTCACAAAGACCACTACAAAACCACTCCCTTCAAAGTGCTTCCACCAGGAGTGGGTGAAGGCAGACTATACGTTCAGTGGGTTTTGCATGCCTAGGATGGAACTGGATTTTCCCCACAGCACCTGACTTGCATGAGATCAGATGAGTGCAGCAATTCAGCGACAAAAACAAATATGGAACTGAGAAACATCCCACTTTGCTCATATAAGGTGAGAGGTATGTCGCCCCCCCCCCCCCCAAAAAAAAAAAAAAAGAATCAGTTTCTTGAGTCCAGTTTAGTAAAAATCTTATTGGTTGGTAGCCAATACTTCTTCACATTTTCCCAGAACAGCGAGCAAACTGTCACACAAAAGACAACTGGCTATCCTGCACAGTGATCTCACACAATGAACCTGCTTGTCGTGGCTACACACATCTTAATTAATCAAATGGTCTTAATTTATAAAAAGAGACAAATACATAAGAAAGGGATAGACTTGAAAAACTATATTTAAAACCAGTTTAAAGCTGGCCAAATATGATTTTTACATCTCACACCCAGGCGGGTGGATAGCTATAAACTCTGTACAAAAGGAAAACAAACAAGGAGTCCTGTGGCACTTTTAAGGACTAACAAATTTATATATTGCATGAGCTTTCGTGGGGAAAAAGTCCTTCTTCATCAGACACTTGACAAAGGAATTGTTTTCTTTTCTTTCTAGTGGGTGCAATATTAAGACCATGGCCATCGCTGGGTTTTAGGTGACAAGAAGAGTTAGTAAAAAGTCCTCAGTTTGTCTAGTTAATGTTCACAATTTAAATAGGCATGATCTAGTCTGATCCAATGCCCATTAATCTCAACAGAAAGACTGTCATAGATTTCAATGGGGATCAGATCGCACCTATGAGAAGAAGAAAACTCATGAGTAGGGCACCAATTCAACAGCAGTCTTTGCCTGAAAGGATGGGGATCTTGGAAGGCATCACCAGCATTTCAGAGGATGAAAATAAACTTAAAAAGGAAAGAAAAAAGAAGAAAGAAAGGAGGAAAGATGAAAAGAAAAAAGGAAAGAAAAACACAGAACAGGGAACCCTTCAGAATACTTTGTTTTAATGAAGTCCACGGCTAATCCTGCAAACACTTGTTACTGGGCTTCAGTGGGGTTTCTCAATTACATAATAAAACTGGGTTGACCAGATTCCCCAATTTTATAGGTATGGGGTCTGATATTCAAATCATTTTTTTATATAGGTGCCTATTGCTGCCTATCCTCTGCCCCAATTTTTCACACCTGCTCTCTGGTCACCCTACAGAAAGCCCTCAATTTTGCAAACATTATTGTGCATATTTAGCAATGTACAAGCATGGGAGGAGTCCCACAGGAATCAGTGGGACTATTCAGCTGCTTACACTTAAGCATCTATTTACATGTTAGCAGGATCGGGCCAGAGGGTTTGCGGGACTAATCCTTTCACTTGGAATGAATCTATCTAAATATATTTTTCTCCTATCATAACAAGAATATTTCCAGCATATGTTTGCCATAAATGTCTTGGTATAGTCTTGTGTTATTCTCTGGCTGATTCATTATGCCCCCCATTTATTTAAACAGCGTATCTAGTCATATAAGCCTGTTTCTTTGGGAAAAAGAGACAGTTTGCTCCATCTGATGCTAGAGAAAATATACAAAAAACCTTCTAGCTAAATCAATGAAGTACTGACCATTCTGCACTCCACACCATGATCCTCCTCATTACTCTGCACTGTCTCAGCTCTTCTCACAACCTTCAGTCTGCCAACAGGTGGCAGAGTAGACTATTCTTTTCCCCCCAGGAGTAGCAGAGACGAAAAGACTCACCTGAGTGCAGTCAGATTCTGTATCGTTATTTTTTTTAATGATAAATTCTCTGCCTCTTGTTTAAGTATCAATCCCTCTCTCCTTCACTGAACAAACAAGATCTTTTTCACCAGGCGAGAGAAATGCAATGTCTAACATATGAAAGCTATTTCTGATTTCAGTGAACGCAAGGCTAACGTTTCAGAATTATAGTCCTGAATCTATGTTTGAAACCCCACCAAAAATCAGGGATTTAGAGAAATTAAAATTGATCCCATTAGTCACTGTGAATGCTCTAAGAGGGAAGCCAGGCTTCTACATGCAGAACTAAATAAATAATCCCATGCCAGCCCAATCCTGCACTGCTTTAAGTCCATAAGAGTTTTACTCAGGATCAGTAGTTTCACTGTTGATTCTGGACTTAGAGCAATATTTTTCTACCTCTGGACATTTTGTTTTAGTCCATATTTTATTTATTACTTATTTTGATTTCTTTAGATTTATAGTGCAATAAATAAAAACTCCCACACAGAAAAGGTGCTCAGTTTCCTCAGAACTAATTAGACATACAAGCACCTGGCAGCAAAGTTAATCCTATACAAACAATGAATTACCCCACCCAAAAATCAAATCAGAACAGGAAAAATAGCCATATTAGCATTCCTATGATCATACCCTTAATCATTTCCCCCCAAATCCTGTCAAATAAATGGTTAAGTAAGAAGATGCATAAAATGGCTTGAAGTTTGATCAGCAAGTTTAGAGAAATGGGTCACAGCGTAACAAAATATACACACACGGCATGAAATATTGGTTCCATTAAAGTCATCAGCAGTTTTATCGTTGACTTCAGTGGAGCCAGGATTTCATCCATGGAGTTATTAGCCCTTGTATTCAAAATAAATCTTAGATCTGATCCTACACTCCTAACTCAGACAAAACTCACATGGATATTAGTGGGAATGTTGCTTGGGTAAGGCTGTAGAATCAGTAAAAAAACAACAAGGAGTTGTGTGGCACTTTAAGACTAAGAGATTTATTTTTTGCATGAGCTTTCGTGGGAGAAGATCCCACTTCCTCAGATGCTTCGAAGATGGGTGACTGTTTGAAGACTGCAGGAAAGTTGAATAGGATATTTGAGGAGAAAGCCTGAAGTTTCTCAGGATAGAACAGGGCGTTTGTTACAGAACTGAGTAACACTGCAAAAAAAGTCCACACGTTTATTTGAGCATTATAACATTCTCATTTCAGCAAGGCCTGGCCTATTTTTTGACCACAAAATCTCTTAGTCAGTTTACTGGGCAGGCAAGTTCATGCAGCCAGTGAATTACAAACAAACATTTAAAAAAAATACAGTAACAATATGATTGAGAGTTTATATTTGCACCAAGAACCTGATACTAAGAGTTATCTTAGTCCAATCAGAAAACAAAACTGACCCACCAAATCTACATATACAACTAAAGCAACATGAATTTCAAATATTAAACAAGGTGAACATGTTATTGAGCTAAAAAATATTAGCCGAAACTATTCTTCAGATTATAAATTGAACCAAGTACTGTAATTCATAATTGGCCTGGACAAGAAAAAAAATAAAATAACCAATATTGAATTATTTATATTATATGTAACATACATAAAGACTATATAAAATTACTCATATAATATATTATAATATATAATATATATTATAGATATTATAATATCTACCTTATATATTATATATTACATATTACATAATAGATTACATATTATAATTATTATTTATATTATTTATAGCACTGATTATATCCTAATTTGGAACGCTGAGTAAAACTTTATCATTTCCAGCCCATATCCCACAATCCAAATGCGGGAAACACTCCCTTTGACTTGGCTTGGAATTTGGCTTGCATTATGGCTGGAGGGACAGGACACATAAATTGCTTTCAGCTACGTCAAAAACACTTATTTTTAAGTCAGTGGTTATAGATATAAGTTCTTCTTTCAAAAATTCTGTCATTTTTATCATTCCAAACTCCAAAGCAAATACAAGGAACTCTCTCAAGCTGTTGCTAATTTGTGTTTTACTGTGCCTGTTAATTTATGTGGTGAGCCATCAAATTTAACCAGTTCTACCCAAGCTGGAGCTCATCTTCAGAGATATTTGTTATGTGATTTATATGAAAAATAATAGCTAAAGTGTGGGAAAGAGAGACCAGTCACTAAACTATTCTTTCTTTGCAAATCCAGATTACCTCCTTTGACTTTGTTGGACTTACTCCAGAATTACACAGGTGTAACTGAAGTACCTACAACTTTATTAAAAAATACAGTAAGTTTTTGGTTTGTCAGAGAAGAATTACATTTTAGAAATTAGTTGCCAGTAATCAGGGGCTGTATTCTTTTATCTATAAGCACCACTCGCATTTAAATCAATCAAACCCCAGCAAAAATACTTACAGTTAAATTTTGCTGTCTGTTGCACTGGTACAAATCTGGAATTTATATGAATGGAGTTACTTTGGATTTTCACGAGTGCAATGGGCAGTGGAATTTGGCCCCTTAGGCCCTACTTCTGGAAACACTGAAATCAATAGACTTTGTCACATACTTAAAGTTAAGCTTAGGTGCGTTTGCAGAATCGGGATCTTAGGTTGTACCTCACCTTCCTAACAGTAATCTTTACTAGCAATTTGGAACAAGACTTTATAATGCTTACTCATAGGAGTAAAAGCTGCAGGATTGGGTCCCTCTACCCACAGTAAGTCTTAGCAATGAATTAGTTAGGTGGTGTGAAGAGGTATTTTGTCAGAAAGGTTATAACGGTGATTAAGGCTGTTTGAAGTAACTTTATGCCCTGTCAGAAATACTTACAAGAAGAGTGGGAGTTGCGTCAGCAAGCTTCAGTTCCAACTGCAAGTTCTAAATGAGGGGTTAGACAGAAAGATTAAAGCGTTCATCTTTCATATCCCTTATCAAGAAGCAGTGTGCATGTTAAGCATATTATTTAAAAGTGTTTTAAAATGTGGCTCTGCTGTTTTTAATACGCCTTCCAGTCAAGAGGCCTATTTCAGATTAATTTTAAAGTGAGCCTGTGACCAGTTTCTGCAATCAAATAATGACACAGCAGAATTAGCAACTGCTGGTCAAGAGGGAAAAATCTAACGGGTCAGAAGAAAGGAAAACCGTCCGGTGATTAAAGCACAAAGCTTGGAGTCTTTATGTGCAGGTTCTTTTCCCACTTCACACGCTGACTTATTGTCTGGGACATAATTTCCCCACCTCTCAAATAAAAACACCACCTTGCAGTGATGAGTGGTAATTAAAGAGTTAGACTCTACCTTCAGTTACATCAGTGAGATTCAATGGTTTTCCCAATGAGTTTACTTCAGTGTGACTGCAAGCAGATTTGATCCAATGTCTGCAAGGTGCTTTGAGATCTTTGGACAGCAAGCATTATAAAAGGGCAAATTATTATTACAATGGGAATGAAACTTCACACCTGTAAAACTTGCATCTGTTTAAGTGCAAGCTACACATAAGAGTATAAATGTTCCAAGGTCTTTGCTGGTGGGAGGCACAAATGAACTCAATTTGTAGAGCATGCAGCAAAGAACTCGGGAAAGCTAACTGATGAAATGCAAATTCACTGAAAAAGCATTTTATTAGTGCTATGGAATTTCAAAAATTGTTGAAAAAAATCTGTCAGGTACATACTGTTTTAACGGCACCCAATTTGAGCTGCTTGAACAATGGGAAAGTTTATTTGTGAACAATGTATTCAAAGAAAAACACTAGATTAGAAAATACTGCTGGAGATTTGCGAGATTTATTTTAGATCTTGAAGAAGTAGATGGAGTCGTAACTCTCAATGTTCTTTGGAATATTTTGTTGAAGGTAAATGCTATATAATATAATACCTATCTGATTGTGGTCGCTGAAGATTAAATAGCTTTGAGCCTGTTAAAAGTCAATAGAAAAATAACTGTAACTTTGGATCCAGCTATTTGTTCTCATAACATCATAAGTTATGTGTACCTTCATTATTAATATAATCAGCCAGTAAAGGGCAGTTAGCAGAAAGACAACATATAGATGGTAACTGTAACTAGCTAATATTTAATATTTCATAACAAAAAGATGACAACAAATTAAAGCACAGCAAAACATAAAAGTTCACATCAGCACATTCTGCTGTCATTTTAAAATTCAATAAGTTAATTCTTCAGGGACAAAATATATATATTTTTAGAGTATGACACTCCACTATTAAATAATAATTATTTTCATTTATATGTATGAAAATTAAATGGACTGTTAGGAGACTGATTTGTAAAACAGAAGCAGGGAATACTTCATCTAAGTGTATAAAACAGGCATTTTACTCTGGAAAAAAAAGGTTGTTTTTTTTAAAGACAGCCAGGGAACACACATAGGTAATAATCGCCCAGTCAGCTATGTCTCGATAAGTACCAGTTAAAAGTAATGGAAGCACATGTAATACATGTGTTTATACAAGATCAATTACTAGTAAATTATTGGTATATTTGGGCTAAATCCTGCTTAATTGATACATATGAGTAGACACTTCGACTTCAGTGCGATTACTTAGGTGAGTAAAATAAACAGGATGTGGCTAATGTTAGCAAGCAAATGATCTTCTATAAGTGCCTGTTATTAACTGGCCCACATTAAAACTTTAGCCAATGCTTAGCTTAAGGGTTGTGGGGGCGGTATATAAATATATGCCTCTATTAGTTACATGCACATACACATACCATTTCAAAATCACTTAAATGTTTCCAGAATGATTACTTTGTTATTTTACCATAGATCCACGCACCTATATGTCTATGTCTACACTAGCAATTTAGGTGGAATTAAGGAGGCTTGATTGATTACTTTGTTATTTTACCATAGATCCACGCACCTATATGTCTATGTCTACACTAGCAATTTAGGTCGAATTAAGGAGGCTTGATTCAAACTAAATTAGTCCCTGTCTACACTAGACTTTCATTAAGTCGAATTAAGAAATTCCTTAATTCGATTTAATGAAAGCTTAATTCAAATTAATAAGAACTGCATGTTAGTTCAAACTAACCCTCAATTCAAAACCTTCGTTTGAACTAAGGACGGCATAGACCTGGTTTAACCTTTAATTTGACCTTATTAAGGTCGACTTAAGGGCAGTTAGGTCAAATTAACAAAATGGATTAAGTCGACTTAACTTTAAGTCAACTTAGTCCACTTTGTTAAGTTGACTTAATAAGGTCAAGTTTAGTTTGAATCAGAGTTAAACTTATTAGTTTGAATTAACAAATTTGACCTAACTTTTTCCAGTGTAAACATAGTCTATTGGTCAGACCCTGAGCTTGCTCCCAATAAAGATTATGACCAACTGTCTTCAGTAGCAGCAGGAATGGACTCAGTCAGTCATGCAAAGATTTGCATTGCATTCTTGATTACTTCTGCAGATCAAAGAGGTCTCTTGTGCTGCTCTGCAATAGTCTTATGAAAAAGGTACACATTTCTCAGTAGGAAAAATATATCTATAAAACTAACAAACATGTGGCCTAGCTTTTGCTTTCATTTTTCATGACCAGAAATGTTAAAAAATAATAATAATTGAAAAGTTGGCTGAAAAGTTTAATTAAACAAGCAATTAAAAACACCCACATTGCAAAACCCTTCTGTGTTGCTAACATTTTTTTCCCTAAAAAATAACTTTTGATTAAAGGTTTATCTTGAGTGAACTCACCAGAAATAAATCAATTTTCCTAGCCTCCGATCTAATCCAAACCAAGGAAGACATTGTACAATGATTACTTGTGCGTGAGATCAAAAACAAATAGACTCTGTTTTATTTTTGAAAAATACTGATTTTTGAAGCTTTATCTGAAGAGAAATTTTCCTTCTCAAAAAAAAATTGTCGGAAAAGTTACATGTGCACATCATTTGACTCGTTGCCTGTTGCAACATCTTGAAGCAGCTAAAGTAGTTTAATCGTTTAAAAAGGAGGAAAAATAGAGTAAAGATAGCATGAGGAAAAACAAACAGCTGCTCTGATGGTTGGCTATTTCCCTGATCAGTGCAAGGGATACAGTATTTGCAACAATTGTTTATTATTTTTTAAACACGTTACTGAGTGTTGGTGTTTGAGATTTCTTCATTTTATGTGTGATCTTACTGATATTTTTAGGCCGTAGTCTTGGAATGTGATATAGTCAATGGCTTTGAGGGGCTCTGCCGGGGCTTGGATTTGCCTTCATGAATCTCACTGCAGAATAGGGGCCTCATATAAGCTCTTTTGAAGCATGATTCTGTAAACGCTCCCAAAAGAGAGCTAATTGAGTGGAGTGGTGTTACTTCTATGAGAAAATGTTCTTGCATGAGTAAGGGTTGGTAGAATCCAGACCATTGAAATGACTTTGTATAATAAAGCAAGCTTCTCTCAACTGATACATTTAAAGTTTCCTTTTTTCAACAAAAAGAATCAGAAGCAGTGATAGAAGTAGGAAAATCATGTAGAATTTAGCAGGGATTGAATCCACCAGGCTGTGCAGAAACCACATCTAAACCTTACAGAAATCAATAGGGAATAATATTTTTTCTGCACATTTTTAACACCACCTACAGAATTTACTATGTCTACTTCAGGTCTATAATTTTTAAACCAATATACAAAATTTTATGGTTAGCTTATTAAATTCCTCTACATTCAATAGTACTTTGCATAAAGGAGAAAATGTATTTTAAAATAGTTGCTATATTAAAGATTCAGCCTAGAACAGCTGTTTTTATTTTCCTTTGACCCAATCTTACACACCCTTATTTGTGTGTGTACACCTTACTCATGAGACTCCTGTGAAAGTGGCTGTGCTCGCTTATGGTCACTATCCTGCAAATATACATGTGAGCTATCTGCGACTGAGCCTACTCACAGGAATAAAGCTGTTTGTGCATGATTGGGGCATATGTTGACCTTTATCTTTTGTTAAACTAATTACCTTCCTACTAGCAGAAAATTAAGCATTTTATTAAGTACAGATTGTTCCACATATAAAACTAAAGAAAACATCAAAGGAAATATTCTTGATTTGAAAATAAAGTAGGAATGGAAAATTTAGAATAAAGAAACAATAAGTGGATATTAAAACTAACAGATACAAAAGGAATGTGAATATGGCATTTCCAACTGATAAAGGATTCCTGTTGCTATTTTCCTTCTTTTTATACAGTAGTGCATTGACTGAATCATGAGCTAAACACAACTCAATAAATTATAAAAATGTATGAATTGAAAATTGAAAAAAGGGTCACATAGAATGTTAGGCCTTCTCAAAATAGTAATATAATAACTCTGCAAGAAGTATAGCGTCTTAGGAAAAGCAACCCAGATGTGAGCATATAAAATAAAGATATAAAGTTTCCTTCAAATATGTTTTAATCATTTTTAAATATTTACATTTAATAAGCACTAGTTTTTATTGCAAGAGAAATGTAATTACACTTATCAACTATGGAAAAATGGAGTTTTAATAGCTTGTGTATTGATTTGCTAAGATGAAATAGTGACCTAAATATAAATTGCTGGATTTTCCTTAGGAATATATCCTTAGCTAATATGTGAATGGAAAAAAATCTGATTAGATAGTATTTTTTTTATTATTGGGCAAGCTATATCAACTTTATTTCTCAGTGTGTCTATTATATTTTACATAAACCTTGATTGTTATTGGTTTTTGCCAATGAGAAGGACCTTATCTGGCTTTTACAACCCTTACTAATGAGGCTATTTATTTAGTAAACATTAGCTAACAGGACTGTTAGCAACACCTTGATATTGACTCCCTGGAAGCTGTTGATCAGGATTCTAGCTACATACAAAGCGAATTTTATCAAGAAGCCAGTTTGTTTCTGCAAATTGTGGCTCCTGAAAATTCGCGGGGGAACAATAGTTAGTAGACATCTGACACATCTGACACAAAACTGTATGACAACCGTTACTACAGGAAGAATCATGCTTTGCCTGGGCAAGCTGAAGGGTCCAACTAAGCAAAGTACTTAAGCACATCCATAAGTTTATCGTTTATTTGTATCATCAGAGTGCCTAGGAACCAAGCTTATTGCCCGGGACTCAATTGTGCTGGGTGCTGTAAGAACACAGAGCAAACTTTAAGCACACCAGCAATTCTGTCAGCATCAGTGGAACTGCACCTGTGCTTAAAGTTAAGCCTGTGCTTTGCTGAATCAGAGCCTAAAAGAGGAAAGGAAGTGAGCGGGAAATTCAGTTCTGTTCGATATGTCTCTCAGAGAAAACTGTCGCGCTTATATTGCATATTGTCATTATTTATCCATTATGTTTATTTTTCCTGGCATTTTGTCCTGAATATTCCAGGTTCCAGCTCTGGAAGTTTTCACGCTGAACTCTGAAAACTGAAGCAATCATATCTCACAAAAGCAACACCCAGCACAGAGCATGTGTGATTTCCTCTGCCTGCTCAGTAATGAAAATGGGACTAGAAACAACAGCATTAATACATTGTCCCAGAATAATAGTTTCATTTCTAATTCCCTCTTTATTTTCATGTTCGTAATATTGTGAATGTAAGAAGTCACAGTACACCAGAAGGAGAAGTGGTTACAAGCCCAGAACATTCACATGTAATCAAGATATAAATGAACATTTGTTTCAGGATCTCTAAAGCCTGAAAATGGCTTTGAATATTTTATTTCTGTCATACTTTAGAGCACTGATGTTCAGATGCACCCACCTACCTTTCTTTCAAAGCACAAACAGGCTTCTCAAGAAAATTATGGAAATAATGAGAGAATTGATTAAATCTTGCTTTCTCTGCTTAGTTTGTGAACTTGGCATTCCTCCAGCAGAAGAATACTGCCATATAAGTAAACTGCACTTGGCAATATCTGGAATAGAGCAAATGCACTGCAGAGAAAAAGGGGAAATCTTGAGGGAGAGAGAGAGAAATTTACTCATAAAAAATGGTGGCTCAAGCCCACGTGAATCACCAAAATGCTGTTAGCAATCGCAAGCTGTCATAAGTCGGCAGCGAGTTACTGCTGTTAAGAGGCCAATCTCAGATTAGTTGGTGGTTGCATTCCAAATCCAAGTGGACAGGTGTCCATGGTTTTACAATTAGGGAGCCACATTTTTCATACTTTATCCAATCAAAACTCCTTTGGACTTTTCTCAACATTTGCCCTGTTACAATTAGTACCACAATAACTGCTAACAAAACAAGCAGACTAATTGACTTGTCATCAAGGTCAAGGGCTTGAATAAGTTGGAAACTGATATGGTCTCTCACTTCTGGGTAGGATTTGTCTAATGCAGGCATGTGTCATGCTGGCAGGACAGTGCAGGGGAGCAACCTCGGGCTATAGCATACCTGCCTTGTGGTCACAGCAATTTTCACAGGCTTTCCATTCAGTAAGGAATTCTTTTTAAGGGAAAAATAGAATTGTAAATCCATGGGCTCCTCAGTAAGCTCACTGCTTTCCTTTTAGTCCTCTGCCTAGATAGATCCAGCTGCGGGAAGAGAGCCTCAGCGCATTCAAATGACATTTTCGTACTGTGTGTGCACTTCCACAGCCCATTGCTAAAGGGTGTGTTTGCCATTTGCTATCACATATCAAGAAGCCACTTACTGTTTGTAGCGGCAGTACATAATTTTGCACAATTAGATTATTCCTATAGAGCTGGTAGCTTGGCATTATCCATTGCTTCTTCAATAGATACACAGTATTTGTGTTCTTTTACCAAAGCCTTCAATAACCTGAAGTGTGATATTGTGAAATATCAGAGGAGGCTGCCACACAAAATTTGCATCGGGTCTTTGCACACCACATTACTTCTACTTGCACTAATGCTCTGTCATTTGGAAATATTAAACAAAATGGACTAGTGCCCACCCTAAAACTAGGGTTAATTGCCCCATAACTGTTGTCCACATGTGCTAGCTATTAGGAAGTTGTTTTGTTCATATTCCAATAGTGGTTGATGCAGTGAATTGAGGAACTGCTGCCAGGAAATGTCCTTTTCTAAATTACATAATTAGGGTATTGGGGGGCACAGTGAAAGTAGATTAGGGGCATCAGTGTTGTTCCTGATGCGAGTAATAATTCAAAGGACATACGTAAACACTTAAACTATGCAGATGACTTAATATTGATTAAACTATGATATCTGAGACTAAACTGCAAGGAGGGCAGGTAGAGGATGTTGCAAAGAAAACTAAGAACTGGTTTCACATTTTGCATTAGCTAACGTATGAAGAGCATTCTTTGACCTGGTTGACCAGAAATCAAGAAATAGAATCCTTATCCAAATAAAAGCTATTGAACTGTTTCATTAAAATTATTGGACCATCTGATACATTTTAATGATGGTTGATCATTAAGGTAACGGTGTGGGAGAATACACTCCAAAACCACAATTTCTACTTTTTTTTTTGGTGTGAGTGTTATTTCATTCAATTGCCCAGGAGCTTTGATTCCAAAATTGTAGTTGAGTAAATCTCAATTATATCTGTGAAATTTGACCTGGTCCATCAAGAGACCTCTCCCCCAGCAGACTATTGGATCTTCAGTTGTGTGGCTTGTTTACTGAAGAAAGACAGGACATTCAAATGATTCATTAATAATGGATACATTACACTTAGTCTAACTGTAGGTACACAGACGTCACCAAACTAGTTTGGTTCATCATCTCTGTTGACTTTTCCTGTAAACTGCTCTGATTTGCTGTTACTTTATGACCTGATCCTATGTTTTACACCCCCTTGCATTTAATTTCATTCCTTTCTGTAAGTTCACCCATCTTCGAAGCATCTGAGGAAGTGGGATCTTCTCCCACGAAAGCTCATGCAAAAAATAAATCTGTTAGTCTTAAAGTGCCACACAACTCCTTGTTGTTTTTTTCTACCCCCAGATTATCAGGGAAGAGAGACGTGTCTACTGCTTCAAATTTGGGACAGATTTTCAGCCGGTGTAAATTGGTGGAACTCCACTGAAATTCGTGGATCGTATTATTTAAACTTAGGCACATAAGAAACTTTACTGTCTTGCAACAAATCATAAATCATTGACTTCAGTGGGAATTGTTTTTGTGACTAAAATTAAACCTCTAACCTATGACTGAGAATTTACCAGCAGGCGAGCCATGCCCCATACTACAGGAGGAAGGTGAAAAAATAAAAACCCTAGAGTCCTAGCCAATCAGCCCTGTGGGAAAATTCCTTCCTGACCCCAAATACAGCGATCAGTTAAACCCTGAGCATGCAAGCAAGTCTCACCAGCCAGTCACCCCAAAAAAAATTCTCTGTAGTAACTCCGAACCCACCCCATCTACCTTCCCTTCTTAGGTCACTCGCATATCTACCACCAGTAGTCAAAGATCAAAGATCAGTCAATTTCCAAAGTAAGTCATCCCATCATACCATCAAGCTCAGTATTGAAAGCAGTTATGTTTTTTGCCCTCACAGCTCCCCTTGGAAGGCTCTTTCAGAACCTTACTCCTCCCTATGTTAGCACTTTGTGGAGTTAGCTCTTCATCTTTTAAGATATTTTAAATATATAAAATTGATCTAAAATGGACACTCAAGAGCAGGTCTACCTACAGAGCTGCTCTTAGCTTTAACATTCATTTTCATCTGCTGTTGTATGTAGAACTGTGGTTTGTTTTCAGTGTTCTTGGATGCTCACAAAAGGTTAGCCTTGTACAATACTATTTCTCTTGTTCTAAATATAAATAAGTGCATAATGAAAAGCTCAGTCTGAATAAATAACCAATTCCAGACAGGAAGAGAAAAGGTCTTTGGCAAAATGTAAAACACAGGAAGCTTCTGAATGCACTTAGTGAACTGGGGCAGGTGCATCATAAACTAGAAAAAGTAAATACATGTTTTACATCACAACTAACTGTATGGACCCTGTGTCCCCTAGCTAGAAACATCATCAGTTTGAGCTGCTGAAGAATGGATATTCTTAATATACTACACAGCAGCAGATGTCAGATGTGCAGGTTGGCTTCCTATTGAAGGAGAAATCATTAACCCCGTATTTTAGTGGAACTTTGGTTTTTTACTACTACATTCTGCGGTTCTGGAACAGAGATGGACATGGGAAAGGAAAAGGTTAGAAGCTGGTTGCTGCTCTTGCACTGCATAGTTCTCGGGAAGTGAGAGCAGCTCTCGCTCTGATCTACTCCACTGGCCTCAAAACCCTAGGGCAGCAGTCTCAAACACAGCCCATGGACCACATGTGCCCCCAAAGCTATTTCCTGCAGCCTGCAATGACACTATTGTTACCGATATTTGCAATATTGTTGTAGGGAAAGGTTTCAGTGGTGCGACCCTTGGGCTAAACATACTAGTCCTCATGCTGCCCTCATCATGATTTGAGTTAGAGACCCCTGCCCTCGGGGATCTATCACAGATAAAAACTTATTTCACTGGAGCCCTGCTACACCATGCCCCATTTACTCCCTCCCCTGCTCCACAATGCGAATTCTCTGGTGGCCATTTACACCCAAAATCTGTCCCCAGAATAGCCAGAGTGGCACAACGTGAATAGATCTTACTGGAATATCTGAGCCTGTATTTTTAGAACTATGCAAAGTGTGTGTTAATCCTTCTAGATTCCTGCTAATTCCCTTCACATCATCTCTCAACTTTCCGAATTCCTGTGTTTGCCTGCCATTTTGTAAGCTCCTGCCTCAGTCTTTTAGGCCACACTTTCCCAATGTTCATCAAAATTATTGTTGATAGCTGGAAAAGTCCAGAACTGTGAGACCCTACAGAGAGAGTGGCCTCTGTCACTGGCAGTCACAATGTGATACGCTGAAGCTCTGGTAAAAGATTTCATGGCCCAGTCACATGATGGAAGTCAAGACCTACACACAGTAAAACTCCTTTCACATGGCCAGGATCAATAAAGGTAAAAAGTATCATTAGATCTGTTTTTCACTGAATAAATTTCAATTAAATGTTGTTTTAAAGAAATGGGTGAAGACTCATTTTTGAAATGGTGAGACATCCCATTTGACATTCTCAGAAGGGAACTTGAAGGGAAATGTTTCAATTGACTTAAAATGATTCCCTCCAACACCTCCAGAACTTCATTTCGCCAGCATGTTTTGCCTTTTTGTCCCACTTCCGAATGAGGTTTTCCCCAAAAATTCTCAGAAGTTTTCATGGGGAGGAAAATCCATCTTCTAACTAATGTCCACTACCTACAGTGGCTTCTGTTTTACAGCTCTCCTACGGTTCTGCCTTTATTCAGGGAAGGTCAAAATAATTCTGAGCCAAGTCCTCGACTGATGTAAGTCAATATCGCAGCATTTTTTACCCCAAAGAGCACGGTATCCAAGGACTCTTGGATTCTTGTTTCTTCCTTCTGCTTTTCATTTTTTTAACCACTCTGTAATTTAATTGCAGCATTTGGTGTGTGTATGGTTTGCCAATTACCCTTTTTCCCATCAGTTCTAGGCTCTCTGACTGTGTATTACCTCCCATGAGAGCACAAAAACCTGACAGACTTTTCTGCTGTAAAAAAACATTTTCTGTCTCCTCTCTAGATGGATAGCAAAGAGCATTAGCATGCCTGTGCTTTGTCTGAAAACAATGCAACAGCAGAAATATAGCAGTCTTTTAAGCCAGTGAACAAACTGCATTCCTGATTCCTGGAAGATCTGTCACCATCTCAAATGACTTTAGCCAATAAGACTTAAGAGAAATTTTTGACCTTAGTACGTGACAAAAAAATGTTGCTCAAAGGTCACAATAGTCAGCAGTGCTGCCTTTGTTCATGCATATTTATGATCCATTTTAGACCAAATTCACTAGCTGTAACAACTCCACACTACGCTGATTCTTGGGGAAGGACTAGGGTGACCAGACAGCAAGTGTGAAAAATCAGGACAGGAGGTGGAGCATAATATAAAACAAAGATAAGACAAAGACAATAATATATAAGACAATATAAGACAAAGCCATAATATACGACAAAGCCACAAATTCCAGGATTGTCCCTATAAAATCAGGACATCTGGTCACCCTAGGAAGGCCATCTCTGACGATCACATCAGTGAGCCAACGCAGGTGCAAAAACAACTTGAGTTCTCTAGGAAACGAGGCTGCAATAAACGTCAAAGAAGGTTAATTACAAAACAAACCAACAAAAAACCACTCCTCTGCAACTTTAAACTCTTGGACATGGGCCATGCATCCACAGCTTCTTGGCCTTTTATTTTGTAAGGGGAGGAATATCCCTGGCAAATATTGTATATAGTATCCCAGTAATTATATCTGCGTAGCAAAAGGCCTGAATGTATAGTAACAGCTCACCGTTCCTCTAGGACCTTTGGAAGGGAATATCAAGAGCATGATGTTATCCAAAGATACAAGGGAGCATTCTGTTGGGCTTTACTAATATCCCTTGGCTATTGCAAAAACACCCTGTGTATATCATTTGAATTTTTTCTCTACATGCTACTACCTACTGAAAAGGTCAGTGCTGAAAAAGAATATATTCAGAAAAACAGCAAAAATTTCACAACTCAGGCTGCCTAGGAAATGTATTTATTTCCACAAAAATATATTGGCAACATGAAGAAATTAATCTTCAGTGCATCACTGTCTAGACTGCAATAGATGCAGGCAGAGTTATAGAAAAATTTGACTTTCAAATCTTGAAGCAAACAGAAAATCTTTGAGAGGGGTAGCCCTGTTAGTCTGTGTATAGCAATAACAAGAGTCCTGTGGCAGCTTATAGACTAACAGATTTCTTCAGGCATAAATTTTTGTGGGTTCCAACCCACTTTGTCAGATGCATCTGACGGAAGTGGGTTGGAGCCCATGAAAGCTTGTGCCCAAAGAAATTTGTTGGCCTAGGAGGTGCTACAGGATTCTCATTGTTTTTGGAAAATCTTTGAGTTATAGTTAGCTCCCCCACAAAAAAAAAAAAATCAATTTTCAGGCTTTCAGGTTTTCATGAAAACCAAGAACATTTTGACAAAACCAGAAATTTTTGGGAGAATTTTCTGTCAAAAAGAATTTGTCATCAAAATAATTGCTAGTGAAAAGATCTGGAAGAACTATAGTCACCATTTTTTCAAAGGCCTGTCTGAACACAAAAATGGGCTGGGAGCCAGACTGTAGTGACTGAAATGAAAGGGGAATATAATGAACCATTTAAAAAAAAACCAGCACAATACCACCAATAAAATCCAGTGATAGATTCCTCCCTCGTTAGTGGCAGGCCTCATCTCTCCAGTATAGTCCTGGCTCATCCCCATCTCTTCCATATTCAAAACATAGACACCTGATTAATTTGACTGCTTTCTTTTCACAGTATGTCCCATTGATCTTAACTGGCTACAACAGTGTATCAATAACTTATCTGCCACTGCTCTGTTTAACACTTTATACCCTGGAACAGATTTATTATATATACCCTGTTAATAAACTGAGTTTGTAGCTCTTTGATCAAGCCTGAGAAGCCAGCGCATTAAGGAGTGGACACTCAGTGAAAAATGATATACAAGAGGAAGAAAAAAATATATTGACAACATGAAAAAAATTAGTCTTCTGTGAATCACTGTCCAGGGCTACAACAGATGTGGACTGAGTCATAGAAAAAAACTGACTTTCAAATCTATTCAAAGTTGCTAAGAAGAATTTATGCAAGACATAAACCATCCTCAAGTTTGGTGAAAGGCTAAATTAAAGGGCTTAAAATAAACTGTTTTATGCTTCATTTCTCATTATGTCTTAATTCTTTTTGCCTGGGTAAGTCACTATTTTTAGCCTTCATATTAAACTATGCAGTTTCTAGGAATGCACCACATCCAGTTTCTCAGAGATGATGACATTTTGAATTTAACTAATGCCCATTTGCTAAGATTGCAATAACTAACCTTAAGTTGAACAGTTCAGCCCACAGAACTAGATTTGATCAGTCTAAAATAAATGGGCTGGCTAAAAACAGCCATGTTTGTATGGATGAACTTGCATTTGAATGCTGAACTGTTCAGTCAACACTTCAATAAACTAATTGCAGTAGAGATGTTTGCAAGCCAGATATCAAACCAACAGATGCAGTAACTACTGTTCATTGTGCCTCTCTTCTTCTAAAGAGATGCTGAAACATATTTTTAATTTCTCTGATATTTATTGTTTTTATGAGATTGTGTTCAAAAATGTGAATCAATATGCTCCAGGGAACTAAATCTCCGAAAGATTAATTCATTCTTTAAAGTAATACAAAAGCCTAACTTTGTGCCACCAGAACAGTACATGAAGTTTTCGGTCATAAATAAGGCCATATAAAGAAAATATAAATAAAGCGGGTCTGACTCTATTTCACTGCATTATTAAAATTCTCGTTTGTTCTGTAGGAAAGGACCTCCCAAAATGACAGGGATAATCTGGGCGAGAAGGAGGTTGTTGCCAAAGGGTTCACTTAAAGGAGGGAAGCATTTTAAAAACGGCCAAGCAAAATATTTTCATTCACGAGTTCACCCAGCCTAAACATGCATTTAATCCTCTCAAACTGACAGTTCAAAAAGGCAACCATGGTCGAGACGGGCAAAGTGTTCAGTTCAAAGGCAAAAAGTACCTAGGGATTATTCGAATTATCACTTATCAGGAAATGACCATCAGGTTTGGAATCAGATATCCACCTTCACTTACCAAAGCATGGGACTTGCTCCTCATTATGACATTAAGAGCACAGCAAATACCTTCAGCGAGCCTCCAAAGTGGTGATAATAGCCATGAACACCGTAAAAATACATAAGGGGTTAATAGTGGTTCAGTTGTTAAGTGTAACGACCAGTCAAAGTTAAGCAAAGTGTCCTAAAAGAAGAATCTCCACTGCCTTGCCAGAAATACTGTATTTCTCTGCTAAAAGGCACATTCCCGATAGGTTGTGTATCTGTCAGTGACAGGCTGAATGAATCACTGAAGACTTGGGGTTCACTGGAAATGCAGGACTGCTCAAACAAACTGACCATTTTCAATAACCTATGTATGTTGATATAAACATGTCTTTTTCTATTAATAAAAATTATTATTATTTTACTACTTTAGATCTTAAAACATGTTACCAAAAAAAGTGTGTCCCCATTTTACAGGTGGCAAAACAAAGTTAAGTCACTTTCCCATATTTGCAAAGTTGCGAATAGGACCCAGATCTCTTGAGAAAAAATACATTGAGCCTGAGATTGCTTCATGGGAGTTATGAATATTTTGCACAAAGTAGAACTAAATTAGGAGGAAACCTGCTTCCTTTTTTCCCATCTGTCCCTAGTACTACAGAGGATTTGTGGCTTGCTATGCCACATTCAGTGATTTCACAAGGTTTTCAGCTGAAACTAGAGATGGGTCTGAATCACACAATGCAGAATCAAATCCAGCTCCTACATCCTCCATAGTTCCAGTTTCGTAACTAGTGAACAAAAGAAGTGCAGGACCTGAAACTTGTGAGTCATAATTGGTATGTCAGTCATTAGCCCTTGCTGTTGGATAAAATAATGAAAGGCTGGGTTATTCTTCCCATCACTTCTTTTGGAGACCCTCAGAAAGAGCCATTGAGGGAAATGCAGCTACTGTGTTGTTGGCTAACTAAAAGATGAGAGAAGGGGAATGAGAGAATTTCACCACCACGACCGCCATCCCCACCATTTCCTGAGCTCCTGGATATTCTTAATCCTAATCCTGAGAGGTGACTTGACAAAAACCAGGCAAGAAAGATGACATCGCCACCTCCACCAGGTCAGCTAAATCCCTAATACCACCAGGGATATGAGACTTTGCCACCCACCCCAAAACGCACACACACCTTGTTTGTTCTTTTCCTTTCCCACCTTATTTCTTCTCTTTCCTGTCCCTCTGCTCTTGCTTTCTGCCTAAGCGGAGTGTGCTTTAGCCTGGCATTTCCCAACCAGCGTGCCACAGCACAGTGCCGTCAGGGCTGAGCAGGCGTGTCGTGGAATTTTTGGAAAAACTACACCAAGACTTCTGAATTGGCTCATGAACACTGAATTTATTTAGCGACTATACCGTGATGTGCCTCAAAATAATTACAGATTGTAAGGTGTGCCACGGCCAAGAAAAGTTGGGAACCACAGGTTCAGCCAGTCAAGACTGTACATATTACAACACTGATGTAAGCCCACAGCCACAAGGAGGCAGCTAAAGGCAAGGCCCTTAACCACCCAAAACTGGAACAAGTTTGCCAGGTCTCAGCAAAGCTGATAACACCATGTTCTGGGCCTGTCTTTTTCGAGCAGGGAGGTTGCAAGTGAGAGTTAACTGCAAAGAGAGAAGCTGCCTTTCTGTCTTCGTTCTTCTTTTCTCTTCTCTTGTGTGTGCATTGGCTTGCTTTGCTTTCTAAGAAATGGGGTTAGATTTTAGCTATAAGCATGCCAGTCCATTTCAACCAATTTCTTCTCTTCTTCCCAAAAAGGACAGTTTCTTCATCCTTGATACTGCTGAAGAGGCAATCAAATAGGGTTGTTGTTTTTTTTGTTTTTTGCCTAAAGCTACAGTATTCAGTTCAGAAGCTATAAAAGCCCATCCTATGTTCACCCATATTTGGTACTGCAGAGATATCTGTTTAGGACTTGATTCTGTCATCTTTTACAGCCCAAACTGCTACTGACTATGATAGAAGCTTTGCCTGTACAAGGGTTGATTGAGCCCTTGGGGGATTCAATATACTTTACCCTGTATGTTTCTTTACGCAACACAGAGAATAAACTGAGACCAGAGCTGTTTATGTGGATTTGGTTGACCCTTAAGAACAGACCATCCAATGGAGATTAGGTGCCTAGGCCCTTTTAAAAATCCCACTAGGTACCTATTCTGCATCTTTAGGCACCTAAATACCACTCAAAATCTGATCCGTAGTTTGTAGCAACTGATTTTTGGAGTTATTGAAATATATTGGAATAAACTGGTCAGATTAAGGGTATAGAAAAGTCAGGGCTTGTCTTAAACGTGTAGGCAGACTACCAGGATTCAGTCCATACAGAAGTACTCTTTAAGACTATAGTTTTTCTTTGGAAAACATTCTCAGCATCATTTCACTGTGCTATCTTTTTTTATTTCTTTGTACCAATGAAGTTTCACTAACTACTCCTTATGAGCAGGATTTCATTGTACACCAGATATCATTTATTTTCAATTTCAATTATAATCGAGCATTTAAAAGAAATAGTTTCAGCTCTTGTCCATTTTTCAGCCTTCTTTTGAACCCAATATTTTCATTTGTCCTCCCCACCCACTCCCACAAAAAAAAAAAAAGGTTTGAGACCCTCACAGCAGAGCCTTACATATTATGAGGGAACTTTGTGAAAAGCTGGATTTTGCAAAAGAATAGTCACTGGGAATCGAAGGTCCCTACCATATCACAGAATTGGACCTCAAAATAAATCAGAGATGGCATGATGCAAGAGTTCAGGAAAGTCTTTACTGTCTTAGTTTTAAAATCTCCTGCTTATAATCAGTTTGTCTTCTTTAGCACAAAGGGATGTTTTTGCCCATTTTCACAAAAAACCCACACAATTTACCACAGTCCATCAGGAAAACATGAGGGGACGTAAGGAAGGTCATGTAGAGAAGCTCAGCTGCATTTCTGAACTTGACAATTATCTTTACACAAGATCTGCCACTGCCACTGGAGATCCTCGTGAGGATAAAGGTCAGAACCAATCATGGGCTCTGGAGATTTCTGGGGGAGAGATCTCTCTTCCAAAAGAGAATGCTAAAATGTCAATTTGACTGTGGGGAAAATTGGCCAGCATTCATTTTTAGTCTTGCTTTTACGCACAGAAGTCAGCAAGTTTAACACATTCTGCTCACCTGGAACTTGATCAAATGCCCTCCCTCCCTCACAAATCAGCGAAAAGACTCCCATTGATAGTGGTTGTTGGGTCCATGGAAAGGAAAAGTGGCTCACATAGAAAAATATATATTAACATGTACCATTAAATTATCAGTTTTGATGCCTAACTCTATTTGATTTTCTGTGTGCTTTGTAACTACAATTATAGTTCAAGTGATAAATATTTAACTAGGAGAACTCCCCTTCCATCTGCCTTTGCCTGAATTAATTGTTAAATGAACCCATTTATTTTCATACCTTGACAAGGTCAATCTCATTATCCCCCCTCCTCCGCTGAGCTTCGTTTTTCAATTTGCACAAGTAGGTAGTGATCTCTTTCAAAGACAAAGAGACATTTATGGAGCAGTGTCTATAAAAGGCTGCATCTAAAAACAGTATGGCTTCAGGTCAGCTGATGATATGACCCATACTGACATCAGTACTCCCATTCAATTCAATGGAAAAAGGCTGCAGATATGATATTTGTTATTATGATAGTTTACAATATATTACCAGACAGAATGTAAAAGTCCATATGATTTGGCCAACCAATGGCCCTAGTTCTGCACTGAAATCCAGTATTATATGTGGTGTTCAATGATCACTCAGTGTTTGAGCTTGTCGTCAGAGAAACATAGAAGTGTAGAACTGGAAGCAAATTCAAGAGGTCTTCTAGTTCAGTCCCCTGCACTCAAGGCAGAGTGCAAACTAGCTGTGCATAACAAGATGTTCACAGCACCCAGCCAAACCCTCTGTCTGGTAACTCAGCAAAGGCATAATCATCAATTCTATAGCATACACCTTGCAACTCTGCAGAGCTCCTTGCTTTGCTAGCGTCTCCCCATGTTGAAATAGAAATTCAGCCCAGCCCAGATTCATCCTTGCAGTGAGTTCCACTTGGTGCAGGAGATCGGAGGGCTCCCCGAGAACCAGTCATGGCTCCAGCCATTTCTGTGGCTTGATTTATACCATTCTCAACCCCAAAGTAAGTCAGAGCACCCTTGGGGTTTCCCACATGCCCATGACATGTCTTCTACTCCCCCAACACATCCTGCACAATCAAGGGTGGTGGGTGCAGTAACCTGATACACTTGATTCCCATCCCTTTACAATGGAGAGGATTGTAGCATCTCTAAAAGAGCTGAACAAATATTTACAATCCACATTTGTCAAACAATTTCTTTGAAAAAACTGCCTAATATGTCCAATATACTATTCTAGCTAGCTCTGATCTTCAATAACTACATGTGGTCAAGACCTCAGTTAGTGATTCCACTGAAAAGACTTCTTTTCAGCAGTCCCATTGTTCACGGGCCAGTGCTGGCAGCAAGGCTCTGTACTGATTCAGAGGGGGAAGGACCAACTATGGCATCATCAAAAACACTGCCTATGGCATCTCCATGCTCTCCAGCTGCTCCTCTTGCGAATACCAACTCCATCTGACCCCAGTTGGCTTCCATTAGAAAATCTCAGGGGATCACAAAATAGCATCTCAACACACATACTCAACTAGTACCCAATGCAAAAGAAAAGTCATATTTTACATAGAAAAACAACATCTGTTTTACTACAGTGTCACTGTTCACAGAAACCTGACAAGAGGATTAGCTACTTATAGTCCCTTGACTGTCTTGTAACCTCAGTATAGGCAAATGTTTGGAGGAAGCTTGCAGGATTTCTGCTCTCGCCAACCACATTGGATACAGACACATGGTATATTCACTTGTGTTAAGTCACACTCATGTATTATGATAGTTTCATGCTTTCCCTTAAACCAGGTGGCTCATGCATAAGAACACAAATCAAGAACCATTTAGATGAACAGTGTCTATAATGCTGTTAGTGCTACTTGTCTCAAAAACTAGACAGCATTCCTATAAAGGAGAAATCAACAGTCAGTCAAAAGATGGGGATACTTCCTTTATATATAGTGTAGCATTCTCTTCTGGTTCTGGGTTGGTTTTCATCAGATGAGAGAAATAATGATTTTGTGTAATATAAATATTGCCTTCACCTTTCTGTAATAGGTTTATCTTTCCTATGCATAGCTCCACAGTTCATCCCATTATGCAGCTTCCACATTACAGACTCATTTTTACAACTATTTATTGATGATTATTCTTCTCCAGTGATATGGTAATGCTGAAGGTTTTTGTTTACTGTGTTTGCCTTGACTGAAAATTCTCATAGAATTTAGTAGAAAATTACAGTATTTCATTGCATGCTTCTGAAAGCATATAAACCTAAGATAGCACCCAGAGACAAAGCATGATCAGTGGTAATGACACTGAACTGAAACTCAGGAATCCTGGATTTGAGCCCTAGATCTGCGGACCCTGGGAAAATTGCTTAATTTCTTTGCACTTCAGTGTAATAGAGAAATGGAAGCCTGGGAGATTGGAGAAAATTATTATTCTGGGTATTACTGTTCATTTGTATTGCAGTAGCATCTATGAACCTCCGGGGATCAGGAAAACATTGTGCGAGGCCCTGTACAAACGCAGAAAAAAAAGACAGTCATCATCCAAACTTTCAGGTTTTTGCTTTTGTATGACAGCCAGTTGTGTCATAAAAAGATATAGCATGAAATTATTGCCTGAAAGCACCTTATTTTATACTTACAGTGGGCCAGGGTACCAGGGCCACAAGCTTAGCCGCCAAAAATGAAACTGTAACTGTCTGATACGCAAATATTACATGTATTCTAATACAGTGCAATGGTCCAAGCAGGTTGAAAAGAATGGAGAGTTAAGGCCCATCCTGGTAGACAAAGGTCAACTCTTGGCCTCCTCCAAAAGTTTACCTGTGTTGATTTTGTTTGAGGGATAATCCCTGTTCACATGAGGCATCAAGTAAAAGCATCTATCCCCTAGCTCCTCAACAGTCATCCAACTGACAGTCTGAAAGACTTCCATTTGAGCTTTTCTTCTCCTCTTTTCCAGGCCTGTGTATCATCACTTTCCTGTTCCTGCAGGATACGCTATCATCACCCTGGTGTTGACTAGCTGTGAAGTGCTGGGAAAGGAATACTCCAGGGTGCATGAAGCCAAGCCTCCTGTTTTCTTGATTCTCAATACCTTACAAAGAATCAAGAAAGCAACACTCCTGAGAAAGAGGATGAGTAGAAAGACAACACAGAAGAACTTAAAGTGCTGGTACCTCTTACCAAGTATCTACAGTTCTTACAAAATATGAAGTGTCACATTAGGGAGTCCTTGCTTTCCCAGTCTTCAGAATAACTTTAGCTTTCTTTGATGTAGGAGTTGAATACTCTTGTTATTGATGTGGGAGCTGAGTATTCGTTACAGTCAGGTGTTGATTTATGATTGCTGCTGTTGAAATCATGTCCCAAGGAGTGTGGTTAGATCTGGCTATCAGTTTTACCTACTAGCAAAACTGCTGAAATCCAGGCTGTGGAATCTCTCACCTGAAGTATTTGTTTAGAGAAGAAGTAACTGGCCCTGATGCACCTCTCAGCCATGAAGACACAGTAGTGCGCAGTTCATCCCTCTTTAGCTGCTCTACCTACTTAAACCAACATACCCTAGCCATGCTATCTTATGGTAATTTCAAAAAACAGCCACCTATGAAAACAGCAAAGGAAAATTTCCATTAATAGTCAGTTCTTTGTTATTCTGCCAAGTAATGGCAACCCCACACAGTGCTACCATGATGAGTCACTGTATTTTGTTGAAACGTGTCAGCCTGGAGAAAGGTACTGTATACAATTAAAAGTGCCCAAATAATCACAGGATGTGCTGTTCTGTTTTATTATGCTCAGTTACTCATGGGCCACCCTGGGACTGCTAAAGTTTGACTGATATCTCACTTTGTGTACTGCCCAGAAATTTGGACTGACAATGACAGGCATGTCAAAGCCTTGATTATTTGCCAAATGACAAATCCAAATCAACATCAACTCTACTGCCTTCACACGATCTGTTCATGCTTTTGATCCATGAGAACATGGAAATGGTGATTTTATGAGCCCTCATCCAATAAAAATGGAAGCCAATGGTTTTATCATTGTGCTTGTAGATTATTTTACTAAATGGGCAGAAACTATTCTTTCAACTACTTGGAAATTATAGGTATTTTCCACCCAGAAAAAGGAAAGAAATTAAATGTTTCAATATTTTTAGAACCTTCCACACCCCCCAAAAATCTGATTTCTTTCCATTTTCACTTTTTTTTTACTTTCAAAAGCTGAATAAAAAAATCAATATAGGTTATTTTCAGTTTTTGAAAATGCACCCACCAAACAACAGTCTTGTTTTGGTTTTTTCATTACAAAAACCAGAATTTTTTTGAACAAGCATTTTTTCAACAGAGCATTTTTCATCACCCCCAAAATTCCAAATTAAAAATTTTAATGAGCTGTAATTACAAGAAACAGCCAAGATGGTCAGTGAATGAAGTGATTTGCAACAGTAGGGTAACCATAAACTGTTTTCTTTCTCCTAAAACCACTTGACTTGTGGGAGGGTTGCAGTGGAGAAGAAGCTGAATCAGAACATTGTATCTGTATATGCCCAGTGTGAAAGGAAGTGCATAAAGCAACTAAAGGTAATGTTTGTGTTCACAATTAAATAATAATCACTACATCATGCAGCAGTGATGCTACAGTGTGAAGGGACAATTGCTATAACATATTTATAAAGAGATATGCATAGGTACTGTATATTATCATCAGAAAGAGTGGTAAGTAATAAGCTCTCAACCTTTTGCAGGTCATGACACATTTGGCAGCATATTGCAACACTCCGGGGCACACCAGTCCACCCACTCCAAGCCAAATCCTTGAGTCTCTGTCACGCACTTACCACTGTGTGGTGACACAGTAATGTGTCCCAACATAGTTGCTGAAAACCACTGCCTTAAGGCTATAACATAGCAGATGTTCATGATGAGGAGAGAGAGCACATGGAATTGTTAATGGGACACAGAACCTTTCACTTTTTGGGCATCCTAGGTCAGATCAGTTGTGACGAAAAGTAGTTTCCAAGTGACTATTCTTTGCTTGTCCTCAGGTAATGGACTGGGGGCCTCAATGCAGGTGCCTCAGTCACAGAACCACCACCACCCCAGAAAATACCAGTAGGCTTAAACATTGACACGTCTGTTGAGAGACAAAGGATTGACGCTGGACACAGAAGTTGGAGCACTGCTGCTATCCGGTCCCCTGTTGATAGCTGTACTGTGGATAGACAGATGGCTTATTTTCCAGGACTGTCAGTCAGGCACCTTTGAGCAGCACTAAAATTCACTAAGGATGAAGTTTACCTGTGACGTGACTGTCTAAAGCATTTCCTACCACACAGGTTCCATTTTAGCCCTCCTAAGGCGAGAATGGACGTGGGTGGAGCAACGTTGGAGGGGCATCTCTGCAGCCTGATGCTACCCAGTTCTTTCACTAGTCTTGATGGACTGGTATGGAGGGGCTAGCTAAGGGGAAGCCATAATTATACAGATCCAGTGCTCCAAAACCCCTGCATGGGGTTTTCAAAAGGGCAGCAGTCAACTTCAAAGTTAATGCATATGCTCAAAACAAAGTTAGCTCCTCACCACAAAAGTTACTTGTGTTCTGCCAGGAATGGGATGAATTTCACCATAAATTCATTTTAAAGTTATCATTTTTTAAAAAAAAGTATTGGAAATGATTTATGATGTTTCATTACTCACCACAGAAGTCTTTCTAAATAGAGGGACAAAGGCTGGCCACATTAAATAAGCATTTGCCATCAATCTCAGTGTGAGCAGGATGGGTCCAAGCTTGAATGACATGGAGCAGAATGACAGAGAAAATATACATTTCTATATTAAAATTAAGTCACTTGAGCAACGGCATCATTTTCCTTCTGACTGTCCAATCACTCCTACACTTTTTCACAGAACTTTTTTTTTTCCTTCTTGAGAGGATAAATATAAATGCAGGCAATTCACATCAAACTCCATTCCCAAACCTGACACTGGTAATTATTCCAAATTACCTGATTTAATAGAGTCTGAAGAAGTGGCACTTAGCTCAAGTATAGCATTATACCTTTTCTTTTTTAAACCCTCTTCTTTAAATCAGAAAATTGATAGGGCACTCAAAGTTGAAGTAAATGACTGAAAAAATAATTCTAAGAAATAAAAACATACCCCTTAATATCATCTTACTTTGCACACTAAGTGGCATAAGATTAGGTGTACTTTGAATTTTCTAATTCCCCCTTTTGTCATCTGCACTCAGATACCCACGTCAGATTTTCTAAAGATACCTCCTGGGACATGGGGTGAGCAGAGCAATCACAGGCTTCCAAACAGCCATTGCCTGCTTGAGGAATTATGTGTCTGAAGAAGTAGCTGGGTGCATCACCTCTTCTTTCTTCCAAAGAACCACATCTCCAATAGAGATGCTCCATTTGCTGTTTTTAATGACTATGGTCCCTGAGCAAAACAGAATTTGGAAGTTAGACTTACTGACAACTTAACCAAACAAGGAAGCCAGTGGCACTTAAAAACTAACAAATTTATTTATTGCATGAGCTTTCATAGGAGAAAATTTCCAATGAAAGCTCATGAAATATACAAATTTGTTAGTCTTTAAGTGCCACGGGACTCCTTGTTTGTTGTACTGAAGCAGACTAACATAGCCCCTTTGGAACTTGACAACTTAACCGACCTTATTCATTACTGTAACTATTTCAAATGTATTTATGATCGTCTTTAGCTTTCTTAGTTAATTATAAGGAAACTCTCAGGTTGGCATCTAAATGCCAGTTTATATACATGTATGTTACATATTTTCATAAAAGTAATTCCCTATGTATCTATGCCATCTCTGCATTGACTAATATGTTCTTTATGTCTCTTTAACAAGCCGTGCTTCCAAGATTTTGGGAGCTGTAAAATCAGCAATAAAAAAGTTTAAAATATCCTCGAAAGGACCAGGTTATATCAAAATATTGTTATTAAATCCATTTTAAATAGTGGAGCTGTGAAGATGTCTGTGGTCTTCAGCATGAATACAGCCTTCCTAAAATGTAATAAGTATAGATTTACGACCTCACACCTAGTTTCAAGCCTCAATATGCACCTTCAGTGAAAGAGCTTGATGGGATGGCCATTTGCAGTGTGCTTGGAGTTTCAATGAATGGCTATTGGCGTGAATTCTAAAACCCACAGCTTTTGTGTTTGAGTACCACAATAGTGGGGTACTATTACAGCAGTGAGCTGGCCCATTAAACCTTGGGAGTAATCACTGCTGCTGGTAATTACCCCTAATCCACTAATGAGCTATTGTTTGCTGTGAGTATTAAATGTAAGCCTAATGACATGAAAAAGCACAATAGACCTACCAAAAATTTCTTCTAATTCAATTTAATTGTGTAGATGCTTGCTTAGCACCTGTATTGGGATGCTGATTCATACAGAACTGTTTTAACTGTAACCTGAGCTTCTGTAGATTATGTTTCCTTCACCTTAGGGCAGGTTCAGAAGTCAGAAAACAGGAACGGATTCATTTGCCGGTTTTAGAATTAAGATTTATTGTACATATTGTGGCTTTTCCTCAAAGTTGATTGGCATATAAGTGAAGCTAACCAATAATAGTGAAAACATTAAAGCAGTAAGAGGGCTAGATCATTAGAATTCCCTATTAGGAATGGTGAAATTCAAACCAAGAGCAGTAAAATTGAATTTCAGGGGTACTGGAAATATCCATTTATTAAGTAAATGAAATGATCAATGAAATGTATAAATTACCATAACAGTGGGCAAACAAAACTGATCAACTTTTGCTTTATAAACTTCGAATGCCAAAACTCATGTTTTCATTACTTTTCCCAAGACTTGGCATTGGTTAATATCTCTACAAATTCGAGCCAGCGGATGTGTTACTTTCACAGCAAACTCAGCAAAGTTCTATACCAACAAAATTGCAAAAAATATTATGAATTTAGTGAAAAATATTTCTAGAAAAATGTTCAATTTCTGTTGGAGACACCTCTCTGTTGCTTGCTTGCTTGTTTGATTGATTTTGTTTTGTGAAAAAGCACAACAAATTCAAGGTGGAGCAGCACAATACCCTGCTTTGCCAAAAATTATATTTCATGAGGACAGGGGGGTTTTTTGGCAGGGATGCATAAAACTCTCAATATTAAAACTGAACTCTGCAATTTCATGAACTCACCATGCTTATTCATTCCCTGTGCTCCCCCTTTCCTAACACAAAATTTCTTTGATCTCACTGTCTCTAAAGAGGAGAATGTATGACAATGGTGTGAGCTAGCAGGCTAGTAGATGGACAAAGTGAGTGAGGTAATATCGTTATTGGATCAACTTCCAAGCTTTTGAGCATCCACAGAGCTCTTCTCCTGGTAGACTGCAGATTCTGCTCCCACTGTGAACTTGATTAGGACTGCCATGAATTTCCTGTGTAACCTTTAGCAAATCATATTGACTCTACTCCAATGCTGGTATAAATTAGGAAGAACCCAACTGGAGTCAAAGGAGTAAAATAAAAAACAGTGAGTTCAGAAAAGGGGTCCTTAATCCTCAAGTCCTCAGTACTCCTGATAAGTACTGAATTTTGACAGAGCAAAAGTTTTCAGGATTTGGCCCTCTTGGTATATAGGCCTAGATCCTCAGTTGGTGTTAATTAAAGTCAAAAGATGAGGCTCTGGCCAAATGTTTTCTCTTTTGTCAGACTGGGACAGTATACCACCCACCTCACTCAGATACAATTTGGGAAGTGCTTTGAGATCCTGGGGTATAAACCACTGTAACTGTGGAAATATTATTAGTCCATGTAAATAAGACAGGCTGCATTCTTTTACATGAATTATTCCTTCAGGATCTCTGCATTATAATTATTCTGTTACAAACAATAATCTGCCCTTCAGAAAATTTGTATTCTGATCCAAATTATTCATCTCTGTAATCCTAGCCAAATGACTCTTTCAGGCAACAACGTTTAACTTTTGCTTCTCCATAGCACCCAGCTATAAATTTGTGCATGGTGTGAAAGCTGAATGACTCTGGCCCGTAAACTGATCGCTCATTTGTCTGTGTTTATTCAAAGAGCGCTCATAAAAAACCCAGTAGTCTCCATCATATAAGCAACATGATGAGGCGTTTCAATCTGAATGCAAAAATCTTAATATTACATTACATTTATGATTTCTTAGTTCTCGGACAGCACTTGGCATCAAAATTCTTTTCTTTTTATTTCCCTCCCCTATCCCTGTCAAAGGATTTGTTGCTTCCTAAACATTGTCAGACCACATGAGGAGACTGAAAGCATTAAACCAAAAGAGTAAGTAGTACAGTGGTGAGCCTGGCGTATTGCTGCTTTTTATGAAAGCTGTTTGACTCACAGTCCAAACAAAATGCACAAGTCTATTGTGCCACCCAAGCTAGGAATCCAAAGCCTGAAAATCCTTAAACTCTCTTTGAAAAGTCAGGTGTGTTTTGCTGAACTGGATTGGGAACTTTTTTAAGGCACAACTTTTGAATGAGAAGAAATAAGAAATTTTTGACAGACGATAGAGATAGAAATGAAATGCACTCCAGAAAATATCGACTTTAATATTGAATGTGCCTAGCTATTTTCTGACAAAAGGAGTTCAGGCTTGAAATTTATTTTGTCTATCTAGATAAATTAAGCTAAATTCTGATATTTATCTGTCTGATGATCTGAGCACGTGTATTACCCTGGGAATCATTTTGTGCATGGTTTCCCTAGTATGTAGCCTGGACATGAATCAGAATGCATTGCTGTGAACATAAGCCATAAGCTTTCTGACTATCATTCTTTTTCAGATCCATTCATTGAATATGTGCTCATCCATAAAAGTCTGGTGAATAATCACCATTAAACCACATAATCCCTAATATGATATTTAAATTAATGTAAAACCCGTTGGGGAGCAAGAGTGGAACTGAATATATAGAATAAAAAGTTGTATTAATGGTTCCTTTGTCTTTAAAACCAATAACATGAAGGGACTGGTTTGAGAAAGGGAGGAGGTGGAGCTGCCTTTTGCAAATTTAAATTATGCTGGCCTTTTCAGCCTTTTAATATGAACCTTTCTCCCTTTTGTCCCCTTCCTGTGTATCCCACCAAAACTGATGTGCATAAACCTGATGTCAGAATTCAGAAAGATTAAAATTTAACTGAGAAACCAATTTACACACCTCTGTTCCTTAAATTCCTTTCAAATCCCTGGATAAATGCTAAATAGCTGGGGATAGAAGTGTTGGTGCTAACGAAATGGATTTCCAACATTCTGATGTAAAATGTATCCTGTGACTGTGAAACCTTCCCTTCTCATTAAAACATTCCATGCAGTAATAAATCTGTCTTGCCGGGGCTAATTTATGTCTAAGCAAATGATTTCCCATTTTTTATAATATAAATGTTTATATTGCAACATTCTCCCCTCTCTGCAGATTCTGTATCTACAGTTATGGGAGCAGCAGTCTCACTAATGCTGTTTCATGCATACTGCTTTTACGGTGTCCTGCACAGTAGGCCAATGGTCTTTTTAGCGCTTGGTGAACACTTTCCAGACCATACAAACATCTTATGACCACCAGACATCGCTTCAACAGCTCAGAAACAAAGATTACAATTACAGCATCTGCAAAGTAGAAGGAATGCTCTTTGCTGATCTCTCAAGAAAAGCAATTGTTCCCTTTCATAAAAATCAAGAGAAGGGAGAGCGTGGTAAGGTTTTAAGTATTTTACAGTTAAGAGTGAAACTCTACCCTCTAAAAATACTTTTGTTCCAAAATTTATCCCATGCTTTTCTTTATTATTTAAAATACATTTTGTGACGCTTCCATCGTGTTTGAAGAAACAAGGCAAAGGGAAACATGAGCGTGCAGGGACAGGAATGTACTGCACCACGGAATTAATAGAATCCATTCACTGACAAAAATAAATTCATGATATGTTCAAGCACTAAGTTACAATTACTTCAGTATATTGTGACATTATAAACGCTCGCGCTGGGGATCACTTATTCAATTAGTCCCAATGGGTTCAGTGAAATTACTCACATTAGTAAATGCTAATTAATGTCAGTCAGAGCTCAACAAGATGGTCCAGTATAAAACTTACATGTTTGGTGAGCCAACTCCAGTCACCTTTCAGTTATGTGACAAGAAAATATTAAGAACAAAAACCAGCATTGGTGTGGATCCATATTCCAGCTCCCTCCCAATCAGATTCTTCCTACTAGAGCCAGGAGCACTTGATGGCTATGCGTACACTACAGAGCTCAGTTAAGTTGACTTAGTAAGGTCTACTTGGAGTCGACTTTAAGTAGACCTTATTAAATCAACTTAGTGAGACCACATTGCATTGTCAACTTTATAAAGTCGACTTAAATGGCCCCACTACACTAAAGTCGACTTTCTTAAGTCAACTTTAATGACCACATTGTGTTAAGTCGACTTAATAAAGTCAACTTAACCCTCAAAGTCAACTTTAAGGGCAGGAGTTATTAAGTCGACTTAAGGAAGCCCTTAAGTTGACTTAATGAACTCCAAATGTGGCCAGGGCTTTGCTTAAGTCGACTTAAGCCCCCTTACGTCAACCTAAGTCCATAGTGTAGATATACCCAGTGAGCTGAGGGAGGCCGTGAATGCACTATGGCATGCCAAGCAGTCTCCTTGATATTAATCCAGAACAAGCTCTTCATGATGTGAATTGTGTAGGTTTAAGTGAAACCCAGAGAGACTAGGAAGAGTTACAGCTCACCAGGCGGCCTTCTTTCTTGCATATGCCTATATGGAAGAGGAAAACTCCTTTTGGCTGTAGGGTGCAATCCGAGTGAAGAGGAAAACTCCTTTTGGCTGTAGGGTCAGTTGTTAAATATGAGTGAAGATTATCAGTACAGTGCTACATGATATACAAAAGAAAGTTTCTGTTCTCAGACTGACTGCAGGACTTTTCTTCAGCTTCTAACACTTGCAGGCTTGAAGACTTCCGAAGGCCAAAATTAAAAATGTCATTCTGCTTTTTACTGATTACTGGGCTGCAAATTGCTGTGTTATATTCTCCCACATTTATCAAGAGACAAGCTCTAACAGGGACCCTAACTCCAGAAATACCATCCAACCTTAGGAGCACTGAAACTGCAGCCAGATCACAGTGTTTCATCAATTTTTAAGGTCAGAAAGGACCAATATGATCATCTGGTCTGATCTGTCTGACACAGGCCAACTAACCTCACTCAGCAATTTCTGCACTAAGCCCATAGCTTTTGGTTAAGCTGTGGCATATGTCTGCTAGAAACATGATAGCCTACCTCTGCAGTGCTCAAGACCGGTCAATCAGATGGGAACGGCCAGCATTTACAGGTGCCAGTTCCTAATCCAAGGCTGAAGCCTGAGGTGAATTTGTGGAGTGGCTCATCTCTCATTTTGTAACGCAGACCTGAGGGCTATCAGTGAGATGATTCAAGTGCCTAAATGTTCCAAAGCATTTGCAGGATTAGGGCACAGGAGGCAAGCACTCATTTCAGGCCTGCATCATCTAAATTGTATGTCCCTACTGCTCCATATTATGTTAAGTCAGGACTAATATCAGATCTTGTTTGCCTATAATGTCAGTTCATCAATTTAGCTTTGTCTGTCTTCCTGCCCCACCATTTTAACAAATCAGAGACAATTTTATCTCTAAGACAGCAGATCCTCACCTCCTTTATTTTTTGTTAAGATTCTCCATCTTATAATATTTAGCCATGCACAGAAAATTGCATGGGATTATCAAGGATGTTTAATTCATTAATTTGGATACATTTTATGTGCAGAATCACCATGTGTTCAGATCAAGACTGAGGTGGACCCATATAAATATTACACACTGCCTTGTTAATGCCAGCAAAGCCCTTTTTATTGCATAATTCTGCAGCCGGTCTGTCGTTTTTATTTCATTAATTTTTATCCTGATAATTGGAAGCAGCTTCTTGCTTTGTTTTCTTAAGGTTTAATGAGCTTCATAACTTCATGCCTCCCACTGAGGGGGGCTTTAGGTTGCTTTTCACTCTAGAGGACTGCGACACCCTTCCCCTTTTACTACCAACAATATAAGACCATCATTACTGTCATTTAGCTTCTCACAGAAGCATAGGAAGGTTCAAGCTAGAAGGATCTCAAGATGTATGTGTTAATATATGTTTATGTGTATACACACACACACAAATATATATTCAACCATAGAGATGTAGGTCTAGAGGGGCCTTGAGAAGTCATGGCGTCCAGTCCTCTACCTTGAAGCAGGACCAAGTAGACCATCACAGACAAGTGTTTGTCTAATCTGTTCTTAAAAACATCCAGTGGTGGGGATTTCACAACCTTCCTTGGAAGCTTGTTCCAGTGCCTAACTACCCTTATAATTAGAAAGTTTTTCCTGCTATCTAACCTAAATCTCTCTTGATGCCTATTAAGCCTATTATTACTCGTGTCCTATCTTCACTAGGTGTGGAGAATAACTGATCACAATCTTCTTTATAACAGCCCTTAATATACTTGAAAATTATTATCAGGTCCCACCCCACCCCCACGTAGTCTTGTTCTCCCCAGACTACATAGAGCTATTTTCTTAACCTTTCCTCATAGGTCAGGTTTTCTAAACTTTTCATCAATTTTGCTGCTCCCCTTTGGACTCTTTATGTGTATGTTCTATATATATATGCATATAATGTGGAACTGCTATTCCTGAAATATATAATTCTAAGATTTTAAGACTCCTTATAGCAGTGACAGTGGTGTGGCAACAGAACACAGCCTTGTAACAACATTAAAACCTCTACAGCTCCTGCAACCAAGATGTGCAAAGTCTAGGCTGTGACACAGCCAAAATGTTCCAAGCCTTATCATATAAGGTAGAGTCTTTCTGTGTTCCTTGGCTACCTCTTTCTCCAGTGCATCATTTCCTTCTTGAATACACACTTGATTTACATGATTTTAAAGCAAGCAATTTGCATAGGTAGAGGTTACGTTGTCTTTCTTGCAATTATCTGCTTTCCAACTGAGGTTGCTTTACAAGGAAAGATTAAAAACATTAAATATGAATAGCTTGGCTAAATGGTGACAAGTGGGAGGAGACACAAAACTTCCTACAAATGGAAGTGGAATTGTTTTGGTATATTACTAAAGGTATTGGTTTCCAGAGAGTACAAAGACTAACGTATGTCTACACTGCCAGGGCTGCAGGGATTGATGTAGCAAGATTGATTGAGTGGGCCATGGAGATCCACTCCATTGATCCCGTAAGTGCTCTACAAATAATGACATTAAGGCTGCATCTTCTGTTGATGCAGTGCAGTGAAAATGACCAAGTACAGGAGTATAAGTACATTGATGGGAGATATGCAAATTACAGTACATAGCATGCATATGTCCCATCAATTGCCAACATCCGTGTAGACCAGACCTATGATTGCAACTAGGCTCTTTTCAGGGTCTAAAGGAGTTAGGAGAGAGCTTCTCAAACTCTCTCTTTTTCCCTGTTTACCTGTTCATGTCTCATCTGATCTAATTCAATACATGCTTTGAATCTCTTCTCCCGTAAAAATGCTTTTTAAAAATGGTTACTCCCTGACTGTAATTGGGTGTAGGACAAACATTTTCAGACTGCTTCTAAAATCCCCGTGATCCCTGTTTCTCCTACCCTCATTAAAAAAAAAAAAAAAACCCTCAAACTAGACTAGTTATATTGTGAATTGTAGATTCTTGTCATATACAGGCCATAGATTGTAATGGAAATAACAGAATGGAAAAACACACAATTGTTGTGCATTTGGTTCAGTGCTGTGTTGATGATTATGTTTGGACACATGACAAGAGCAGCTATTGCAGTCATTCTTGGAAGGACCTAACTGGGGAAGGTAATCTTGTTACACCTGAACAGAAAAGAGCAAGATTCACCCCCAGTTGTCCAGTCCCAGCTTGTGGGAGTTAGAGGCTTAGGGACATAGAAAGCATGGGGTTGTATCCTTGACTATATTGACTAATAGCGACGTTCAAGGAGGATAGGTCCAACTGTGGCAAATGCTTTTTTGAACCCATTTATACTTTTGGCCTTCACAGCATTCCCTGGCAGTGAATGCCACAGGTTGACTGTGCATTGTGTGAAGTACTTCCTTCTGTTTGTTTAAAACCATCTGCCTATTAATGTCATTAAGCTCATTGAAGAGGTTGCCATGCAAAAAGCTCTGCTTCCTGGAAAGTCACTTGTGTGTATGTGTGCGTGCACCTCACAGGGCCAAGAACTTATCCGGTCACAAAGACTAACAGCCATTGACAAGGAATAATTTTTCTAAGGAAGTATAAGAAGTCCATCAGTTGAGAACTTTAACCAGATGCTAGACAGAAAATTAGACTAGAAAATGCCCTAGAAACCCTATAATACTGCAAGGAATTACTCTGTACTTGACTGCACGGGATTGACTTGATTATGAACTAATAGGGCTTTTCCCCTCCATCTTCTGTGCTTCCTGATGTATGTCTTAAAAACCACAGCATGTTTTTACTCTGTGTGCTAAAAGTGTCTTGAGTCCATTACCTTTTCAGAAGGGATTTATGAGGCTACGTTGAGCCAGAAGCTTTTTCACATATAGTACACAGCAGACTAGCAAGCAGGAACCTCACACTGGCGTTGATGTTTCAGCAAGTTCCCAGGGCTCACTCATGATGCTTCTGATTTTGAAGGACTTTGATCATAAACTTTAAGCAGCTGACAAAAGTATGGTGAATGCGTGTAACCACTATCCTTCAGTGTGTGGACAATGTTAGCACCATCTGTGTCTGGGCAAAGCCACAATCCAGACTACTGCAGTGTGGTCTATATAAAAATGTTTAATGCAAAGAGCTACATGTGTCTTAATGGTATGTGGTTTGGAGCAGGGCAGTTTTCTGCAGGAATGCTCTCACATTGCCCAAGATGCTCGCAATAGGATACAAAATGAACTCTGCAGCTGATCCGTGTAACATGGCACCTTGCTTCTGATTAGTTGTTACCAAAGACTTTGTTTTCTGTGGTTAAAAAAAAAACCAAAATTCTCTGATTAAAAAAAGCACAAAAAACCTCACATTTTTTGATGATTAAAATGAAACACTCAATCTTACTATCCCTAGCCACAATATACATAGGTGTCCACTGAAAATGGCAGATGAAGATACTTGCAGCACAAATGGGAAATTACAGACTTTGTAGTATGTGTAACTGTGCTCACCTAGAACAGACCATCAAACAGAGAACAATTAAATGCCCAATTCACAAATACAAAGGAGACATCACCAAAATACATTCTGCTACTCCAGATGCAATTACCTAGCTTAACCATCTGAATGTAATGTGATAGTTGCTACTCTTCATTTATATTACCCATATGAAGAAGTTGAACAAGGTGTTTTAATGATATACAGTACTACCCCATTTATCTGAGCTTCCATGATCCAGTTCTCTGTACTAACCAAAACACTGTCCCCCCAAGACTGACAGAGAAGAGGCTTAGGTAATTAGCTCAACGTGAAGCAGTTCAGGGCAGATAACCTAAGTCCCAGCCAGCCGGGAAAGAGAACCTCAGCCCCCCAGCACTCTACACACCTTAATATAAGGTAGAGAAAACTCTTTGGCAATTCTTCAGATTAGCCCAATTTTTTATTTTATGATCTGATCCCAGTCCCATTAGCTCTGATAAACACAGTTCCACTGTAAATTTTAAGCACATTCAAATAGCAGTCGCAAGGGGTATGTCAACACTGGAGCCTTAGGTTGACTTAACCTTCCTTAAGGCGGCCTAAGGAAAGCTCTGTCTACACTGAGAACTTATTAAGGTGACTTAAGAGGTAGCGTTATAAGTCAACTTAAGGAAGCTCTTAAGGTCAGCTTAACACTTAAGTCAACCTTATTAAGTCAACTTAAACCACTGTAGACAGGGTATAGCCCATAAGTTGACCTCATTAAGTCAAATTTACAGACTATGCCCCAGCCACGCTGGCTTAAGTTGGTTAAATAAGGTCAACTTAAGCGTTAAGCTGACTTAGAGGCTGCCGGTGTGGACATGGGCAGTCTACAGGAGTTTGGAATGTGGACTTTCTAAGTCGACTTAAAGTCAACCTTGTCAAGGCGACTTAACAGAGCCTCCAGTGTAGACATACTCAAGAACAGGAGGGTTTACCCACTGAATAAGTGGCACCAGTATGTTCTGTAAAACTTAGTTAATAGTTAATAAATGTTTTTATTTTTTCACAAAATGTAAAAAGGAAAGATTCTCTGTAAAACACAAATGCCACATTTTTCCATGACAATCTGATTTCTAAGATGCCTGGTCATTATTATCCTTAACAGAGCCTCATCAGAGACCACATGAAGTGGCAAATTCATTACACACATCAGCTCAGCAGACATCTTGTCCTTTTGGGTTCTCAGGCGCTCTCCTCTTTCTCTTTACTACACATTGATTATAATTATGACCATCCAACTTTTTATTTTCATGGCCTAATACTGATTGAGCCCAACTGCCAAATGTAATCTTCATTCCTTTTTTATCTCACCTGCTGTCTCCAAGTGATGAGTCATCCTCAGAAGTCCTGACTTCTTATCTAAAGCCTCCTCCATCACTTAACAGTTCCTTCACACACATAAATGCACAAATACAATACGGAAGGCTTTTTGGTAGCACGTTCACCATGGTCACTTCAGCAAGGGTGAGTACTGAGCTGTGATTTCTGTAGCAAAAACATCTTTTCAATACGGAAAGCACAATATCAGTTTTACCAATTACACTGGATAACAAGTGTTTTACATTTGACAACCACTCAGATGTACTCTGACAAGGTGGAAGTAAATGGTTTTTCCTTCTAAGAAATAGCCTTTCATGGGGCATGCTCAGGTATGGAAACTGTTTTCTGGGACCCTATTTCAAACTGGGGCTCTTGTAAAAAGGCTATGAAATCTTCCAGATTCATATCTTAGGTGGAAGGTAGGTTAACATTATACATTAGATCACACACACACACACACACACACACACACACACACACACACCTTAAATTGTCTCACTTCAGATTCCTTTACTTTTCCTAATTGCATTCTCAAATAAATGTCAAAATTTATTTCCCCCTCACAACTCCCTTACACTCAGGCAATAACTCAGCAATTATATTTGCATCTCAACAGACTATTTTTCGACCAGCCAGCCTGCTCTGCAAAGTATGGATCATCCTCAAATCCCATTGATTTAGGAGTGCTCAGCACATTCAAAGAGGCGTTTTCCATTTGTGTGATCAGGCCCAATATTCTTTTTATCAGTTTTGTAACTGCAATAAGTTTGCAACTGTGATAGAGTATCAACTGTTAAGACATCATATCATAACATGCTCAGATATGAGTCTCTTTTTTTTAAATTCTACTTTCTTTGTTTATTTACTTTTTCTGTTTATTCTGGGTTCAGATCATTTGTTTCTCTGTTGCCCTGTACTAAAGCACCAGGAATTTGTGACTCAGCAAAGAATAATCATTTTAATGACCTTTTGTTTTTCCTAGAAGCCGCTGTTGCTCAACCTTCCTGTCTATTCATCCCAAACCCTATTTCTTTCACTCACATCAACTTCTAATCCAGACAAAGAGAGTTACAATCTAAACCTATTCTCTGCAGATTTCCACACCCAAACCACTGCTGCAGAGTAAGTTCTACCCTGCTTGACATGTGAAGACTCTACAGACCTGGCAAGACCTGGCTGTTGTATTTCATGAGAAGTTCTGGGCTCCGATAAAATCTTAACAAAGCAAAGCATATCATTGAGGTAGCTTGAGATTACTTTTGCCTCTTTATGTGCTAACCACAGTTTAAAAGAACAACCAGCAATGAAGCCAACAGGTGGGTGTAAACCTGTGTGATAATGGCACCAAATGACATTTAAGCCATTGAAATAGTCAGATATTTGAAAAAGAGGGAGTAAGTAATCCCTGTAATAATGGCACTGTCAATCCCATCACAGATGAAATAAAGATAGCATTGGGGAACATGGCCTTCCCCAAATACCACTGAGTATAGGAGATTTAAAGAGTAGCAAACTTAGCAAACAAAGGTAGCAAGCTCTGGAGTAAATGTTTCTATAGCAAGCAACTGAAAAAGTATGTATTCTCATCTCTTAACATAGGGAAATCAAGGGTTTCATAGCAAGATCTTGTCCTATCAAATTCACTGGTTGCTAAAGATCTTATTAATATGGTGTTGTCACCCTTTGCCCGCTCCCATCTCTTCTCTTCTCTTGAATACTGAAATACCCTGATCCTGGCTGCTACGCCTCATTTATTTATGGAGAGGGAACACATTCCATGCTATATTAATTAAATCATCTAGCAATGGTCAGCTGGAAACCACATGGGACTACTGTTGTACCTAATTTATGCATACCACCTCACCAGTCTCAACTGAAACCTTGTCCTTCCAACAGCTTCTCCCTATTGCCTTGTCTGGGGGGGGGGGGGTTGTCTACATTTAAATTGTGAAATTTATATTTGTCTTGGGAGAAAAGTTGTCTATCTGTTCACTTTTACAATGTATAGTATAATGGGGACCTGATCCTTGGTAAAGGGTCACAGGCACTACTAGAAGAGAAACTGGATGAAATATTTTGATTTTTTTGTAAATTTCATTGAAATTTTTTAGGATTTTGAAATTTCAAAATTATTCATGTTTCTGAAAATTTTGAAAAATAATTTGTGAAATTATTACTGGGGGTTTTGAGGGGGGTTCAACACAATATACTGGTTTTTTAAAAAATCTGTGGTGAGTGAGTTAAATTCTCCAAAATAATTTGCAAGTGTCTCTGTGAAACAGAGCTAAAATATGAACAGCCTGTTTATGTCACCTTCTATGAGTATCATTCTTGTGCCTTGAATATCGCTGATAAGAATACTGTGGCTTGGCTTGACCAGACTGTGTGTGCCAAATAAATAAATATCATTCTGCTCATGTTCACAAGCATAAATTGGGATGAAACTGAACTAAGAAAAATTCAGGATGAACTTGAGGAAAATGTCCCAATGGCAATTCCAGATATTGCACTTAATTCCCATAAGCATCTTTTTCACAAGGTGCTACTTCCAGGAATGCAAAAAACAAGATGCCTTCTCCAAACAGGAGAACAGCTTAGTGAAAAAAAACATCTGATCGCCTAACACGCAACTATCTAAGGAAGCATCTAGAGTTTGCCATATTACTTCATCACATGCTTAATGTGTTTACAATGCAAATTAAAAAGCAGTCACAGCTTTGCTAGCTTTTAAGGGATGAATTACTCTACACAAACTGAAAGACCATTCACAACAGGATTTACACTCCCAAAAGTGCATTTATGAAGTAACGTGCTAAGTGACCTGGAAAAGTACACAATAAATAAGAATCTTGTCTATACAGGAGCTTTGCGTTGTATCATAGCTGTACTATTGTACTATAGCTGTATATGGCTCACATTGAATAGAAAGTTATTTACTTATTTCTGTACATAATTCCACCTAAGATGAGTCAACAGTCAGTCTAAATAAAAGCTTTATAGTCCCTTGTCACCAGAAAGCACTACCTCAAAAGCTGTCAGTTGAATCTGGAAGGCAAACTATAGTGTGCACCATGCATAGGAAAATGAAAAACATTACGCCTCAAATACGCACCAGTTCATGTATTGTTGCCATCATTTCACAGCGAGCTTAAGATCGGTATCTAAGAGGACTGGTTGGTAGAATTAATCTGCCCTAGAGGTGAAATTTCATTGTAGGCTCTGGGACCTTCTGGGTTTTCTTTGTGGGAGGTCTTATTACACAGACGTGACTGCACAAAAAGGTACACATCTTGACACTCCAGCGTTGTTGGAGATACTGTAAAAAACAGACTTCTAAAATGTTTTGCTTTTTCAAGTTTCCAACCCCCCTGCTTGTTCAATCACTTAGCTGTCAGATGCTAGACTGAGAAAATCTTCTGAAATGGAGTTCAATGCTGTAAAGTCCTTCTTGCTCAGTAAGCTACCTCAATCATTCACTGTGAAACAATGCAGCTGATCGAGTTAGCTCAGAATCCAAGACTACCCATGGAAAAATACATGTTACATAACTTAGTGGAGATTTATATTTAAAGGAGGCTTCTTTACAATGTGGTCTTCCTGAAATGGATAGTATATATGTCCTCCACTGTTTGTATCAGAACTTCCCTGCTGTGTGTCATAGGCACCTAAATATCTTCAACAATGTGACTTTCTATGCTCAGTTTTAGTTGCCAATGGAGATTCTCCAGTAGTGCAAGGGGTAGAGACTGCGTAGTCAGAGAAAGATCTGAGTTCCTTTTTTCTTGTCACCATGAGGTTCCATCAAGTCATTTTATGCAACAGATTGTTATATACCCATGTCAATGACCAAAGAGTTTTTGCATTATACTGTATTTGTTCTGAGATTCCCACCTCTTCCATTTATGTCATCCTTTATAAAAAAAAAAAAAACCTACTACTACTAATAAAATTGTTATGCTTTTGTGATTTGTGCCAAAAAAAACCCTATACCAAAACAAAGTGATTCTTAAAAAATGAGGTACTAATGGTAGAGTATTTGCAACTGCCTTACAGAAAGAACAGTAGCAACGTCCTAAGAGATTCCACACCCTTGTTTAATTTAGATTCTCTATATTTTTTTTTTAAAATATCACAGGACACAAGCTCAATGCTTTTGGATTAACAACAGATACTTGTCAGCAAATAGTACATTAGCTAGACCTTGGCAGTTTATCAAAATACATCATGGAACTGAGCTGCTCATGTTTACAGAGAAGGGGAAGGGCAGAACATGCTGTATAACGGGTAGTAACTCATTCTTTTCACACAGGATTGAGTTCATAGAAGAAAAGAGTCAATGAAACCATTCCATGAATAAAAGAGGACTATTTTTTCGATCAGTTAAAACTGTTTTATGGACAGTGATTAAACATCCACCAGTTTCTTTATACTAATTGTAGTAGCATTCATCAAACAACATGCAGGCTTTTGATTAAATCTACAAACTATTCCAATGGACCTTGAAATAGACAGGACATGACTAAAGTGACTAAATTAATTTGTGTATCCAAGTTATATGATTCACCCTGCACCTGACAAAAAATATAGACCACTTACGATTAACTCATTAAAAACACCCCACCCAGTCTCTATTACTACATTTTTCTTTTAGTTTTTATATTTAACATTTATATTGCAGTAAAGTCTAGCAGTCCCAACCACAAATCCTATTGTTCCAAGCACCATACAGAAAAGTTTAGAATCCCAAGAGAAGATTTAGGGATAAGTCACTGTAATTACTAATAAATACCTTGAAAATTCATTAGCTAAATACTTGGGCACTGATCCTAAATACAGATACATCACAATGAGGTTCAAGCTGTGCATTAACAAATGACAGCCATTTTGTCTCTTTAGTAGCTACAAAATGTACACAGTGATAAAACAATTCAGCAATATTGCTACTTCTCAGCTAGACTACACTGGAATAATTAAGAGCTAGAAGCATTTGCTGCTGTAATGCAGACTTCATGTTTGCTCTAGAGTATTGAATGAATTCTTTCACTCCATAAAATGCATCTCATTTGCTATAACTAACTAATTTGCAGATGTGAGCGGATTTCATTAAACAGATCTTCAAAAGTCCTTGTATTAGGAAGCATGTGATAGAGACAGGTTTATTGTATGTGTATTTAATTATAGTTATGTTAATGTGAAAATTGGCTGTTCATGCAGGTTCACCCCATCTGTTATTCAGTCTCTCTTCTTGTTTGAGAGAAAGCCTTATATTAACCAGAAAAAAGTAACAATGTAGATGTGACATTATTGAAAACCAAACACAGCCTCATGCTCTGGACTAGGGTTGTCGCTTGAGACTAATTTTTATTTTCCCAGCCTCTCTTTGCTCCACCCACATAGGTCTTTGACACTTGGCCTTCATATGGATGGAGTGGTTTGCCCCCGTATGGAATTGGTTCACCTTAGCAACCTACCTTAATCATTGTGGGTCACCTTTCTGACAGTGTCTTTACCCCACAAGTGGTCCTCCTGACTTTAGCATGACTGCTGGTGAAGCACATAGTAAACAACAATGAGAAAGATTATCAGCATCCAAAATCATCCTAAAATTGAAGAAGAAGGAGCCCCAACCTCCCATTGGTGAGCAGTTGCACACAGGAGTAGTTCTTCTGATTTCAGCTGGCATTCTGGAGTGAATAATTCCTTCCAGTGTGAGTCCTTTAATAAAGATGAGCATTTATTTTATTATGGTGTTATCGACCTGTAGCCACTTTCTCCTATCATGTAACTGAGAGTCTCTTTAAATTTGCTATTTAACGATGAATGGCATGGTAAAAATACATAACATCCTGTATGTCTGTCATGCTTGCAAAGCACATTTCCCAAACGACACATGAACATTTGATTTTACAAGAAGAATTCACTATTAATATAAAATGAAATGTCTTATCATTTATAAAGCATTAGTTCTAATACATTATTTTTGCTAACACACAATGCCACTTAAAAGCTATTGACATTCACATACTCCTAAGCTTCCAGCTCTAAGGCTCTTACCAACTGGGTTGATATTGTGTGTTGTTTTTAATCCCAGCTGATTATTACTGAGTTGTAATGACTATGAACCAGATCACAAAGATACTCAGGTGCCAAACTTCAATAAGAAGGCAGTCATTGGAAGTAGGGATTTATGGAACTGGGCCATATCTGACTAGTCTGTCTTTGTTAAATTTTTTTTTTTAATTCAGTAGTTCTTATTCTAATGGTTTCTGTAGGTGACTGAGTCAAAAAATCCTGACTACTAAACCTAGTTCTGATACTGCCTCCCTCCCTCTGTGTCCACTGTTTGGCATGCCACTTAACCTCTTTTTGTCTCCTTTTCCCATCTTTATAATATTTACTCACGTGTTTCACTAGGTATTGTCAGGGTTAGTTTGTAAAGTCTATTGAGAGATGTAAAGCACTACAAAAATGTTAAATTATTTTTATAATCAGATGGCATTTAACATAGAATATATCCAAATTAAAGGCATATTGGGAGCTTTTAATGTAAAACATTCTTGTCCCCTGAAATATCTTCTGCAAACTTAAGATACCAAAATTCTTAAAGCAGGAAGGGCAGCAGGAACCCTAAGATGAAAAATGTTAAAATAAAAACATACACTCCAAAGGCAGAGGAGAAATAGAGTAACCCTGAAGATCAGGAGAGTATTCTGGAGTGTTAAGTTTCCTGAGACTGAGCCAGATGTTTTATTAGCTTTGTCCTACAATAACATGCTCTTATTGTGAAATTTATTTGCATACAGAGTACTAATAGAGAAATGTATGGTAGAAACTGTTGAAAAATGTTGCCTTGAACTGAAGGATTTTGCAGGAAATCTGCAGTAGAGGTGGTGGTATTGGGCGTAGGTTTAGAACTGACTTGAACAACTGATATCCATCCGTCAATTCCAGTAATTAGATTTGAACTCCAAACCCATTATGTCTGTGACTCAAAAAACCAAACTCACATGCCATTCAAAAGAAGTTTAATGAGTATTTCTCTTTTGCTTTTAAAAGTTTTCATCGACCTCTCACTATTTCTGGTGGTGACGAGGACAAGAAGCAAAAATACCTTGAGAAAAGGGTAAGATGGCTATTTTTCTAACAGCAAATACCAGGAACTATTGGGAAATTCACACGACTGCTCATTATCATGGCATGGCTACTTGGTTTTGTGAACCAGCATGTCCCAGTGTGCACTGTGTAAGCATGCAGAGCACTTGATGACTTGACCATTATGAGGTTTGCAGAGCCACAATTATTTTTTCCTTTGCTGTGAGAAGGGATCCCATAGTTCAGAGGGGAAAGTAACAGTTCTTAATTATAGAATATGGGAATGGAGTCCATGTGTCCATTATCAAAAATACATCACTTTGGACCAAACTGTGCTCAGGTTACATGAAAAGGAATTGCAGAAGGTGTTCTCAGAGAAGCTATTGATCAGCTGCCTCTACATTATAGTAACTCAGACATGGGACTCTGATCTTTGAAATACACCTTTACTTAGAAATTGGAACTTATGATAGCTTCTACATTGTCACAAAATTATTGGTCACTCGGAGATACTGTAGGCCTCAGCATCAGATAGAAATCATTTATTCTTGATTAACCATTCACATTTTCAAAGGGAATTGCTTACAAAGAGCACTGATTTTTATTAAGTATGAAATAAAGGCAAAGCAAACGTATTTTCTGGCTTACTATAATGACATACTGCTATGGTTTGAGGTGGTAATTCAGCTCCTGTTATTGTGAGTAAAGTGAACCTGCTTTGCTCAGTAGTTTTGATAAACTCAGTCAAGAAAATCCTGATGGCACTAAAGAGCAAGAAATTACTTCCCCAGCCCCACCCCCCAAAGAAGAAATGGTCAGAAGTGTGCGTACAGAATGTAATGTCGACAATTGAACTTGGTCATTTCATTGAGAGAGTAGTCTTTATACTTCCTGCGGAGTGCAGCCACCTCTTGATGAGGTGGACTTCTTGACAAGTTGCAGAGTATTCAGGGCATTCTCGCTGGCAGCGATGGTTAACAATTTTCTCCATCTCTATTTTCCTTCCCTTTTCCAGTACGCATCTGATTTGATAGCTAATGTGTACCTCAGGCTTGAAGACTAACAAAACAACATTTTGTAGCACATCTCCTGAGGCTGAGTGGAGAACACAGTGCAATTTCTGTCTCTTTCAATGCTAACAAACACTAGGCATAGATTCTTCACCATGTCCCTTGAGAACACAGAAACAATTTCATCTTTCACCTAATTCGTCATACGTTTACTGTAGAGGACACTGTGAATTTCAACTTACTTGCAATATTAGTGGCAAAGAAGTTAGCGGAGGCCCCTATGAGTGAAGTGATGTTCAAACAGGGTATTTTGAATGTTGCTATGAAAGTAAAATGTCTATGTTTTTTACTCCTTTCTAGAAACATTTTTCCCATCACCTCATGCAGCAGAACTTTAAACGTAACAACCTATATTCAGCCTCAACAGGGATTTCCATCAAAAAGTCGTACAAGTAGCTCCAATCACTCCAGATGAAACCTTGCCAACATTGGAAGTTAACATTATTATTTGTGTAAGAGATGGAGAGACCGGGAGACACTGGTATGCTATGAAGATGAAGCTTTCTATGAGTAGGGAAGAAAAGTTTCTATGAGAGCAGGTTGGAAGGGAGAGAAACGTGGGCAGTTGAGGCTGGAGGTTTTCAGACCAACTGGTGAAGAGAAAGAAGCTGTGAAAGAGTCTGAAGTATGATGTAGCTTTCCAATTACTTCTACTGAGCAGTAAGGACCTTCACTCTCCAGCCTGTTGCAATTGTCACATAAAACATTCAATAAATTTGCTACTGCTACTCTCTCCCTCTAAAGGTCTTAAAACCAAAGGCTGAGCTGGCCTTGGTTAGAAGCTGCTTTTTACTGATCACTACTTATTGCACTGGATTACGCTGCGTGTGCCTTATATTCCTGGAAAGCTGGTAGACTCTACAACACATCTAATGCCTGTGCATGCTTTGCTCACAGACTCATGACCTGATCCAGCTCCCACTAAAGCTGAAGGGATGGATCTAGCCCTCATGTCGCTTAGTACCGGTCTAAAAACCCACACACCCACTGGCAAGTCTTCTGGTAATATAGCTTCGTCATGTTGAAGTGGCAATGCAGTTGCCAAAACAAGTTAATACATGAGTGGCATTTCAGTGCTTGCTCTCCTTAGCTCTCCTTTTGCAGCCACATGTTCTGCTGACTCTCAGTATTTGAGACAACACCTATTGCCACGCATGCAGCATTCTTGGCAGCTGCATGGTTTCAAATCCCACGCTTCGGGATGGATTTTCTAGCAATAGCTTTTCATTTTGCCTGACCAGTGCCTTAAAAGGCTTCTTCCTTGTCCTCTTGCCTGTTTATAAGCAGGTTAAGACATATGGAAATGCCACAGAACTCTATGAAGGCTCTGGATGCCAAGTGGCTGCTTTGATCTAATAGCAGAAAAAAAAAGGCTGCAGGACATCATTGACAAAGGGAAAAATAACTGAACCTGATTTATATTTTTAACCATTGTGATCCAGAACTACTGTCAACAGTCTAAGATACATTTGCATAGCAATGTGCAATCCACCTGCAAAGAACTTCCCTTCAAAATCCAAAATTTACAGCCTACTTTCAACCTGTCCCAACAACACCAACAATGGCATGTGATGGGAGAAAGCCTCATCAGCCAAACTCCACTGACTTCAAAGAAACTAGGCCAATAGGCTTTATTTGAAGATCTGGCCCTATATAGCCTGAAAGGAGGAAGCAAATGTCACTTTTGCAATTAATTCTGGGCTTGGTGGGTTTTTCTTTCCTTTTCTGTTATTAAGAGTGGCACAAACAACAACAAAATCACAAAAATCAGATTTCTCTTTCGCATTTCTCAAGTCGCAAAAATTCATAGCTTCAACAACCCTCAGTGAAAATCCATTTGCCCTTTTATCAGGTTATTATTTTGTCACACCCCTTGGCTATGTCCACACGTACTTGCTTATTTCGATTTAAGTTAAATTGAAATAAATTAATTTGAAATAAAATCCTTAATTTGAATTAACTTAAATCAAAATAAGCAAAAACTTCAAATCGAAATAGCAAGTCCAGATACAGGACTTGCTATTTTGAATCAGGAGAGGGCCACCATGGGAAGTGTGGCAACATGGCCCCCTCACTGGGTCATACCCCCACCCAATATATACAAAAAGGAAGGCACCATGGGAAGGAGACGGGCAAAAGCGTTATTTTGAAATAACACGTCCAACAGCATTATTTCAAAATAACCATTTCGAAATAAAATACAATTCAAATTAAAGTAGGTTTGAGCTATTTCAAAATAACATCTCTTGTTTCAAAATGACAGAGCTCATCATTTCGAAACAAGAAAACATCGTGTGGACCTAATCTTTCTTAAATCAAAATAACCAGTGTTATTTTGATTTAAAAGACACGTGTGGACATATCCCTTGGTACTCCATTCATTAATGAGATTATTATGAATATTTTCTGTTTATTCATAATACAGTTTTTCTTCCAGGTGTCAGCAGAAAAAGCGCAATTTTTATTTTCTGCTCTGGTCATTCTAAAAGAGCACAAGGGTTTATCTTCAAACTTTCCAGTCCCCTTTCTGTTGAGACTAGGTAAGGGAAATTTAAGTTTTAAGAGAAAGTTTTACAGAAAGATATGTGCAAATAATTAGGGACAATTATAATAAAAACTGCATCACAGCCCAAACTCTGTCATTTTTTTCAATGAGAAAATATATATTTGGAAAGAGCTATATGTATGCTAGCAAACACTGAAACAAAGATGTCTGAAACTGACATTATATAAAACTTCTACCAAGATCCTGAACCAAAAAAAATTTGTTGACAGCCTTTTCAATATTATGTCCTTTACAGCTTCATTGAAGTTGCTGATTTACACCAGCTGTGGATCTGGCTCTTTAATTTCTTTTTAAGTAAAATATTACCTTCTACCTTTATGACTGTGGCTTTCAGGCAGCTTCCATACATTTTTTATCCTGGTTCTCCAGCTTTGTTCTATGAGTTATGTAGTGCTTCCTATCTTTATTCAAAGGCAGGAAAGAGAAGAGATGATGACATTCTACCTACCTTCAACATACACACTATATAAACACGTTGGTAGTGTTCTGCTTGTTTTCATAAAAATATGAACCAACCCTTTGGCTGCTGATTCTGTGTTAAATGCTTAAGGAAGTATTTTCAATTACAGAATTTGGCTGCTGGCTCTTTTATGCATAAAAGATAAATGGTTTTCCCACTGTTGGAGTGTTAAGTTGTTAATTTCCTGCATGTTTCCTCTGAAAAGTAGATGTGCAGCAAGGAGATTCATTTTGAATATCATGATACTTGAAAGTTACAAGAGAAATATGTTTTCAAAGTGGTCTCCTCAGTTTTTTCAACAAGCTTCATGGAGAGACCCAGTTCCATGGTCTGGACTGGACCAGCGGTCATTAACGTCCCTGAATTCTAAGTGCAGCTCTAACAAGAGCTCCTTCTCTAGCCTCAAGTAAGTTACTTACTTTTGCAGTCTCCTTTTTCCTGCCCATAAAACAAAGGTAATTCTTACTCCCTTTCTTCACAGGTTATTGAGAAGATTAACTTATGAAGGAAAATTCCTATCAACAGCTTGAATGTTACTGCACAAAATGTAGACTCCAAAAAGGGAAGACATTTTCTAAAACTCTGGTCCTTTGTGAGCAAACTGAGTTCCAAATACTGTCTTCAATTTTGGGACTCAGCTTTCACTGACCTCAGAATATGGCCTGTGGCAGAGTAGAGGGTGACAAGCCCTCTCAGTGCCTCCGCCACCCCAAACCAGTTGCCTGGGCTGCAGTAAAGTGGGCCAGCAGAGCCCTAGCCAGCAAAGAGGAAAGCAACAGCCGTATGCACTGATTAGAGCAAGCCAGAACCTTGTTTAATGAGGCAAAAGGGAAAAGGTGTCCCTCTACCTGGAGAGGCTCTATAAACCAGCTAGGGCAAATCCAAAGATAGAGTGGTGTGGCTCTGCTACTTAGTTTGCTTCCTGGCAAGAGAGGGCGAGCAGCCTTAGAGCCAGGTCGGCCTGGTTCAAGAGTGGAGATGGTATATATACACAGTAAATAAATAAATATGGGTGATTGCACTGGGTGATGCCTGCAAATCCTTTTGCTCGGGAGGGGTGAGACCACCCAAAGGACCCAGAATGGAAAGGGACTCGTGGCACTCTACCAAAGGCCTGTGGTTGGGCAATTGCACTGCTGTATGTGGTCATAAAGGGATTTCTGCAGTCTGTGAAATACATAATCATTGATCTTAATGGAGTGCCAAAAAAAGGATGGATTTGATCCACTATGACGTTAATGCAGCTTCTGCTGTCTCTGAGCTGGTGCAAATCATGGCCATTGAAGAAAAGATTCTTCACTCCTTAGGTTAAGTACATCAATTTTCTTTAACAGCCTCCATAAATGAAGCAAGATGAAGCAGTAACCATATATCTGTCCACACATGAAGATATGTCAGTGTTACAGTCAAAAGGGATCAGGAATATGCATTCAGTTGTGGGCATTCCCAAAGGTTATAGTCTCCAAGACTGCATGAAATTAAGTGGGCATCTTGTGAGCATCCTCAAATCTGTGCAAGAATATTTACCCCCTAGAAGTGTTCAGATGCCTCTAGAATCATGGGAGAAAATAACTTATCTGTGCATTATCACAAAAATATGCATATCACATGCTCCCAGATAAGTTTCACACTTAAATTCAGGTTTCTTCACCACAGATTTTGAGGTTGGATATTAGGAAAAAGCTTCTTTCTAGGAGGGTTGTAAAGCATTGGAATGGGCTACCTAGGGAAGTGGTGGAATCTCCATCTTTGGGGATATTTAAGGCTCGGATAAACAAAACCCTGGGTGGGATGATTTACTGAGAATGGGCCTGCTTTTTTTGGCAAGGGACTGGACTAGATGGCCTCATGAGATCCCTTCTAACCCTATGATTCTATGATTTCAGCAAATCAAGGGTTTCTACCCATTTTGGGTAATGGTGGTATTTCAAAGTTGATGAGTTTTTAAATAGAAGTCACCTCTTGCTTGCCATACACTTAAAATCAACATCTACTGAATCAATATTTGTGCATGTACACGTACACACACACATGCATAGAAAAAACCTGGACTCTTAGGAAACATTTTTCCCAAAGGTTTAACTTCCATAGGCAGGCTCACTATGTTTTTTGGATAGTGTGTACAGTACTGCAACTTTTGTTTCATATAGCTAGGAGCTGCTGGATACTTTGTGGGAGGGCAAGACTTGGGACAAGAAGTTTGTTATTGTTATAGCTGAAGATGGCAACAACCAGACAGCAGAGCAGCTGATATAGATCAGCCCTTTTATAGGTTATGATACAGATAATGCAAGGAAAAGAAACATTTAAGAGAAACCAGATCTTTCAGTGTAACAGCTGCATGTCACACATCGCTGAGCAATATGAATTGCTTTAAACATTTCTTTTCATGTTTGTTGCAGGATTTTAATCAGAGCCTAGTCAAAATTTACCCTCAAATTGAAAGCCTTTTACGCTGAAGTTGGGAGTTCATTTCAAACAGTGACCCCTTCTAGTTTTGGTACTGGGTTAGATCCAAAATCAGAAGTAATCTATTTTTCTGGTTCTGATGGACCTGAAATCTCACAGAAATGTTTGTCTTCATGCAATTTTGCCTCAAAATGGCAGAAAGCTTGATAGAACAGCTGATTCAAGATGGTGGCACTCCAACAAACTCAGCTAATCTCTTGAGATTCCAACCGTTTGAGCCTTAAATTTTGTGAAAATATCTCTTGAGATTTTTATCATCAGGAGTGCTCATAGCCCAGATCTGGCCTCAAACTTGAAGACTGAATCCTAAACTAACCTAATGAAGATCCAGACTTGACCTCTAAGGAAAGCTGTAAGTGTAGTACGTATCATGGCACCGATGGCATAGAATAGCTTTGGAATGTTCATTCTGTTAAATTAATAAAGAGCAATTTGCTAGGATTGCTTCCTGAACTAAATGTTAGAACTCCTCTAAATGGTGACTCAGAAAAGTATCAAAATGCTGCCAAGTTCTGAAGTAGATTAAAAGGAAATAATATATAGGATTTTCATAGCACTGGCTATCAGGTCATTCAGAGGTGGACCGCTTACTCCAAAGTAAAAGGTGGAGGATCATTACTATGCTGTGTAGGCACATACCTTCAAGCCCGCGAACAGCTCCCACACATGCAGGAAAAATTTTCTTACACACCCTTCGTTAAACTGAGCTGTTTAAAATCCTCCTCATTTGTTTTCTTTTGAACTTGTTTTTCTTCCTTCCAAAGGTCACCTTAAATGGTTCCTAGGTTCATTTCTCCAGGTTGGTTTTGAGGCTTTTTTGACTGATTGCCAAATGACAGTCAGGCTGGTTAGCTTTCCTTATCAAACCTATTATAAAAAGGCAAACAGCTCTGATTTCCCCCACTCCCCTGCCTCAAATGGGTTCTCTGCAGTCCTGGCTCCTTCCTCTCTCTTGCTCGCTCTCCCTGCCTCCAGCTGCTACACTGCGACATGTGTCACACTCTCCCTATCCTCCACCAATCTATTCCTCTTTATTTTTTCTCTTATCCCCATTTGCCCTTTAATCCCGATGTATCAATGGCAGCAATTTGTTCCAAACCAGCAAGGCATACAACACTGGTAGATAAGCATAAAGTCAGGTCATGTCCCAATAATTATTGCTGTCACCTGTATGTCCTGCAGGAACTACTCAGTGCAAGCTCTGGAAGTGGCCGTACAACTCATACTTTATCTGACTTTTCATGCAGTTGTTTCGTTTCCGTTTTGCTGATGAAGAGGAGAGTTGGAAAGGTTGTGCTATGGATAGCTGATCATCTCCACAAACTGGGTGGATACATCTTGATGGTAGCTGAATAACTAATTAACTGTAGATCATTAATAAAAAAAATCATCATTGGCTTACCACCATCCAATTACTTTGCCGTGAACTCAGGGGGATCAAATGCCCATGTCACTGCCCCGGTTTTATCCTCGTATAACTTCACTGAAGCTAAAACCTGTGTGACCAGGGAAGAATCTGGCCCCAAACATTATTAACAGAGATACAATTTCTCCTCAGGTGTATCTATGTAACACCAATACAGGTTCTCTAAATATTTTTTAACAAACAATAGACTTCTTTTAATGAAAATTTTGTTTCGTTGGAAATATTCCAATTTGTTGAAAAATATACATAAAACAAACATTTTCCCATTTTTCAAAATCAAAAACTTTGTCAATACAGTTTTCATTTCCCTTTTTTCTCCAAAAAACAAAACATTTTGATTTTTTATTTTAAGAAGGGTCATTTTTTCTGAACAATTCCAAATTGTGTAGGTCATGAAAAATGCTTACCATTTTTCTCTAAAAACGAGGCCCACAAACATGTGGCTGACAATTATCCACAGGGGGCAAGAAATATCGCATGATTGCCCCAGTGTACCACCAGGAGATACTATGTCACTGAACGTAGCCACTTTCCCGTGAGATGTATAATCATGGTCCAAACTAATTGTGGTCATTAACAACTTCATTGTAGTTTTTCTAACAATGAGGAGTGTTAATTATGAGGTCCAGGCCAAATTTCAGCTACCTTCCACCTATCAAAATTACTCCTGAAGTTTCAGTTTACACATATATTGTAATTCTTCATTTCCTGTAGTGTTTTATGCGCTTTTAAGCAGCTACCATGTTTTCCTTCTCTTCCCCTCTACCCCAAAAGTAGCTACAATTCATCAGTAGATTAAATCATTTCTATGTATGCAATATACTTTGTGCTATCAGTCTGTTGAATTCTGTAAATTGATTTGGAGTGAAATCCTGGTTCCATTCAATGGCAAGACTCCCACTGATTACAGTGAGGCCAGGGTGTCACCCTAGCCCTCCAAATAAACATGAGATTTATTAAAAGTGGTGAAAAAACTAAAAAGCAGTCTACTCAGCAAATTGTGCCTCCTTCTTTCTTTTCTCTTCGCCAATTCAGTGAGGCTATTGCAATTTTCTCAGCATTAGTGTGTTATTTGAAATTTATTCCTCAAATAATTTTTGCAAATAATTTTCAAAATGTAGTTGATGTAATTTGTAAGCAGTTCATTTCAAGGACTGGAAATCCGAGGCTTAGAGATTTATTTCTAATCCTGCTTGGAGGAGCACAGCTCATAGGAGCAGTTTTCCAGTGCGGTATTTGCATTTCTAAACTCAAAAATTGCTCTCCGTGAATGTTCTCCCATTGACTACTTAGAATTCACTGTGCAAATAGTGTAGTGGCTAGCACCTCTGCTTAACATGCGGAAGGTCCTGGGTTCAATTCCCAGGGGGTTGGACTTGATGATCTCATGAGGTCCCTTCCAGCCCTATGATTGATTGATTGATTGTTACCAGTAACCTCACACATTAGAATATTATTGGAAAGTGAACACAATTACCCTTCAAATACTACTGACCCAGATTAGTTTAAAATTTTAAATAAATACACACAAAAAGTCAGTCAACAGCCATCTCTGCTTTAGATAATTATATTATGACAAAATGTTATTCAGAATTTTAAATATCAGTTCATGCTGAGCCACAGTATAAGAAAGTAATATTTTGCATAAGAATAACATTAAATAAGTGACACAGATATTGGATCAGTGTTGTGGAACCATTTTTGATGCCGGTTTGCATTTGATGTAGCAGGGGGCACTATTTTTTTAATGTGCTAATAAATTTCTAACCAACTGTGCTCAAATACATTTTCAAACCAAAATGAGGCTTCCCATCCACTTATAAGGAGCTCCTCCTCCGTCTATAAGGCAATAACATCTTCAAAGTGTCTGACAAAGTGGGATTTTTCTCCCATGAAAGTTCATTCAATAAATTAATTTGTTAGTCCTTAGGTGCTGCAGGACTCCTTGCTTGCTTCACTGAACTAGACTAATTTGGCTATTCCTTTGGTTATTAACATACTCTGTTGGTTTGGCTATTGACATTCTTGGTGTAAATGCAGCAAGGAAGTGGGATCTTCTCCTACGAAAGCTCATGCAAAAAATAAATCTGTTAGTCTTAAAGTGCCACACAACTGCTTGTTGTTTTTTTCACTGGACTAGAAACGTTTCAGAAGGCGAAAGTGTTCCATTTGACCACTAGGTGGCATAAAGCAGTTCCCATTAGTGGAAGGAAACGGTTACACTGAAATACACCTATACATAACAATATAATCAATTATTAAGAATTGGTTTTTGTCTACTAAATACAAAAACCATGACACAAAAAAACTAACATATGGCAATATAGTTCTCCAGTATCTCAACCCTGCAATCATTCTATGAGCTACATAAGTTTTACTGGAACTGGGTGAACATCACAAAAGGTTTTCTGTGAGTACACACTCCAGTGTTAAAATAGGTTTGCTTTGTCCATACACATGCCTTTTGTGTTTGTTTTCTGCTGGTGCTTGACCAATCTAGACATACCTGCATCAATGCTTGTAGGAAGCTTACATGGCAGAAAATGTATATTTTGCATGGGAAACGGATGCCACAAAAGGACCAGAAGTTCCGAAACATCTTTCCATGGAGAGGTGATACAACTGAAGACAAGACTAGGCATGTATGGGCAGGTCTGTGACAAGCCTTGAATGTGAGGCCAAGAAGCTTGGCACTGATGCAGTGAAATGGTGGAAGCCAGTGGATGGATTCAAGGAACGTGTGCTATTTGATCAGAGAAAAGGGCAAAGAAGATGATCTTAGCATCATCCGGAAAGAGGAGACTGTAAACATTCAAGATCCAAAAAGGAGGAGACTGGACATAGGCTGGATGTGTGGGGCAAAAGAAAGGGAAGAAACAAAGATGACTGACCCCAAGATTGCAGGATGTTGGTATCATCAGAGATTGCGTGGTAGTTTTGATAATGCTGTGAAGTGAGTTTTGGAGGAAAGATCAGGTCAATTTTGACCATGTGTGTATAGAAGATGACTGATTGATAAGCAGGCTTGAAGAACTGGATGGAAAAAGAGGCCAGGAGTAAAAAGGTAAAACTGTCAGTCATCAGCAGAAACTGTCTAAGCAGATGACATCAGATAGAAAAGAAAGGTGTAAATGGTAAAAGAGAATGTGCCAAGGGTGGGACTTCCCTTGAGAGTGGAAAGGAAGGATGGATAAGAACCACCAAAAGAGAGTAGATGTGGTAATCAATATGATAACAGGAAGGCCAGGAGAGGGCAAAAATACTATGTGCAAGAGGAAAGTTTTCAAGGAACATAATTTTTTTTAAAAACAGTGTCCAAAGCATGAGAGACCAAGGATGATGAAGATGAATGACAGGCCTTTGGATCTGGCCAAGGGAAAATCAATAAAAGCTTTGGTGAGAGCAGCTTGGAGTAGTCTGGATGACAGAATTCAGACAGAAAGGAATCCAGGATAAAGTCAGAACTGGGGAATTTGGTAGAATAGCTGAAAGCGGCACATTCAGTGAGTTCCCAGGTGAAAAATAGAAGGGAGATGGGGTAGGGGCTAAAGTGGCGCTCATGGTGGATTCTTTTGATGTTGAGAAGACCAGGGCTCCCGTTTATTTTGAGGTGAACACACCAGAAGAGAGCATGAGTTTAAGCAATGATGGGATCAGAGTGGAGCCAAAAGAAAACTAGTAGCCAGTTGGGTCACTGTGAATCAGTAGGAGTGGCCAATGTGACCTAGCACAGAGTCCAGGAAGATGTTAGGAAGGAGTCATAGTTAGGAAATAAATGATGGCAAATGCAATAAAGCTTCTCAGGATGAATATAAGTCAACTGTGAATCTTCCTAGACAGGGAACCTGAAATTTATTGTATCAGTTATGGAAAATCTCCAAAGCAGATTTTACATACTTAACATTCTTTTTGATATTTTTGAGTGGTCAAATTTTTGAGTCAATGTTCTTGACCCTTATTATCACATTCAGGCTATTAAAGAAAAAGATCAGTGTTCAATGTGGTATACTGGTTCCATGCATATAGAAGAAGATCAGCAATTTCAAAGCTGCTTCCGTAGTTGCATTCAAAAATGTTTACATCATGTTTCCTTATTAAATATAAGCAATTTTCTTCTTGTATACATTTTCACATCGTTTGTGCAATCTGCTTTGCATCAACCTTTGAAATATCAGTATATTCTGTGTAATGTTAGCTTTCTGTTAACATAAATAATGTACCAATATTAAATCTGCTTTTCAAAAATACTTACATTGCAATAAATTTATAGAACTTCAAAGATTTTAATCACCTTCTACTTTGTTACTCGGTGATGCGCCAAAAAGCAATCTTGTCACAAAAGTAGCTAAAAAAAGTGAGGCTGGAACATTCTTATCCAATGTAATTGTTTTCTCTACAGCTACTTGCGCTGAGACTGAGAAAATATTTCAACCTTTTACATACTAGAATATCTGATTTTCTTACTGTTTTCAGCACCTTAATTTTTGATCCAAAGGAAACTCATTGTGGTTCTTTTTCCTTTTATCCGTTTCAAAGAATTGTAATCCAAAGAGTTGTGGAGATTGCCCATTGAGATAGTGATAATGTAGGCCTTCTGATACTTTGCTGGATCAGGGTCATAGGCAGTAGACACCTTCATTGTGCTGACTTAGTACTGCAACTACTGAAGCAAGACAGACAAATTGAGACAGAGTTTAGGTACTGCAGAAGTGGATGTTTCATGTATGTGGTATGTTCCCACTGAATGAAATGGATGGGGTAGCACTGAAACAAAGGAAGGATATTTCCGTTGGACTCAGCACAGTGAACATGCCATGATACATAGGCGTTAGGCAGTCAAACGGACAGACTCAAGTTATTTTAAGGTCCAAAGGGATAGTTGTGTTATCTCCCTTCGATTAAAAAAAAAAGGTACTTGTAGTCCAGGGCTGTATTTCAAAATGAGAAATACTTTGAGAGTAAATTAATTACTGGATGTGAACTACTGAGACACCCATAAGAAAGTCTATCAACAGAATTCCGTATGACTGATTTTTCAGGTGAACACAATGGACCAAAATCAGTGGAAACTTCTGCTTAAAATCAGCAACATGATATGGTTCAGTTGAAAATAAAACCATGAGTCTTTTGACATAGACAACAAACTTTGACTATATGTCATGCTTAAGCAGTATAGAAAATAGAATATTTTCATATAAAATATATACCACCTGTTTACATTTAGAATAATATAAAAACAAATCTCAAACTTCTTACAGAAAAATAGAAGCCCAGTAAATTCTTAGACTTAGTCTTTGAAAAATAATAACCTTTAATAAAATATAAATGATACAGATAAATATGATTTGCTAACACAGATCCCAAGTTCCCATTTATGGTAACCAGTTAGATTTAAAGTCAGGTAATAAAAAGCTCTGTTTCCTAATTAAATTAAGATCAAGTCCACTCTGCATTACCCAGTAAAAGGAAATCTTTGAAAAATGCCACACGTAGCTGCACACAAATTGCCTTTTCCCAGAGAGCTTCAACATCTAGAAAAACATACTGGATAGAAGCAGTTGTATCAATAAAGTGCACCATTAATTGGCAGTCTGGAGGATTTTTACCCTTGGCACTGGAGAAATAATGAGAATCAAAGCCATTAGTAGGCAGGGGGAAAAGCAGGTTGAAAAACTAGCTTGAGTTTCTCTGTCTTCTCAATATTACATTAACTCTCAACTAGAATGTCCAAATAATTTTTATTTGTGGTACAACAGTTGTTTCTTTTATATGATAAATGTATAATGAATAAATAAAAATTTGTAAAAACTGCTGTTCTTGATAAACTGGATGGAGCTTTTTAAAAAAGCTCTGACAGTTCATCTGTAAGTGAGAAAAAATGTGATTTCTCTCACTGACTAATATTTCGCATATTTTCTCCATGCTCATAAAAAGAAGGAAAGAAAGACTCAGAAGTCTGTGTGAATTTTTTCAGACTTCAAGACGGGTGGAGGGGGTGCTGCTCAGAATCACACTCAAAATGAGTCTGAATGCCAGAATTATAGTACTGTGGTTACCCTCATAACAAATCAAGCGTGGGTCTCCATGAAGTGTGAAATCCTTGCAGCAGAGAAATCAGAAGTACACAATTTCCAAATGTCCAATACCAACTTCTCCTACTCTGTATATACTAGATACTAACTCAGACTTAAACAATGTATCTCACGAGACCATTAAATGGGTCCAGCTAAGCCTAATGGTAACAAAACAACGTAAAACAAAGACATTAGAGAGAACTATCAGGGTCAACAAACAGAGGGATGATCTGTGAAAGAAACTGCATGCGCTTTGCATGAATGATGCTAATCAAAATAAGGGCTCGATCCTGAATCCCGTGTGCATCTAATGTTCCCTTTGACTTCAGTTGACAGAGAGTTTTGTTTGGGAAAGGTATGTAGGATCAACCTTCATATTGTCTTGTACGTTTGAAAAAGAGAGGCAACTAAGCAGAGCCATTTGGAACGCACTGATGCATGAATGTGTGAGACCCGTTGGTCTGTGTGTGGTATGTCCCTCGTCCAAAGAGGATATACGTCTGTAACAGCCTGGCTCTTTAGCTCAGTGGTTCCCAATCGTTTCTCTGCCATGGCACAACTTGATACCTATTTATTTATTTTGAGGCACATCACATCACCATATAGTCACGAAATGAACTCATGAATATTCACGAGCCAAACCAGCACTCTTCGAATAGTGTTTCAAAAAATGTCATGGGACACTTGCTCAGGCCTGACAGCACACCCATGTGCCATGGGACTGTGGTAGGGAAACACTGCTTTATCTCATGCTTTTAGCTCTAGACTCCCCTATTCAATCCCCAGTATGTCATACCAACCAAGACTATGGCCATTACATGAGTGAGGATGGGGGACCTGCTGCTCTGCATCTTGACCTAAAGAGCCAGGGTCCCTACCTGAAGCAGTAACCGACCCGCATCCTCTGTGAATCAGGACCATGGCCACACACTATGTGCTTCTTCTGACCAGGTGAATCTCACCCTGACTTTCTGAGGTCCACGGCAGCTCAAATTTCACACAAGCCAGTGCTTCTGCCAGGACCAATCTTTTGACCAGCAAATTGATCCAGAGACCTTGAGACATGAATGCATAAGCCAAACACCAAGTTCTGTAACTGGGGACAGTCCCGCAGAGCAGGACAGGTCACCCACTGACATTATGTTGAAGGTATGACAGCAGCTTTTGTAGTCATACCTGCACTCACTTTAATCAAGCTAGCATGGGTAAAATCGGTGGTGAAGACACAGCAGCATGAATTAAGGGACAAACTAACAATGCTGCTATGTACTCAAGGGTCCGGACAGGCTTCCACAGCCTGCAGTGGGGCCATGTTCTCATGTCTCCACTGCTGTGTTTACCTGTGCAAGCTATGTTAAAACTAGTGCATGCAAGTTCAGCTACCTGTGCTGCCGTCACACCTGGGACTGCCCTGCAGACATATCCACTGTCCAAGGGGTTGTGTGAAATACAGGGTCAGGGCCAAAATGGGGGGGGGTCCTCTAAAGAAAAAAAATGTTATGTTTTGTTCCTGATTGACCCAGCCCAACAGCCAGTTAAAAAACTCCCAGTGATTTTTCATGGGCTTTGAATCAAGCAACCCATATCTCCAAAATGGCTTGCTCTAGAAAACTCTGAGGAATTTTATATTGCTGGCCCAGTGAGGACCATGCTTTTGACTAGACTTAGGAATTGAACTATTTAGACATTAATTAGGTCCTGACTTTCAGAGGTGCTGAACAACCACAAGTCAAATTGCAGTTAGGCCTTGACTGTAGTTTACACATACGTAATAAAATCCACATGGCCAATGCACTCCTTAAGAATCAGATCTCAGACTTTGCAGATAGGAATGATTGGGGTCTTTTGTAAAGCATAAAGTTTAGTTACTGCCGTCATAGGTTATGTGCTTGAAATGATAGGTTCTTTCTTCTCTAGCCACAGTTCAATGATATTTTTGCATGGGATAGACACCTCTTTTATCTGGAAGAATTTAATTAACGGCAAAAGTGGTGTAGGCAAAATATAGCATGAGTACTCAATTGTGATTTTGTTGGAAGAGTAAGTACAATTGACTTATTCAACTGGTTTTCCTTGCAGTCAATGAGATTCCTTTTATCTGACAGTAATAACAGTAAACAAGCATTTGCATACCTAGCACAGGCAAAGAAAACATGCCAATGCAAAATGATTTTCAAATTATGCAAGAGGTTCACTAATTCTCACTTGGCCAGCATGCTAACCTGATAATTCTCACTCTTTCCAAAGAATGAAAGCAATCTCACCCATCTTCTCAGTGAAGATTAAATACCGGTAGCAGAACACTGTGCAGAGGTTTCAGGTTTCTAAGACTTCACTAGAGATGGTAGCAAATGGGGTCTCAGAGTCATGAATGTAAATTCAAATCATAGGGTTGAAAGGGACCTTGTGAGATCATCAAGTCCAACCCCCTGGGAATTGAACCTAGGACCTTCTGCATGTTAAGCAGAGGTGTTAACCAAATTCACAAGGTTCTACTACTTAACCGTGTGATGCACACTAACACCATGAACTCTTACAAACATGAAGGAGAGTTGTCTAACCACAGAGTGCTGGGAGAATAACTCATACCAGATCTATTATGATTAATAAGATCTCTGTGTCTATGTTCTCCAAGCTACACAGAATCCTTTTCGGTGAACTTGTCTTATCCTGTTACCCCACAGGACGTGTACGTTCATTGTGATATATAAACCCAGATTCATGAATATTTGCCACTGTGGCAAAGCAAGACAACCATAAACCTTGTGTCACTGGGTTATTAAGCGAAGTTAGCAAATGCTTTGCATCCCTGGAGGAATGCAAATAGAGTACCAGTAAAACTAGCCCTTGGTTTCCTGCAACAGTTTTTTTGCCCCAGTTTTTGTCCAGGTGTTAACCTTGCCCTAAAATTTATACCTAATGTAAAGCCAGATTTCTGTCATAGCATAGCAGTCAGTCATGGGTGTGAGTCGGTATGAATCCTGACAACACAGCCGTGCTGACAGAATTCCACATTGTATAAAGCACAGCTTTGCTGGTATAATTGCATCCTCAAAGAGCGCACTATACTGGTATTCTTGTGCTGGTAAAGCGCTCCTAGTATAGACACAACCTAACACTCATCTGTACGGTATGAAGTCAATTTCCATAGCATGTCAGTTGCCACACGTGTCTCTAGTTTTGCAAAACAAGCAAGGAGTCCTGTGGCACTTTTAAAGACACAAATTTATTTATCTCATGCGCTTTTGTCAGAGAAAATCCCACTTCGTCAGATGCTTTCTGACGAAGTGGGATTTTCTCTCATGAAAGCTCAGGCAGTAAATAAATGTGTTAATCTTTAAGTGCCACAGGACTCCTTGTTGTTTTGCTGAACAAGACTAGCATGGCTACCCTTGTGGAACTTAGTTTTGAAAAGCTTTCCCCTTTTATCAATTACCTCCATCAGGTCTGGAGAAACTTATGCTGCATTTGTGCATAATTCTTCTGTTCTATTTACATGGTCTGCTCTACTCAGGGCAAGAGACTGAGGAATAACAGTAAAGAGAAATGGACATAGAAATGTTAAATTTTTCACATGCAACTACTTTTTCCACTTAGTGTTACATTTTAAGGACTCAGTTGTATAGACACTTATTCACATGGTTTTGCTATATAAGCAGCCCCACAGAAGCAAATGGAAATTCTCATGTTTATGAGCATTTTGTCCAAAAATAACTATTTGCAGATAAGGTCTTAATTCTCAGTCTGCTATTGTCTAAAGAACTGGAAAATTCTAGGGACTGGATGAAAAATTTGACCAAAAAAATATTTTTGCAATGGCTTTAAGTCTCTTCCAACAATCAGCAAAGCCAGTCTGTAGCAGGCAAAAGAAGGAAGGGAGATCATCAGAAATAACAAGAATGGGCATCATATTTCTGCTAAATTATAACAACCACAGCAAAAGGCCACAGTCATGCTTGGGTAGTGGTTTGGAAGTGGGAGGATTCTTATTTTATTCCAAATGGTTTGCCCTTCCTTAATGTAAACCATAAAAAAAAAGTGTTGAACCGTTAAAGTCAAGGTGCTCAGAGTAAAGTGAACGTGTCTGTAGGAAGAGACAGAGCCAAGGAATGGTAGCAACATATCTGGGAGAGAATCAAAGCTTACTAATTTGGTGTAAATCAGTGCATTGCCAGCAGAGATTGTCTGATGTCCATGATGAGCAGAAGAAGTTACGCCTACAAATTAAGATGAAACAAAACTATAATATGGAAAAGAGCAACCTAGAAGTTGGTCATCTGACCCTGGATGAATTTTCCAGAGGGGTAGCTGTGTTAGTCTGTGTACAGCAAAAGCAGCGAGAGTCCTGTGGCATCTTATAGACTAACAGATTTCTCTGAGCATAAGCTTTCGTGGGCTACAACCCACATGTATCTGACGAACTGGGTTGTAGCCCACCAAAGCTTATGCTCAAAGAAATCTGTTAGTCTATAAGGTGCCACAGGACTCTTGCTGACCCTGGATGGTTATTAGGTTATAAAAATAGACTACAGCCGCTACGCTTACGCTCTACAGTGTCGTTTAATTTAAAGTAACTTCCCTGTTCAACTTCCCTAGATAAACATTAGCTGGACTGGCATTCCCTTTGAAATTTGAATCTAAGAAATGGAAATCCTGAGCTGTAAATGATCAGACTTTGTTCAGGTTGCCAGGCACCTCCCACAGAAAAGAACTCAACTGAAAGGGTGTGGACAATGTCATATGAAACAGCCACATCTGCTTGTATTTCATCGCAAAAATGCTACAGTTCAATTCAGCCTGACCTTGAAATTTGCAAGCCCAAGCAAAAAAATGGGAAATAAGTGAAAGCAGCTTAAAAGTAAGCAGGGACTAAACCAAGCTGTAACCACATGGTGCAGAAAGAATTAAAACCAAATGAGTAACACATCAAAGTTTACAGTTTACTACACAGTTTCAGCAACAGTGCAGCACTATTTAAACCATCTCACTAAGGCCTGGTCTACCCTAGGAAATCAGGTTAGTGTAACCATGTCACTCAGGGGTTGCAAAAAATCCACATTCCCTGAGTGACACAGCTAAACTGACCTTATCCTCCATGTAGACAGTACTAGGTTGATGGAGAATTCTCCCATCAACCTCATTACTGCCTTTTGGGAAGCTGGATTATCTACATTGATAGGAGAACCATTCCCAATTATGTAGGTAGCATCTTCCCTGCCAGTGGTGCACTGTGGCTGTTTACATGGAGACAATCCCTAAGTATTGCAAAATTACTAAATTACACGGTCTACCTGCTACCTGCTTCTACCTACACACTCCATATGGGGTGCAGTCTGGACCTGGCAGTTGCTTGAGCAAAAAGTTTAAAGGTCATTGTATTCAGAAATCTATTGACTCCCTAATGGCAATATTCAGGTACACTTTGCTTTCCAAATTTCCCGCAAAACACAGTTGCATGGTGTTAGGTAACTATTATTCACTGAAGGCCATGGGCCAGAGCTTCAGCCACTGCCAACTGAAATAGGTCCCTTGGAAATGAGGTGGGGCTAGTCACATGAGTCAGGCAATCCACAGACCAACATTTGATTCATCTTTATTTATTATTTATAGAACCATAGAAGATTAGGACTGGAAGGGACCTCAGGAGGTGATCTAGTCCAACCTACTGCTCAAACAGGACCAACCCCAACTAAACATCTCAGTCAGGGCTTTGTCAACCAGGCCTTAGCAGCTCTTAAGGACAGAGATTCTACCACCTCCCTAGGTAGCCCATTCGTGGTTTTTACAACTGTCCTAGCAAAAAAGTTTTTCCGAATATTCAACCTAGACCTTCCCCACTGCAACTTGAGGCTATTGCTCCTTGTTCTGTCATCTGCTACCACTGGCTATGTCTACACTGCAGAGCTCAGGGAAGTCAACTTAATAAGGTCAACTTAAATTCAACTTTATTAAGTCAACTTAGAGAGTCCCCATTTGTTTAAGTTGACTTTATAAAGTTGACTTAAGGCAGGAGACCCATTTAAAGTTGACTTAATAAAGGGTCCCCTGGCTAAAGTCGACTTTATAAAGTCAACTTAAATGGCTCTCATGCCTTAAGTTGACTTTATTAAGTTGACTTTAATGGCCACATTTTGTTAAGTAGACTTAATAAAGTTGGCTTAACCCTGAAAGTCAACTTTAAGGGTGAGAGTTATTAAGTTGACTTAAGCACGTGCCTGGTTAAGTTAACTTAAGCCTATAGTGCAGACATACCCACTGAGAATAGCCTAGCTCCATCTTCCCTGGAACCCCCTTTCAGGTACTTAAAGGTCACTATTTAATTCCCTCTCCCTCTTTCTTCTGCAAACTAAACAAGCCTAATTCCCACAGCTTCTACCCAAAAGTCATGTACACCAGCCTCCACACATTTCTGTTGCCCTCCTCTAGACTCACTTCAGTTTGTCCACATCCTTTCTGTAGTGGGAGCCGAGACCTGGAGACAGTTCTCCAAATGTGGCCTCACCAATGCCAAATAGAGGGAAACAACCACATCCCTCAAGCTACTGGCAATACTTCTACTGATGCAGCCCAATGTGCCATTAGCCTTCTTGGCAATATTCTCACTACTACCAGGGGTTAAAGTATAATGGGGGGGGGGCCAGATCACTCCCACACCAGTGGGGCCCCCTCCAATGCCATTGAGCCCCCCCTCCCATGCTGGTGGGCCTCCCCAGGACTCCAGCTCCTGCCACTCCCCTACCCCCAACACCCGCCCACCCAGCATGAGCCAGCTGCCCTCACGCTCACCGGCGGTGGCGTGGCTGGGGAGGTGGTTGCGGTAGGCCACGGGGCAGCACCATGGCTGGGGCTCGGGCAGCAGGCCCCAGGTTGGGGTCGGGGCCTGGAAGGGAGGTGTTTGGGGTTGGCCTTGAGCTCCTAGTAACACCCTTAGCTGCTGCCCTTGTCTGCTGTCCACTGGAACATGGCAGAACACCGCTCTGGGGCCTTTCTATTTTTAGGGGTGCAGTGTTCAGGCCCATAAAAATAGACCTTGGACCCAGAATGCAGCATTCCAGGGCCCGCTATTTTTCAATGGTGGGCCCCAGAATGCTGCATTCCAGCTCCACATTCCATTTTTAGGGGCCCCAGAACACTGAGCCCCTAAAAATAGTGGGCCATGGAACTGCGTTTTGGGGCATTCCGACATACTTTAACCCCTGATTACTACTCTTATTATTTTTTTTCTTATTATTCTTAAATTCTTATTACTAAATGTATTATTAAAAACTCTTAACACTATTTATGAAATTTATGTGAAAAGAAGCCAACCCTCTTCTAATACAAGAGTTTACAGTTTGTGGGCCAGATCCTTCTCCTAGATGGATTCCTCGCATGTGTATATTTAAGCACTTGTCTAAGTGACTGCAGAACTGGGGCTTCCCTAACATTGTCCTTTTTCACAGTACTTTGTGACCAAGAACACATTCATCTTCACAAGACCCTCTGGGAGTTATGCAAATATCATTTTAGTGATTTATAGCTTAACAAATGCAGACAAGAGGTTTTAAGTGATTTTCACAGTGTACCAGTGGAAGGGCTGGGATTAGAGTTCAGCAACTTTCAGCTCCAAATTCCAGATTTCAACAGTGCAATTTAAATATATACATCTATGTATACTGAGGAGCATCTTTCAGCCAGCTAAAGACCTCATTTGTGGCCACAGATTGCAGCCAGAAAATGTTATGGAGTTAAAAAGGTGCATGAAAGGGGAGGTACCGTTCTGACGATGAGCCCCATTATGTCAGAATAACAGTCAGCTGGCAGGCATGTGCATTTTATGTTTGTTTATTTATGTACATAAGCACATGTGAGAAGTGGTGTGTAGTAAACTCTCTATAAAATACAGGATTATCCTTATTGAGAGCAAGGGAGTAGCCATGGATGGGTTCTGGTGGTCCAGGGTCCAGCCACTTGGCCCTGAGGCCTGCCCATCTTAGACCCAAGCACTGGAACGAACTTCACCTTCACCGTTGCAGCCATGGGGCCACCAGCAACTTCAAGGGACGCAGAGGCAACAGTCCCCATGCCTCTACTCCGCTCATGGCTGTGGGCCCAGCAGCCGCAATCAGGCCAGAGGTGCCAATGCCAGCACCTTTTCTCTGCTCACAGCTGCAGGCTCACCTGCGTGAGTCAAGCACAGGGGCTGCTGCCAATCTCTCTGCTCTGCTCATGACTGCAGAGCCCCACATCTGTAAGCAGATCTGAGACACCAGCTCCTCTGCCCCATTCTCAGTGATGACTGCCAGCTGTTGGGCTGCCCTGTGGCTGTGGCAGCAAAGTCTGCACTGCCGCTGGCCCAGGCATGGTGGCTCTCCTTCTCTTGGGGTGGGGAAGCAGCTTCCAGCTTCCCTTGGCCAGGCTGCCCAGCCAGAAAACACTCCTCATTGAGGGTTCATTAATATTTTACCCAACCTGTTTTTGAAAATCTCCAGTGATGGTTCTTTCCCATCTACCTCTGGTAGATTGTTCTATATGTTGGATTTGCCGCTGTAGATCTGACAATTGATAGACATAAATTAGCTGGCACTTTTCTAAACCTAATCACACTATGTCAGCCCTCTCTAACCAGTTCCTTCTCCTCTTCAGTATATACAGTCTACAGCTATGCCATGATATATCACCTACTATTGCTTTCTTTTACATTCTACACACCAGAAAATCTTCCTCAGACCTTAAGAACAGGTTGGTCTTTTTTCTTGAAGAGCATATTGACTAAAATCCTCCCCATATTGAATGCAGCAATAGCATAACTACCAAGATTTTGCCCACTTAATTTGCCTACATTATAAAGATGGCCCCAAATAAAAAAATAGATGACTGCTTTTTGGGAGAAGGACTCAAATTATTCCAGATTAAGAATTTTCAGAAGATTGGATCCTAATCCTGTTGAAGTTAATGGAGAAGCTCTTGTTAACTTCAGCAGCACAAGATCAGACCCAGAGTGAGTCATTACACTCCTGGACGATGTCTACACTAAGGGCTTAAGTCGACTTAAGGGGTCTTAAGTTGATTTAAGCAATCCCCTGGCCACATCTGGACTTCCTTAAGTTGACTTAAGTACTCGCTTAAGTCGCCTTAATAACTCTTCCTTTAAAGTCGACTTTAAGGGTTAAGTCGACTTTATTAAGTCGACTCAATGCAATGTACCCATTAAAGTCAACTTAATAAACTCTACTTAGTGCAGTAGAGCCTTTTAAGTCAACTTTACAAAGAAGACTTAATCCGGGGGACCCATTTAAAGCTGTCTTTATTAAGTTGACTTTAAATGGGTCCCCTGGATTAATTCGACTTTATAAAGTTCATTTAAACAAATGGGGCCTCACTAAGTCAACTTAATAAAGTTGACTTTATGTTGACCTTATTAAGTTGACTTACCTGAGCCCTGTAGTGTAGATATAACCCTGGTCTTACCAGTACTATTTCTGAAACTAATAAAGCTTCCACTGGAAAGACTATCATGTAAATATGACAAGTTTTAAATCTAAACTTTATTATAAGCAGAAATTCAGACAGATGGGGAGGTCTACACCCTCTTCACTTGAGAAATCTAGCTCTCTACTTGTTTCCTAATAAAACGTTTACAGTCTCTTCTAATAACTTTTTTCAGAGCAACATGTGTCGCGCTGGCCACGTTCTGGGAAGCAAAGATCTTTGCAGCGAATTAGGCTGTGGTTTTTTAAATTGTTCTTGTTGAGCTTTTTCCCCTTTCTCTTTAATCCACACTGAGTGTTGCCTGAATAGGAACCACAAAGTCTGGCCCTTCCTATATCCAGGATCCAATAATCACCTTTTAATAGACATTTTACAGAACATAAGAATCTGGGATGATGTGTTCATTAACTAGAACAATGAGGCTGCAGCAAGCAAACAAACCTGCTTTGGAGTCTGAAGTCCAGTTCAAACACAGCGATTTCTCTCCTCTTCCAAATACCATGGGGCTGTCCAAACTTTTCCACTGTCCTGCTGAGTCACTTTTATTCAGCAAATTATCTTCAGTATGCCACCTGAAAACAAAGAGTCAAAATTAATCCTCTCAGTAACACCACTGATTTAAATGGAGCTACAGCCAAAATGAATTCAATCTACTGTCTTAATCAGTGTTCTATACTGCACTATCAAATTAGCATGGATTTTGCTTTGTCACCAAACCGGTGTACAACTAAATGCTGCACAGTCCATTCCTAATCATTCCTAGTCCATGAAGAGTTCAGCTTAATGTCCCAGAAAATTGCAATCTTTGAAAAACATTAGCATCTGTGCAATAGTAAAAGAAACTCCTGCCCCATGATTCTACTAAATTTTAACGCCATGCATCTAAATCAGTTTCTTGGATCACCAACCATCTCAGGACAAAATATGAAATAGCCATTCTGCCACACTTAATTCCTCCTGCCAGGCCCTGCCCTCATTTGCACCCCTTTAACTGTACAGAAGCCATTAGAGTGGCATGGCTGTGCTAAGGCCAAAATGTAGACCCTTCTGTGCAATTTCAAAATCAGCCTATTGATCAAACAAATGTTCTAGTGCTAGGTATCAAATAGCAGTTGGAAATATGCAAGCAGACAGGTGAAAATGCAAAGTGTCAAAATGCATTTAAAAGCCTTCACATGAAAATATATGCCTTTTAAGTCTGCTTCCCTTCCCCTCCCCTTTGTAAAGCTTTTTTTCTTTTTCATTTATTTTTTTCATCCTACAACTTTGTTCACCGTTTTTTGCCATTGAGAGCTTTGTGACAGTGATTGGCAGTGGCTGAACAACAATCAGCATTAAGTGAAGGGAGCCCAACTTTCGGCTTTCGCTTGGGTTTTGTTTTGTTTTTTTCAAAGGGAAAAAGACAGTTGCATCTGACAGCTGTCCATAAAAATTGCAATGTACAAATGGTATAATATAAACGACAGAAAGCCCAAAAGTACCATTGGAGAAAAAAGAAAAAAGAGCTTGTTAGAACATTCTGTATTACAGCTGTTTCCCTTGACAGTTTTCCGTACCCTAATATGCTCAACAAATTGGCAACCTGTCCTTACATATTTGCATCAGGATTCCCTTAAGGGGAATGTCTATATTATTCTGTTTTGGATAAAGAAAGCAGTTTGATATGACAGGTAGGTCAAGTGTTTCTTTAATAAAGCATATGGGTAGCAAGAAAGAAATAGGATATTGTCAGTGACTTGACAAATAGGTAGATTTGTTCCCTCTGGGTATAGCCAAAGCTGCTAGATAAATCACCCTTGTTATTTTGATTTAACCGTTTCATTGCTGAACAGATTTTTTTCATAAAAATTCAGGCTGCACTGAATATTGTCCTAAGTGTTTGCTTTTAAATTCTGTTGAGCACTAATTAGTGTTAGGTTTTAAACAAAGGAGGTTGCACAAAACTTGATCAAAGTGTTTAAATTGTTGTATATTCAAACACAAAGACATACATGTGCACACAAGCATGTGTATGTGTAACATGTAACATACATAATCTACCTAATGTACCTCTCTCTTTCTCTCTGAGATACCACCCCAGTGTCTTTCAGTGAAGGCAGCTGAAACAGGATGCCCCCGGAATAAAAGAGATGGTGTTTCTGGTAGCTTGTTCTCTCTCACTTTAATGATGCCCTGCAAGGGCCAACTGCGTCTAAAGAGATGGGTTGTGGCTGAAGAGTAGGACTAGGAAACCATGATACAGGGCTCCGGAGCAGAGTTTGTGAAGGGATTAAATGAAATGTTACTATAGCTGAGCTGTTGCTGGGATATTTCACTGCAGAGATTGATGTGCATTGTTAATTGTGATTTGTTTATTTATTTGTTTATTTTTAAAACATTGTCAAGAGAGCCTAGAGCTTCATCCCAATGCTCTTTTATTGGAGAATTGGGAAAACCAAAATAAATACATCCATGTGTCCAAATCCTAGCATGTCTCTTAACTATGTGTATTGCCCACGAGTCTTATCTGTGTAGCAAACACAGCCCTAATTTGAGACCAGAGGTCAGATCTTGACCTGTGCCTCTGTCTCAACAACAGCTGGCCGAATAGTGCAGCTGGGGATTCCCCTGAGGCAGGGGAATTCCCAAGTGAAGCCAGGCGTATCTCACTCACTGCCCCACTCCACTGTTCTTGAGTAGACCGGGGCGTGCTACATTTGGCCCATCAGCCTGCAGAGTGCACTTCAGGGATCCTCCAGTCAGCATATTAGAAACAACCCTAACGCTCCTCTGGACTATGCCATGGGGCTGTTCACATGGCAAAGCTGCCCACAGAGCAGTTATTAAAATCTTCCCTTTTCCCCAAACAACCATTCTTGTCTGTCCCCCACCCCACTGTGGTGGTACCCCACCTTGGCAGGCACTAGGGGTTGGGGGATGAGTCTGGGGCCTGGCCAGCCACTGAGGTCTCTTTTCTTTGAACCATCAGGGATGGCCATAGCTGGAGATGGGCTGTCACTCTGAGATGAGACAGGGTTCTGAGGTGGAACCAACAACTCTCATTTGGATATTTGGTTCTTGCTCATATGCTCAGGGTCAGATCACCATATATGACGTCAGGAATGAATTTTCCCCTAGATCAGACTCACAACGACTTTGGGGGTTCTTCAACTTCCTCTGGAACATGGGGTGAGCATCACTTGCCAGGATCACATGGGCATAAATCTCACTTCATCATTTCCCTACCATCACAGAGACTCCAGGCATTTTGTTCATCTTGGTTCCTCCTACTCTCTGGCTGTGACACTTAATGGTCCAGTCTCATATTGGCTATAATAATTTGCTGTGTACTGTTGATGACCTGTGATGTATAGGAGTCCATATGACTTGATGTCCCCTTCTGGCCCTGAATGGTATGACTATGGCAGTAAGGATCCAATAGCACTTTTTATAAGAATAGGTTCTTGACTAAACTCTTTCCCTCTCCTTCTGGGCAGAATGTTCTCTAGATGAGACGTTCACTAGACTGTTGCCCTCAGCTCAAAACAGCTGCATTCCTGTGGTGGTTGAATTGGTCCTATATGTGCAAGGATCCTAATTCCCTATTGCCCTGCGTCATGTGCGGTCTTCCACATGAGCGCTAAGCAGGCGTCAAACTCTACCGTTCTGCATTAGCTGGAATTTCTACTTTGCACTGGTGTCAATGACATCACAAAAGAGACAGTCATGGTAGATAAGGCCCACATCTGGTAACATTCTTGGGAGTATTTGGGGGTGCAACTATCAAACATATTTTTATTAATGCTATAATAATTGCTACAATGGTATTTTGATGATGATGATGATGATTTTATTAGGCAGGTGCCAGATGACAATTATGAGGCAATTTTTCCCAAGTTCAGCACTTTGGCAGCTGAACGAATCCAGATTTGTCCCCAACAACCAGCTGCATGTGCAAGCAAGCATCTGCTTAAGTTTCATGGGCCACATAGGTCTCAGCACACTTGCATTTAGGGATGTGCAAGTTACTGTTGCCTTGGCCAGTTTGACCCAGTATGTCTGGGAGGGAATGGAGCTGTTAAGCAGGGTTTGACTCAAAATTCCCCTTCTTTTCTGAAGATGATTTTTAGAAGGGTGGGCTGTGATCTGACAAGATGCACTGTGTCGTGCGGCCCTTGGAGAGGGTTCAGTTGGTCATGCAAATACATTTGAATAGAGTATTCAAAATGTGGATTAGGTAAATAGATTTTAAGGGACTTTTAAAATACAGATTATTCCCTCCCATTAGCATTAAGGGCCCCTTGAAACTGTTAGGGCCTATTGTGTAAACTTGCAGTGCAGAGCTTGTTTTCAGCTCTCATTATTTGCCCAATAGACCAGAGTTTACAACTCTACAGTAAAAATTCCATTGGAGCTGCAACTTGGCAGATAGGTTCATAGCTTGGGAGGGAATTCTCTTCTAAAATGTGAATAAAGAATTAAAGATCCAAGTCATTTTAACCTAGTGCCAATAAAAAAATAATCTGTGGAAATTTCTGATCTCCTTCTACCCAAAGAAAATACAGCAGGTTTTTACAATATCAGATTTCTTGGGCACTGTAAACTCAGTTTTTGGAACCTCTCACATCACAGGCGTGTCCAAATAACACAAATTAAGACTAGGATTCTATGCTGGCGCAAGGAGCAATGGGGAAAGAGAATGTAAAAGGCCTTTTCCTTCTCACCTCCTACCAACCACAACCCTCAAACGACAGAGCAAGATTTCTCCTAGCATTCAAGATGCACCATCAGAATAATTTTAGTCTTTGTTCTACAGTGATATACAGTATTGAAACTCATGGGTATATGGATCAATAAGAAGGCGGATGGATGGGAGAGAGATACAAAGCGAGAAATGAGCTATGAGTCTGTCTGTGAAAGCCATCTCTCATCAATATTATTCAAAAGTGAGCGATGCTGAACCTTCAATATGCAGTAACATAATCAATGCTTCTGGCTTTTTGTTGTGTTATATCTGGTGTGATGGTTTATGATAAATGCTTCAACTGTATCTGATTTTTCAGAAGATTTGATGAGTCACTATTGTACTAATTCTGAATTACTTTCCGCGTCTTTTGCCCATGATTAGCATGAAGAATTGACATTTAAAATCTTTTTCGTTAGCAGATTTTAAGATATAATTGTCTTTCCCATACCTTAATCTAATTTACAACACGCTTAATATCAGCATACACAATGACTTTCATTGCTTGCCACTAAGTAGCCTTTCTCCTATTTGTAACATGTAGTTTTGTGTTATCTTTTATTCCTTCTATATGCAAAGTGCAGACTTTATTCTTCTGGTTTATGGAAGTCTTTCCTTTTTCCCATAGATGGTAGTATACAGAGTTTGGCAGAAGCTGTATTTTCCTTATTAAGCAATATACAAGGTTAGCAAACAGAGAACTGTTGTCTATTCTAGGCTACAAAAATCAGAGAAGTGAAAAAAGAAGAGAATGCAAAGCCATAGTCCAGCTGTGAATTGACTACTGTGTCCAACCCTTCATTCTCATACGTAGTAACTCAGACAACTGGTATAAATAACTGGGCCCGTTAGAGGCATAAAATGAGAAAATAATTACAATGACATAAAACCAGAGTAACACAGCAGTGAATCTATCCCACACATATTTTGTTTAGTTATTCCTTTTGTTACTATAACATCTCTCATTGTTTAAAACAAACTAATATTTTCTAATCTAATTTACAAGGAAGAAGGATGGACCAGCATAGTACAAGTACACAAACATCATGGAGTCAGAACTGTCTCTCAAACTGTGGATGTCATATCTGGAGACAAAAGCTTAGATGCCTTGATCAAATCTCTGAGAGGTCTTATGATTTATTAAGCAAACTGTTGCCCCTTCTTCTGACGCTAGTGTCCCATTCTGGCAGGCGTTATCCCTCTGCCAAGCAGTAGCAGATGCCTGGGGTCTTGCAAGGCTACTTCCTAATGGAGAAGAATCAGCTATGCAGAGCCTGGGTACATGCTATGTGTAACCTTTATTTACACTCACACACCAGTCCTGAAATGAGGTGGTCAAACAGCAAGCAAGGCAAGCCCTTCTGCCAAGAATGCCAGTCCAACACCACAGTTCAATTCCCTGGAAACTATTCTTTCTCAGGCTCCAACTCTAATCAGAGCTCAAGGAAGTGAGTAAATGTTCCTGCTGCTCACACAGTGCTCTCTCTCCCAAAGCTGCCTCTACCCTAAACCTTTCACAGCCATAACCCAAAATTAACAGCAAGCTAGCATGTCCTCAAGAATCAAACCTTGCTTGCACGTGGAAGGCTGTATGTAATAGCACCACCTAGTGACGCCTGCCAGCATTCTGGTTTTGCTTTGTAATTCATAGCGCGGGGTGTGGGGGGAATGGTTCAGCTTTACCAAAACTTTTATGCCAGTTTTCATTAATGTGTTTTCTTCATAAACCAATGTTATTTCAATTTTTCCTCCAATGGATGTTTAGGGGCTCTTAAATACTGTTTAGGATTGGTCAGAAAATGGTAAATATTTTCCATTAAAATTTTCCATAGATACAAACCTATTTGTTTGTATTTCACAAAAATTGAAAACCTGTACATCAGTTGTTGGTATTTGAACATTGTGCACTGAAATTATGGGGGGGCTCTGTTACACTGAAAACCTAAAAAATTGCAAATGAAGAAAACATTTTCCCACAATATTGTTTGTTCAGATAAATGGCCATTTTGCGTCCAAAAAGATTTCGATAGAAAACTTTCAAGCAGTCCTAATAGCTTGGATGAAACCACTGTTTAGTTTCACTGCAGTTGCTGCTCAGTTTCATTCTGTTTCTCTTCCACTGGCACAGTGTTTTTTATCATTAATATTACTACTGTTGATTATTTGTATTGCCATAATATATAGTAGCCTCACTCATGGACCAGGTGCTAGGTGCTATATAAATATGGAATAATTCACAAGGCTACAGGGGTGTTTTCAAATCTAAAGGCAACCTGTTTTAATTAACAGAGTTATTTAATGTATTTAGACTGAGTTTCACAAAATCTTCTTTCATTCTCTCCCTTTTTCCCTTTCTTCCCCTCCCCACCCCACATCCTAAATCTAAATTTTGATCTGCACGTGGCTGATGCATATCCCTTTAAAATATTTTTTAAAATGTGTTTACTGGTGCCAAAAGTGAAGGAAGCTCAAACATCATTTCCAAAACTGACTCACCAGAACACTAATGCAAAAGTTATTATGAAAACTCTACAATAGTTAGAGGTGTCAAGGAAACCTTGGTGTTCATTCACAAACCCAAAAATGTTGTCAGTGAGAAGAAAATGGATTTTGTCATTTGGCATCTTAATGGCTGTTCAGTTTTCCTTTATTCTGCACCCAGAAAATCTGTTCCCAATAAGAGCACCAGTAGGTGCAAGGAAGGAGGGGGAGTTACAATTGTTACTCATCTCACATAAATGATGCACACGCTCCCATGTCCTCAGATTTCTCAGGAGGGAGACAGTGAATAAACAGATTCATGGCTGAAGGAAGAGAAAGGAAATATTCCTCTGACCAGTATGGAGCAGACATGTGAATCATTACAGGGTCTTACATTTTCAAAGCAACACACAAACAATAACTGGGCAGCCCTTGCAAGACCGCAATAAGGACAGTATTATCCAAGTTTTATGGCTGAGAGAACAGACCGAGACCGAATCGGATCTCAGGAGCTCTTTGCTGGCTTGCAGAGCCTCACTCAGTCTATTAGACAATGCTGCCTCTCGCAGATTTTATTGAAGTCAGTGTGAACGCTCCCTTTGACATCGGTTGGCTTTGGATCAGGCCCTTGCACAGCACTATCAGCTGGGAAAGCGTGCCATACTTCATGCCCATTGTGGAAGGTCTCAGCTAAGCAGTCACAAAGCGGGAAAGAATTCCCTCAAATTGCCTTGCTGAACCCTGTCTATGTATTGCAGCTGAGTGGCACTCTGTAGTCAAGGGCTCTGGGATCCACCCCATGCATCTTGGAAGGACAGAAGCAAATGCTCTTGAACAGAATTTAACATTTTGCAGGCTAGAAAACCACAGCAATCTGGCTAATTGCAGGAAGAAAAAAGTCTGTATATAATGCTCTCTATCCCTTAGTAGATGGGTCAGTTTGGGATGTCTGTAGTTTTAAAGAGAAGTCATCTCTTCCTTCTAGAGTCTTTGGGTATGTGAAGAGGACTCCTACCTGCTTCTCCTTGGGTCAATACATGGCCAACACAAGAACTCTGACCCATATCTCCTTGGGTCAATGCAAGGTACTTACAAAGCCAAATCACAGTGTCGTTTCTGCCCTTTCCTATTGGAAATGCACTACTGCAAATAGGAAATGCAATGTGCATTACAAACCAATCACCACATGAATGTCCTGAATGAGAACCTCACTGTGCATATATTACCTCTGTGTAGTGACCATGAATTAGTAGTGTAAATCTGCAATCAAAGTTACTTTGCATCAGTAGGCTTTTACCAGAACTAATACACCATTAAACTATGCATGTTGTAAGACTGCCCTCATATAATAGGTGCTGGGCTGAGTAAAATACACCTATTGTGCTATTAATCCTTGTTATTAAGCCTTCATTTTCAAAGGAAGATAGGGCATAAATCTCACACTTTATTGAAGAAGGGAGAAAAAGGGATTTCACTGAGAAGGCAGAGGAGAAAATTAAGTGGTTTTTGAGGCGACATTACTTTGATTGTAAACTCTTTGGGGCAGAGACTCTCTTTTTGTTCCATGTTTGTAAAGCTCCTGGCACAGTTGGATGACTAGGGCTCCTAGATGCTATGATACTTAATATAATAAGAAATAATAATCATAAACCCTGGCTTGCATTGAAATCAATGGGAGCTTTTACAATGAACTTTGATGGCCCCAGTGTAGTAGCCTTGGTTTAGAAATACTATCTAACTAACTTTTAGAAAATGAAAGTATTTTATACAATTATTCTCCGGGTTATAACAGGCAAGTAGATGTGCATGTATTTATATAGACACAGAATTTCATCATGAATGACTTGCCAGCACTGAAGTGTGGCTGTATGAGCCAAGGAAGTGCAAAGGAGATTTCCATCCACTATAGCAACTCAACAACTCATCAAGGCAACCCGTGAGGAGTAAGCTACAGCAGCGGAATAATACTGCTACAATGTAATGGAAGACTTGTTGCTATTGTTTGCAATAATGAAATAATTATATCTGTATCTATATTTGCTAGATTGATAACACACACATCTACTTATCTATCAGACAGAATAACTAAGGAGTCTTGCAGCACTTTTCAAGACTAGGAAATTTATAAAATACATCCATTTTCTAAGAATGATACATTCTTCATCTTGATCCTGCAATTTGATCCATTTGTGCAGCATCGATGAGACTCAGAATAAGCGCAGTTGTCTTTAAACACAGATCAGATTGCAGGACTAGGCTTACTTTTACCTACAGACTGTACTGAGCTCTATGGGAATTTCATATAATTAGCATGGGATTCTTACACAAACTAGAAACACCCTGTCTTGCTTGCAGCCAGCCCAGATAAATTCCAAAGGGGAAGCCGTGTTAGTCTAATCCAGCAAAACAAACAAGAAGTCTGCTGGCACTTTTAAAGACTAATACATTTATTTATTGCATGAGCTTTCGTGGAAGGGTGTCTGACAAAGTGGGATTCTCTCCCTCAAAAGGTCATCTGATAAATCAATTTGTTAGTCTTTAAAAGTGCCACCAGACTCTTTGTTTGTTTTCCCAGATAAATTGGCACCCAGCCTCTGGGAGTATTTCCTGCATCAGTTTGGTATTACTGTTTTCTACTGTGTTACTTCTACAGCTGTGCAAAATCCCAAATTTCCATTACATGGAACTTCACTTGCACACTTCCACGCTTTGTTTTGTATGTCATTTCACACCCCTCATATTTTGCTTTTTTTTCTCTTCAAAACTAACAAAAATTTCATCTACATTTCCACATGCTTTGGCAGGGGAACTATATTTTCTAGGAAAAGAATTCCTTTTTGTTTGAAAAATACAGGTAGCTGAGCAAATGTTTTCATGCACATTGGCTCCATAGCTGAATTAGCAACAAAATGCAACAACCAAAAAAATCTGAACTCAGCGAATCATAATCAGGCTAACTGAGGGAAACCAACAAGTTTCTGTTTAGATATTTCAGAATGGCCACCACTAGAACAGTCACAGCCACATAAAGAGAACACTCCTGTAAATCCCGTAAGTGGCTGATGATTTTATCATACGTTTTGCAATATTTGAGAGTTTATTTTTACAGCCTCCACTGCTGAAATCAGGTGGTTACATGACAGTCTCAGATTTCATTTTTTTAAAGTACATTGCTCATCACAGGGACTGCATAATAAAGCTTGGAAACATGAAGCCAAAACATTCCAGCTTCAAAAAGCAAATAAAAAGAACCCGAAATACAATAATGAGAATTCAAAAATATTATAAGTTGATCTCTTGATTTTTTGGAGCTCATGTTTTTTGACAGCTTAGAGGTGACAACACAGATAAGCACCCATATTTTTAAATAGAAAAGACTTTACATAATGCAAAAGAACAAGGGACTAAAATGTGTATTCATTGCATTTTGCCTTGATTTGATCCTTAGTTCTTTTATTAATTACTATCACTATAATTATTATGTATTTAATCACTCCTTTTAACAGAGTGACACATGGGATTTCAGGCCAATTTAACAACTGATGAAGCACCACTTAGCACCAGCCAATTGACTCTTCATGAAGTGCAATTTATACTATGGTAATTCCGTCCAGATTAAGCAGTAATCCTTACCATTCATTGGCATTAGGCTGAACTGATTTCCTGGGAGAGGTTTCCAAGGCCATGTCCACTAAACATTTTCCCTTCTGAATGTTTCCTACCATTGCATAGGCACCCATGGAAGGGAGCATCTGTCTAGTCTGGCCACCTGTGCCCCATAGCCGTGATTTCACTCCAATTGCACCTGTAACAATGAATTACCCAACTGCAGTAAAGAAGGGAAGATCTGGTGATTTACAAGGGAATCTACACCTCTGCAGACAGCCAGCATAAGGCATATGCACCTTTTAAATCCCTTGATTTGTGGTCTTAATAACTATACTGGTCTTAGACAGATCCTCTGCTGAATTTCACCCTGAATCTGTTGCCATCAGTCCAGTATGGCTGTATGAGCCAAGGAACTATAATGGAGCTTTCCAGTCACTGCTGCAATCGGCAACCCATCTAAGCAACCCTTGGAGGGTAAGCCAGTGCAGTGGAATAATACCGGCTACAATTTAATGGAGGCCTCACTGTTGTTGTTTGCAATAATAAAAAAAGAGGTTACAACAGCAGCAGCTCTAACAAACACTTTCAAGTTCTGACAGCAAACCGTGGCCGAGACTTAGGAACCTGTTTATAAATAATAATCTGTTCTGTCATGTCGTACAGCTGTGTATATGCACTGCCAACTGACTTATACAAGCTCATGAAAAACTTCATTCATTTGTTTTCTGGTTTGTGCAAATATTGTCAAGGAAAAATACTATCATTCTGCAGATCCGTCATCACCGCTCCATTTTGTTGTGGCAGTGATGAGTCACATTATGTTTGAATTACACTGTATGTACATACCATTAGGGCTGCACATTTCATAGGCAGTTTCTGTCACCACAAGTAGCTTAAACCTTTGAATGACTCTTAGCCATACATACACCCTACAATAGCTGTATTAAAAGTGATGAAAACCTGCAAAGAGCAGAACATCGCCTCACATTATCACTCAGTAAACAAACAAATACAATTTTTACATCAGTTTTCTGCTGCTGAATTGTCTTAGAGTGAGGAAAACCTAAACACTCAGCCCATAGGGAGGAAAGCAAGCAATGCACCATAAATCCTATTTTTTCCAACATAGCGTCAAAATCATGAAACAGCTGAAAGGGATATTTGATTCAGAAAACACATACAGAAGTACTAACCAAGTCCAGAATGAGGTCATTTTTACCAGTTAAGTGTAGCTTGTTTTATAGTTGAAGATAATCAAAAAAAAAGCAAAATTTTCAATGGCCCATCTACATACATTGGTGGAAGATAAATGTGATTTGTGCTGGGTTTACAGTAAATTACACACATTCTCTGGTCATGTTCATGTAGATGTTTTGCACCCTCAACTCCATTGGGCAGGAAAGAAGAAAGAAGGGAAAATATTAATAAATAAAATAAAATAAATAAGTACCATAAAGAATAAATAAAATATTTTGTTATAATGTTTTGCTGTCTAATTGTAAAGGAGTGAGTTATATTGCACCTGAGTGGTTAAGGGACACCAGCCACTTGCCAACTGCCTTGCGGTCAGATTTCCATTGGTCTAGAGGGAGCTAGTGAGCACTCTTCCCCACATGCTGTGGGAAACTTCACCAATAACAAGATCAGTAAAGCTGAACGTGAAGAGACAGGAGACAGAAGACAGGTGTGTGCACAGACCAGAGGACTGAAGAAGAGGGGTTAGCCCAAGAATATTTGTGTTGTTGCAGTCAGACATTTTATTTTATTTTATTTTATTTTATTTTATTTTATTTTATTTTAT